>CM076574.1:614300891-614659228 GCA_034641835.2 Pinus albicaulis | reverse complement strand
TATACAAATGAGTATATCCAATCATCAAATTATGCCAATAATGAATTCTCCAATATCAAGAAGATAGAATCCATACATCAAATTCATCCATGAAACCAAACTCTTCCTCCAAAAGAGAATGCGAAATTCTTCAAGTAGCTACTAAATCCAAATCCAAGTGATGATGAGTGAAATCAATCACCTCTCATCTATTTATACAATCCCTACTCAGTTCAATTTTCCTAATTGGCCTAATTAAGCCCCAAAGAATAAATTAATGTGCTATGATAACATCCCTTGGCGACAAACCCACCAAGATAGCTCAATAACATAAGAATAAGCCTCTCAAGAGGGCAAAATGATCAATATAATGAGTCGTTGGGCCTTTGAGGAGGCCTAATGAAGTCCAAAGCGTGCCATGATGTGAAAATGGACTACAAACATAGTGGACAAGGAGTTGGCCCCTTGTTTTCCAAGCAAGAACCTGTGGTGCTCCCACGTGGGTGTGGGGGCACAGGGACATCCTCATGGGTCTCCAAGTGGATCGAAAATGCCTGTAAACCATTTGTAAGGACCAGGATCATGACATAAGACCTTCCTTTATCTCCTGCAGTGAGACACATCCTCATCTGGACCTTGGAACATCTGTTAAGTGTATGGTGGAAGTGTGGAGTCGGCTGGGCATGGTGAACCAGGTAAATCATCCGCATCCAAAGGGTGGAACACGAGCAATCAATGAATGGTGCTAGGGATCCATGAAGTACTCTCTGTTATGGTGAAGACCCATAGATTTCAATGCTCCCCCTACAAGTGCCAATGTGGCCCTCTAGAGGTCCAAGACCCATATAGGGAGACCAAGCACTAAATAGAGACCCACCTGCAATCCTGCATAAGATCTAATGCATCCCCTTGCCCTCCAATACAACAAATCATTAGGATAATCAAGTAAAAGAGCTTACAAGTCATGGAATTAATGGGGCACTTCATGGTGGCATGGCCTTCCATAGTGAGTTTTGGCATGCACATGTGTCTCCAAGCTCAATAAGGGGGCTAATCAAGGACACTTTTAGGTGGTTTCAATCTTTAAATGGGATGACATGTCCATGGTACATCCATCAGGTAGTAAGTGGAAAGTGATATAGTGTTGGAACATAGTGGGGATAAGGGGAATGCTCCAAGCCACATGCCATGGTACAAGGGTAGCTATAATAAGGGAAGCCCACACCTGGGTATATGAGTGTAGGAGGGAGCAAATAATGGTACATGAGTTATCTCGGCCTTTGTTTTTCCACCCTTATTCATATGCCTTTTTCCTTTGATTGTTTTTTCTTCATAATTTCTCAGGGCTCCAGGGGATGAGAGCATGATGTGTAGGATGAAGCAGTAGGTATCCCCTTTTGAGGTGGGGCATTTCGTTTCCCACCATGGGTTGGGACAATCATGGGTTCCTTAATGATGGAGGGGGCTCATCTAGGGCCCATAGGACCCAGGGTGATGGCAATGGATAAGGGGTAGAGCTCATGTTTGGCTTTTTCCAACGTGCTAAATTTGTATGTCCCAACCAAATTTTGCATTTTGCTGTACATTTCTTGTTGAGTGTGGAAAAATTATGCTTTTTTCTTTTCCTTTTAGCTGCATCAACCATCAGGGCATCATTCCAGGCCTGACCCAAGGTGTGGACAAAGAGATGTGGAGGATAACCCTATCTGGGCCCGCATGGAAAAGGAGGTGAATGGGGTTAAAATGAGTGGAAGGGGGGTGATGCGTATGTTGTCGAGAAGTGGGACCACGCAACCAAGATCAATATTTCTCCTGTAGTGCCAACTGTTAGTTTTTGTAGCATTGAATGTGTTCTAGCCACAAAATTTGGTGGATAGGCTAGAATACATCAGATCTCCAAGACTTAGCAATCGTTTCTGGAAATTCTACCTAGAGATGACTTAGATTATTAACCAATTTTTTAATGTTTCCTAAGTCTAAACTTTGGAAAGTTGGTTAATTAATCATAACTAATTATGCAAGGTGACAATTCTCTAGAAACTCACATGGATTGATCCACGAATAATATGAGCCATTGATTAGGATTTAATCTTGGTCATTGGAGTCCCAATAGGAAGATATAGAAGGGATCGATGGGCACTTGGAGAAGACACACCAGAGACACTTGGAGAATTCGATTTTCCATAGTAGCAGTAGTCAATTCCTAGAGAGTTTGAGCTTTAGTGAGGAAGCAGAGACCGTGAGGGGCAAGGACAATGAGGCTGGAGGAAGTCTTATAGATCCAACGAGTGCATTTGTAGAGAGGCAGAAGAACCACAGTGAGGCTGATGCAGGGCCTGCGCAGAAGCCTCTAGAGGGAAATTCGGTTTTGCTGGAGAGAAGTCGAGTTTCAGTTCCAGAGGTCAGGAAAGGATTCTGGAAGGCCGGAGAGACAGTTTCTCAGCCAGTGGCAGACAGGACGGGTACAAGAGCAATTGATTCAGGCTGAGCGTGGGAAGGGATTGCACTAGGGTGACACAGGTTTGCACAAAGGCAGTTTGGACGACTCACTTGGAGTTGTCGTCAGAGCCCGGACTTGCCTGTGGAGTGAGGAAAATTCCTCACTAGAATTTTGGCAGTATTTTCCTCTATAGGATTTCTAGATTCGGCATCCAGATTGTTGTACTCACTACTGCATAATAATAAAACCCTCAGCTGCTACACCGGTTTTCCCAAGTTGGGTTTTTCCGAGGACAATTGTCTAAAAATAACGGTGTCATTTTTATGTGTGTGTGTGTGTGCTAGTATTTTTGCTCAGTTTCCAGCGCTACTTCATTTCCGTAGTTTTTTTTTGAAGGTTGCAGTGTGTTTATTTCGATGTTGTCATAGCAATACACTGAATAATTAATTTATCAATTAGAATAAATAATACCAGTTGTTGCAATAGGATTTCAGATTAGAAATTTTCACATGGTATCAGAGCATATGTGATTAGCTGGAAAGCTCAGAATCGGAAGAAAGAATTTCGTTGCTCAAAGGGAGCAACAAGCCAAAATTCTTGAGGTAACATAGTCCCTTGACAGGCACGCCGAATTGGTGGGGTAGCAGTTCGATTTTCAGTTGCAGGGTTGCAAAAAAGTCGAGTTGCCTGGGTTGTGATTCCAGCAGTTAGAGGGAGCAGTTGCAGCTCAGATTTTCACTGAGTAGATTCCTTGGTTGGACGCAGAGGGTTTGCAGCAGTGAAATCAACGTTGGGTGGAAGAGAGAAGCACACACCGTAGAGGGAAAATTTCTCTCAGGGAACTTCAAATCTCATAAGTTTGATTTTTCCAGGCAGATTGGCAGTAGTAGCTAGAAAATCACACATTCGAGAAAGGAATGCAATTAGCAGAGAAGCAACCAAGTAGAAGGTAATAAAGGGTTTCGACAGTTTTCGAGATGGCCACAACATGGCTTAGAGATCAGGATAGGTTGGATAAATCTTCCAGCTATGTCATCCGGAAAGCGAGGATATCCTTCCTTCTAGATGAATATGGTCTGAAATCCTTCATAGATAATGTGGTGCCAGTTCCCTAAGATGCAGATCAGCAGAAAGAATACAGGAAGGAAATGGCGAAGGTGAAGAGGTTGATCCTGGATGGAGTCCAGGATCATATAGTCTCACATATAGCGGCCAAGGGAATGACCAAAGAGATGTGGGATGCTCTCTCCACACTGTATTAGGGAACTTCCGAGAAACGAAAGATGTTCCTGGAAGAAAATTTGAGATGCATCAGGATGCAGAAGGGGGAACGCATAGACCCCTACATCACCAGGATTCAGGAGGTCCGAGACCAGCTTGCAGCTGTTGGGGCACTGCCTCAACCTTCAGAGCTAGTATGGTTGGCACTAAATAGTGTCTCGGAGGATTAGTAGGTCTTCGTCCAAATTATATTGGGCAGAGACAAGCTACCATAATGGGACAGGATGTGTTCTGACTTGCAGCAGAGTGAGTTGAGATGAGCTCTGCTAAAGAGCTCCATCAATGGCAGCAGCAGTAGCAGTGGATATAAGGTGGTGAAGGAGGAGAATGTGGCCCTTGCATCAAACGGTCCCAGTCAGGGGTAAAGGGAGCATAGAAGGAAGAAGAAATACCTGTCAAAGTTCAAGTGCTTCAGGTGTGGTGAGCTTGGTCCCTACAGCACACAGTGTCCTCTCAGGATTAAGGACATGCAAGAGAAGCAGTTGCAGTGGCAGCATCAGCCGAGATCGACAAGTTGTCCTTCTGGTTGGAGGAAGACTTCGCGATGTTGGAAGCCATACCTCCAAGAGTGAGGTGGGGTTACTTGGAGTTGTAGCCCCAGAGAGCTACAAAGATGGGCAGGGTCCTTGAGGAGTCCACCTCATGGATCATTACCTAGCTAGGGGGGGCCATTGTAATATTCCAAATTAGCAGTCCAGCTAATTGGAATATTTATTTTGATTAATTTTTGTATTTCCTAATGTTGGGAAAAAATAATGTGGGTAGGGGATCCACAAATAACATTTGTGCAAAATAAAACCTTTTCCTAAAGTCACCAAGGGAAAATTGTGGCTCTAGTGGTGGGATCGAGTTGATCTTAGGTGGCATCGTGGAGGAGGCACGAGGAAGGCAACGTGGGAGTGGCTAGAGGTAGGCAACACATGATTGGCTTAAGAGGTGGCGGCGCAATGCGTTGGGCCTCAATGGACAAAAGGAAGGAAGGAAGACTCATTTGGCATTCATCAACTTATTTCTCTTTGTCAGTTTGAATGAGCACGCTTAAGCCGGAGAGCCAAGTCTACAGTGTTGTTTAGCACACGAGATCTTCAAGCGGAGATCTCAACCTCTACCTCTAGGGATTTCGAGTGCCCACTCAGGAGAGGAATTCTACCATTTTATGAGGAATTACCCAGCAGCAGCAACAGAGATAGTGTAGCCCTTTCCTGCACTGTGCAGAGTCAACATAGACTGTGCAGTGATTGTGCAATGCAGTTTTGGTGGAGTGCCGGGAGTGTGGAGAGAAGAGGAGTTTCAACAAGAGATTCGGAGGGGAGGCTAGCGACCTCCTACTAGGGATTTTGGTAGCATTCCGGAGACATCAACCAACAGTTTTCCTTTAGTGGTTCGATTTCCCCAGCAGAGTAGTGAGCCAAGCCAAAGAGGGCCAATTTCCAGGGTCGAGCTTTCAGCAAACCCTTCACGGGTTTTTGTGGGTTTATTATGGAGAGTCCAATGTCCAATTCCCAGAATTTTCTAAGCACAGGAGGTAGCCTAACCAGCAATGTGAAGACAACCAGCAGCAACATTTTCTGGGCTAGGCAACGCAGTCACTGAGCCACGTAGAGCAATTTCCAGTAGGAGTTTTTGTGTGGGTTTGAGCTGACTTCAACTTGCCTTGAGCAGACCCAGGTGCAATCTTTTCAGCACCTCATTTGTACTCTTTCCCAGCATATTAATAGAATGGCTCAACAATGATTTTGGCTCCAAATTCTGTGTTTTAATGGTATTTTCCTTATTGTTGTAGTTTTTAGTTTATATTGCTTTATATTATTGTTTCATCTCAATTTGGGATATTATAGTGGTATCAGAGCTCATAGACTTGGCTCAGCCTATGGAGCACGCAGTCTATGACACCAAAAGACAGACAAAACATGACTTACTGGAGGCAAAGATATAGGAGCAGAGAAAGAAGGCTTTTAATCACTCCAGATCAGGTTGATAGCATTCTAGAGGTCGTAGAGAGAGAGATGGCACACACGGATGATGGGAGGAATGAGGAGAAGGAGTTTGCTCACCTTCTTCTAAAATCTGTGCAAGACCTCTCCAAGAGGATTGAGGAGATGGGTCAGAATCTCAACAATGGCAGTAAAGGGAAGGGAATTCAAGGAGAATTCCAGATGGGAGAGTGATCTGTCACTTTGTAGCACCAGGCAAGCCTTCACACTACCCTTCCGGGCGTACCCTACACTCCACCATGCTCCACCATTCCCACGTTCCTAACTTCGAGGACAAGAGGACAGTAGGAGACAAAGGAGACTCATTATGGAGAATTATTTGTAGAGTACCAGTCCTATGGACCAGAATTTGGAAGGGCCATCACCTTCAACGAGTTTTGCCAGCTGAAGAACAACAACAAGACCAAGGGGCAAACCAGAGGAGGATGGTACATGCAGGGAAGTCACCTACAATGTATCGTGGGTAGGCTTTTCCTTCTGACATTTGATGGGTCCTCAAAGAGATCAGCTAAAGCATGGGTGGAGAAGTTGGATTTCTACTTCCAGCTTAATCAGATGACAGAGTTGGAGGCCATCAAGGTGGCTATGCTACACTTGGAGGGAGAAGCCCATGACTGGTGGTTTCATGGGTTGCCTACGCTAGGTCACGCAGGGGTGATAGCGTATGATGACTTTTCCAGGAGAGTGCTGGAGAGGTTTGATAGGATCTCAAAGAGCACTTTGGAGAACTGACCAAACTCAAGCATACGGGGAACCCTGAAACATATATTTCTAAGTTCTTGAGATGGTCAATGATGGTTCCAGATCTGTCGGAGCCCAGGAGGATTTTCGTGGTCATAGATGGGCTGGCAGAGCCATTGCATGGGCTAGTGAGGTCAACTTGACCCACTACACTCCAGGACGCAGTCGGGAGGAACCGGGATCTTCAGGATGCATTGCCAAGGGCTAGGGCCCCCGTACCCAACAGACCATCTTTCCAGCAGAGAGGAAGGGATGTGAGAGCTCCACCCCAGAGAGGGAACCAAGGCCGGGGACCATTAGATGATGACACCAAGAGAGATCTATGGAGGAAGAATCTTTGCTTCATATGCCAGGAGCCATGGGCATCGGGCCACCAGTGTGCAGCAGGGAAGGCACACTACATTGAGGTCTTCTCAGACAACGAGGGAGAAGAGGAGACACTCTTTGAGATGGGAGGTGAGGATAATGTAGCATCTCAGGGAGAAGGGCCTCCACCTCCACCCCCACCAGCAGCAGGAGTAGCATTTGCACCAACTGGAGGGGTCCTTGCATCTTTGCGTGGGATACCCAATACTTAATGCTAAGGATTAGGGGGACAATTTTGGGATAGCGTGTCTCAGTGCTTGTGGACAATGGAGCCATGCACAACTTCATAGATACCCAGACGGTGCAGAGGAGGGGCATCCAGATAGAGGGGTTTGATGGATTCTCTGTGCTAGTACCGGGAGCTAGAACCATGCAGTGCATGCATTATGTTATAGTCTTGATAGTGACCATGGGGACATACTCAGTAACAGACCATTTGAGAGTTTTATTATTAAGTAGAATCTGAATACATCAAGGGCACCAGTAGCGGTTTTCCCGACAGAGAATTTCATGACAAATGTACCTTATCACTCGAAGACAAAATATGGCTGATTCAAACCCTCAAGGGAATTACTGAATACGAGCCCTTTTTGGCTCACTGGAACACTAACGTTGTCCCTCCAGCCTCTGCGTCAGCCTCTCCTACCCAACACAGCCTCTATGCAGCACAGGCTGCTCCCGCATCACCCTTCTGGGCTCTACGCTGCCTTTGCGTCACCCTGAAGGCTCTGCGTCAGCGCTTGCGATGCCTCTGCATCAGCTTGGCTGGGTTGTGTCCCTCCTACTAGTCTCTGTTCTTCCTGGTACGGATCTGCCTCTCTAATTTATGTATTCTCGACCTTGAATCAGTGTAATCCCTCGTCGATCTGCCCCTCACCAACACTACAAGCTCACTCGAAAATTCTCTGTAAACCACGCCCTAGAATTTCGACTTAACTCAAGCGCTATTGCAATGTGTATGTCTCCAACTGACCCCAAGCCTTCCTTTAATACTTTTCTCATTGAGAAATCAACAGCTGTGATCTAATCTCTAATCAACAGCTTAGATTCGAAAAGGCTTGATCCATGTCACTTAGAACATTCTCACCACATGTGTAAATTAATTCACTTTAATTTTTCAATTTCCTTAAGTTAGACATAAGGTCCACATTAAAAAATTTAATTATTTGAATAACTTTTACACCGGATGGAATTTCTCCAAACGATTTCTGGGTCTTGGAGATCTCATGTGCTCTAGCCCCTCCACAAAGTTTCGAAGCTAGAGCACAACTGATGCTACCCAAAATCTCAACACTCCCTCTTAGCGAGGAATGTGCTCTAGCAACACTTCACTCCAAAAGCATTACTCTGATCTTTGGCATCGGTCCCCTGCTCTATCGATGCTTGTCCTACTACCCTCCATCCACTGCATTGTTGCTTTCTGTACTGTTGCCCATGAATTTGCCACATCTGTACTGCAACTCCCTTTGAAATTGCTGCATCATGCTGCCTATAGCACTGCGACTGCAAACTGCTACACTGCAGCTCAGTTGCTGAGAAGTAAGGAACTGAAGGACAATCACCCAACAACTGACAAACAAGTCAGTCTGACTGCATCTCATCACTGAAGCACCCTCTACTGCTACTCTACGTTGTCTCTCTGAAGCTCTGCACTGCCTCTGCGCTACTGAAATCCCATTAGCCTCTGCGCTGTTGCTGCCTCTCCTTTGCGCTGCTCCAATCTTCAACATTCAAGCATTGCCTTGTGCCTTTCCATGATCCTTTGCATCCACTACTCTAGTCATCCTGCCACTTTCTTAAGACTCCCATAACTTGTATGTGATTCAAGAGTTTGGGCACCTCAAGGATCCTGCTAGCCATCATCTGTAGCTCAATCTACAGATCTATGTCGCCCCACCTCTTCTCTCGAGGAACATGAGCCCTCATGGCCACATCATTTTCACTACCATCGTCCCCTTTCGCTGCTGCTGCATTGGAGTCTGAATCTTCCTTGCCCTTCTTCTTAGGACGAGTATTGGCGAAGTGTCCCAACTCGCCACATCTGAAGCACTGGACCTTGGATAGGTCCTTCTTCTTCTTCCCTTGCTGTCGTTGTCCCTTAGATGCTAGGGCTGCATATTCCTCCTCTTTCTTGATTTTGACTCCTTCGTTGTTGAATTCCCTCTTGGTTATCCTCCTAATCTCCTCTTGACGAAGGATTGCCCACATATCCCCCCAATTTGGAAGTTGTGCTCTGCCCAAGATGCTTTGGACCAAGGTCTCCCACTCATCGGTGACTGCATTCAGGGCAGTCCTTACCATGAGTCTATCATCAGGAGTGGCCCACATGGCAATCAGTTGTCTTGGATATTCTACAATCTAAAGAGGAAGGGATCGATCTCCTCTCCCTTGTGCATCTAGAACATCTGCATCTGATTCTCTAGAAGCATCTTCCTCTAGACGGAGCTACCTTGATACAAGGTGGTCAATGTTGTCCACACCTTGTTTACCGTCTTCTTCTCGGCAATATGCGGGACCACGTGTTCTTTCACTCCATCCATGATCAAGTGTTTATCCCACGCCTAATTTTCATTGAACTTCTTCAGAGCATCAACATCGGTCAGCACAGCCAGGACGTTCTCAGCATGGTCTCTGATGCCATACTCCTCAACGACTGTCAGGATTCTGGCTTTCCAAATAGAAAATTTAGACACTCCGTCTAACCTATTCTGATCTCTCAGTCCATATGGGGCCATCTCTGCTCAAACTGTCGAAGAAAATGATGTTCTCTCTTCTACTGCTGCAAAACTCATCAACAAACCGGATATGGGTTTCTTGGCAATAGAAACCCTCTACAGAGTATGCTCCCTCAGACAAATGACTTCCCTCTCGGAAATCCTTCCAATTCTGCTAAATCAGGCCTCTACGATCACTCTTGATAGAATCTCAGATTTCTTGGCAAGAAAATCCGCTGAGGGACTGTTTCCCCTTACTTTGTCAACTTTTCTAGGCATTGTTCTGCACCGTCAGAATTGATGCCCCACCAGCAACTCTGAAGATAAGAAACTGCACTTCCAGCCCCGACAACCGGCACAACGTCACTCCAACTTGGACTATGTCCCCCTCTAGGGCCTGCGTCAGCCTCTGCATCAGCGCAGTGTGAGTCTGGCATGCTCTGCGTCACTCACTAGGGCCTGCGTTAGCCTCTGCGTCAACTCTGCGTCACTCACTAGGGCCTGCGTTAGCCTCTGCGTCAACTCTGCGTCACCCTTCTGCTGGGTCGGCACTGTCCCTCTGGTGCTATGCGGCCTCTTCTTGGATATGTGAGCTTCAGCTGCCCTCCTGCAGCAAAAAATTCTTAAGCCTCTTGCTGATGGCTTCAGCTTGATCTGCAATCGCTTTGATACCTTGTGAAAATTTCTGAACACAGAAACCCTTCTGCAACATATTGATTTACTTCTCCTACTTGTTTGATTTAATTAACAAGTTATTTAACTGAATATTCAGAAAAATATCAAAGCAAACACAATTTGCAGCCTACACATATACAGATCATTTATTGAAACATAACGCACATATTACAAATGACACACATGATTTTTCAATCAAATGTCCCCGGAAAAGCCCAATGCGGGAAAATCGGTGCAACAGCTCTTTGAGGGTTTTATTATTAAGCAGAATCTGAATACATCAAGGGCACCAGTAGTGGTTTGCTCGACAAAGAATTTCACGGCAGATGTACCTTATCACTCGGAGATAGAAACTATGGTTGATTCAAACCCTCAATTTAATTACTGAATACGAGTCGTTTTTGGCCCGTTAGAACCCCAATGTTGTCCCTCCAGCCTCTGCGTCAGCCTCTCCTACCCAACACAGCCTCTATGCAGCACAGGCTGCTCCCGCATCACCCTTCTGGGCTCTACGCTGCCTTTGCGTCACCCTGAAGGCTCTGCGTCAACCCCTGCGCTGCCTCTGCATCAGCCTGGCTGGGTTCCGTCCCTCCTATTGGCCTCTGCGCTACTTGGTACGGATCTACCTCTCTGATTTATGTATTCTCAGCCTTAAATCAGTGTAATCCCTCGCCGATTTTCCCCTCACCAACACTGCAAGCTCAGTCGAAAATTCTCAGCAAACTGCGCCACAGAATTTTGACTTAGCTCAAGTGCTATTGCAATGTGTCTCCAACTGACCCCAAGCCTTCCTTTAATACTTTTCTCGTTGAGAAATCAACGGTTGTGATCTAATCTCTAATCAACAACTCATACTAGAAAACGCTTGATCCACGTGACTTAGAACATTCTCACCACATGTGTAAATTAATTCACTTTAAATTTTCAATTTCCCTAATTTAGACTTAGGGTCCCCATTCGAAATTTAATTATTTGAATAACTTTTACACCGGGTGGAATTTCTCCAAACGATTTCTGGGTCTTGGAGATCTCATGTGTTCTAGCCCCTCCACAAAGTTTCGAAGCTAGAGCACAACCAATGCTACCCAAAATCTCAACACGACATTCAGTTCGTGATCTCAACTCCATATAGGCACCCCAAGGCCTATCGAGATGAGATTAAGAGGGCCATACATGAGCTATTGGCCTTGGGGCACATTCGACCGAGTTCGAGCGCCTTTGCTTCATCAGTTGTCCTGGTGAAGAAGAAGGACGGTACACTGAGAATGTGTATTGATTACAGGGCCCTGAACAAAAAGACGAAGAACCGCTACAAGCCACATGCCATGGTACAACGGTAGCTATTATAAGGGATGCCCACACCTAGGTATATGAGTGTAGGAGGGAGAAAATCGTGGTACATGAGTTACCTTGACCTTTGTTTTTCCACCCTTCTTCATATGCCTTTTTCCTTTGATTGATTTTTCTTCATAATTGCTCGGGGCTCCAGGGGATGGGAGCATGATGTGTAGGATGAAGTAGTAGGTATCCCCTTTTGAGGTGGGGCATTTCATTGCCCACCAAGGGTTGGAACAATCATGGGTTCCTTAATGATGGAGGGAGCTCATCTAGGGCCCATAGTGACCAAGGTGATGGCCATGGATAAGGGGTAGAGCTCATGTTTGGCTTTTGCCCACATGCTAAATTTGTATGTCTCGACCATCTTTTGCATTTTGTGGTACATTTCTTGTTGAAAGTGGCCAAATTATGCTTTTTTCTTTTCTTTTTAGCTGCATCAACCTCTTAGGTATCATTCCAATCCCGAACCAAGGTGTGGACAAGGGGAGGGGGAGGCTAACCCTATGTGGACCCAGTGGACATATGTGGACCCGAATGGTAAAAGAGATGAATGGGGCTAAAATGAATGGAAGGGGGGTGATGTGTGTGTTGGGAAGCAGGACCACGCAACCAAAATCAAGATTTCCCATGTAGTGACAACCCTAAAGCTAATGGCTAGTAAAGGAGATCCCGCGGAACTAGGATACAATGCTAACCACCAAATCAGGAAGAGGAGACAAGAATACAGACCTAGCCCATTCTTTCTGTCAAATTCCCCCACCAATCCATGCCCAAAAGTGCCCATGAAAAGTAAGGAAAATTACTCAACTATACCCATGAAAATCCATATCTTCGGGGTCGGGAGACCCACCTTCAAACATACAATCATAACAAGTGGGAGAGAAACCACATGGTTGGCTCAAGTGGCGAAGATAATGGCACATCGAGCTATCTGGTTGCTACAAGGGGTTGTTGGCTGCCGACTGAGGACCATCTAGGAGGAAAAAATTTCTCCCATACATACTACCTATAGGTAGCGGGTAACATAGCCCTTGAGAAAATGCTCCAAAACCACCTATAGTAATCACAAATAGAAGACCCAAAATGATCTCCTCGAAGAGCCAACTAGGGTAGAACTCGTGGTCCACTGAAATTAGCTGAAGAACTACCTAGAGTGGCACTCAAAGTTCACCGAAACCAGTTGGAGAGTTTTGTTTGAAACCCTCATGCTAGACTCACTTGAGCCCTAATCAATCCTCAAGGAATAATAATAAATTAGAATGTATGAGAAATGACCTTCTCTCTCCTTTTATAGTTTTGTTGGATCTTTCTCCATCCTTCTAGAAGCGCCTTATTATTATTTTTGTTCAATTGATAAAGTCATTAAGTGAGTTTTCCTTATTTTCTCCAAGTGACTTTTGCCCCCTTCTTTCTCTTTCTCCAATTAAACACTTGTACCTCTTTTATTAAATAAAGTGACTTTTTATTAACTAATTAAAGTCACTTTTAACCCTAGAAAATGCTAATTTCGCCACCATGATCACACCAGCCACCCAAAGCCCCATTTTATCATCGTGCCTTGTAGATATTTTTCGTCACGATTCCAATGATCTATTACACTAAGGTGTTCCTCCAAATAATCATCCCAAAATAGCACCTTAAGCATACATAATTAAAATGTCTAATAATAACCTCGTTTTATGGGAATCGTCAGAATGCAATGGGACCGAGATTGAACTATGCAGAACTAATCCTAATGATGTAATATGGAAAATGCCCCCTGTCAGACCCCATAAAACTCCTCCAAAACCCTTAGGTCCACCAACAGTGTAATCCTACTTCTACAATGTAGCTAAAACAAGCCCTAGAAATCACTCCTAACCACATCAAAAGGTAATCCAAAAATTGGGAACATTACATTTTTGGTGTTTTTCTTTTCCTCGGAAAGAAAAATTCATTCTTTCAAATGTCAAATATCTAGATGTAGACGAAACAAAATTTGAATAAGCTACTCAAAATGTCAATTCAATGGGATCACCATCAATGAATCAGTTTCGAACTAAGAAACCAGATTCACCCTCCCACCCCTTTGTGAAAATTTCTGAATTTACTAAACAAAAATCCTACAGCAGTAATTTGATTTACTTCTCCTACTTGTTTTATTAACTTAACAAGTTATTTTTCTGATTAATACAAAAAAAACATCGAAGTAAATACACTGCTGCTTACACATATATACAGATCAATTACTGAAGAAATAAGCACATTCGACAAAGGACACACAAGATTTTTCGGGCAAATGTGCCCAAAAAAGTCTAATGCGAGTGCAACAGCTCTTGAGGGTTTTTATTATTTTGCAGATTTTTGAATACAAACTAGGGTACCAGTGGTGGTTTACCCAACAGAGAAAATCTTGGCAGAAGTACCTCTATCTCTGGAGACAGATGTTATGGTTGATTCAACTCAGAATGAAGAACCTGATAGGTGCCTACGCAGTCCCCAGCAAGCTTTGCACTGAGACTGCGTCACCCTTCAATGTGGTTGCATCACCCTTTCCGATCTGTTGAATACGAAGCTAATCTGGCCCACTGAAACCCCAGCGCTGCCCCTTCCGGCTCTGCGTCAGCTCCTCTAGGCCTGCGTGAGGCTCTGCGCTGGCTCTGCATGAGCCTGGCTGGGCCTACGTCACCCCTGTTGGGCCTGCACTACTTATCTGGTGCTGATATGCCTCTCTGCTATTGTATTCTCAGCGTTGGATCTGAAATCCCACTACTAAAGTGCCCCTTGCTGCAGTGCAAGCTCGCTCGAAAATTCTCAGCAAACCCCACCCCCGAATTTCGACTTAGCTCAAGCGCTACCACTCTATGTGTGTTCTCTAACTGACCTCGAGCCTTCCTTTAATACTTTTCCAGTTGACGAATCAACGGTCGTGATCTAATCTCTAATCGACGACTAAGATTAGAAAAGACTTGATCCTCGTCACTTAGAACATTCTCACCCCACATGATTAAATTAATTCACTTTAATTATTTAATTTCCCTAAGTTAGACTTAGGGTCTCCATTAAAATAATTAATTCTTTGAATAACTTAAGCTCCGGGTGGAATTTCTCCAAACGATTTATGGGTTTTAGAGATCTCATGTGTTCTAGCCCCTCCACAAAGTTTCGAAGCTAGAGCACATTCGATGCTACCCACAAATCAACACTTCCTCTTAGCGAGGAATGTGCTCTAGCAACACTTCAATCCAGAAGCATTACTCTGATCCATGGCATCGGTTCCCTGCATTGTCGATGCTTGGCCTGTTGCCCCTCATCCTCTGCGTTGCTACCTTCTGTACTGCTACCCATGACTCTGCCACAGTCACTACCTCATCTGTACTACAGCTCCTTCTCAAATGTTGCATCATGTTGCCCATAGCACTGCAACTGCTAATTGCTGCACTACAACTCAGTTGCTTAGAAGTAAGCAACTGAAGGACATCACCCAAAATCCTAACAGACAAGTCAGTCTGGTTGCATCTTGATACTGAAACAACCTCTGCCGCTAATCTATGCTGACCCTCTAGAGCTTTGCGCTGCTGTTTCTCTGCTCTGTGTAAGCACTGGCTTTGCGCTGCTGTTTCTCTGCTCTATGTAAGCACTGGCTTTGCGCTGCTAAAATCCCATCAACCTCTGCGCTGCTGCTGCCTCCGCTTTGTGTTGCTCCAATCTTCAGCATCCTAGTTCTGCCAATGTGCCTCCATAACTTTGCACCAACTGACTCCAATCATCCTACTACTGTCATTAAGGGCTCCTGTAGCTCGTATGTCATCCAAGAGTTTGGGCACCTCAAGGATCCTACCCCTCCCACCATCTGTAGTTCAATCTACAGATCTATGTCACCTCACCTCTTCTCTCAAGGCATATGAGCACTCATAGCCACATCGTCATCACTCCCATCATCAACCTTAGTTGCTGCAACCTTTGAATCAAAATCTTCCTTGCCCTTCTTCTTCTGAGGGCAAGTTGTAGCGAAATTTCCTAGTTCACCACATCTGAAGCACCTGACCTTTGAAAGGTCTTTCTTCTTCTTCTCTCACTACCCCTGTTGTCCCTTAGATGCGAGAGCCGCATCTTCCTCCTTGATCTTGATTCCTCCGTTGCTATTGCCCACCTTGATCACCCTCCTGATCTCTTCTTGTCGAAGAGCTACCCACATGTCTTCCCAATTTGGAAGTGTCGCTTTGCCCAAAATGCCTTGGGCAAAGGTCTCCCACTCTACAGACACTACATTCAAGGCAGTCCTAACCAATAAACCCTCATTAGGAGTGGCCCCCATAGCAGCCAGTTGATCACGAATCGCCTTCAATCTAATGAGGAAGGGGTCAATTTCCTCTCCCTTATGCATCTGAAATAACCGAAGTTGATTCACCAAAAGTATTCTCATTTGGATAGAAGTCCCCTGATACATTGTGGTCAATGTCGTCCACATCTCATTTGTTGTGTTCTTTTCAGCAATGTGTGGGACCACATGATCGTTGACCCCGTCCATAATCAAGCGCTTGGCCCTTGCTTGTGCTTCCGCATACTTCTTCAACGGATCAACATCAACAGGAACAACACAAAATTTCTCGATGTGATCTTTGATGCGATATTCATCAAGAACTGACAGGATTTTGGCCTTGCAGACAACGAAGTTGGATACTCCATCCAACCTGTCCTGATCGCTCATTCCATGTGCGACCATATCTGCTCAAAAGGTGTCGAAGTGAATACTCTTCTCCCTTCTTCTACTGTGGCCCTCAGCAAAAGACTTAGATCTGGGTTTCTTGGCACTAGAAACCCTCTAGAGAATATGCTCCCTTTGGTAATTGATTTCCCTCTCGAAAATCCTCCAACAAATGTTGTCGAATCAACTCTCTCCAATCACTTTGTTGATCAGATCTTAGACTTCTTGGTGAGAAAGTCTGTTGAGAAACTGCTTCCCTTTACTTTTTTACTTTGTCACACCCTGCCAGACACTGTTCTACACGGATAGAAGAAATGCCCCACCAGCAACTTATGAAGAACAAACTACACTTCCCACCACGGCAACCGGAACGACGAAGACTCAAGCCCTCTGCGTTGGCTTTCCGTCACTTGTTGTCAGACTGTGTCACCCTTCTTGGTCCATGTGAGCCTCTGCATGAGCTAGACTGGTTTTGCGTCACCCCTCCTAGGTCTGCGTTGTCCCTCTCGTGCTTACGCTACCTCTTCCTGGATCTACGTTGTCACTCGGGATAACTGCCATCCTGCAGAAAAAACTTCGTCTCTTTGCTAATGGCTTCAGCTCTCCCTAATCTACAATAGCTCCGATACCATGTGAAAGATTCTAAATTTACTAAACAGAAATCCTACAGGAGTAATCTGATTTTCTTCTACTTATTTTATTAACTTAACAAGTTATTTTTCTGAATAATACAAGAAAAACATCGAAGTAAATACATTGGTGCCTACACAAATATATAGATCAAGTACTAAAGAAATAAGCACATTCGACAAAGAATTTTCAGACAAATGTCCTTGAAAAAACCCAATGCAGGAAAACCGGTGCAACAACTCTTGAGGGTTTTTATTATTATGCAGATTTCTGAATACAAACTAGGGTACCAGTAGTGGTTTACCCAATAAAGAAAATCCCGGCAGAAGTACCTTTATCTCTGGAGACAGATATTATGGTTGATTCAACTCAGAATGAAGAACCCCACAGGTGCTTACGCAGTCCCCAGCAAGCTCTGTAATGAGACTATGTCACCCTTCAGTGTGGTTGTGTCACCCTTTCCGATCTGTTGAATACGAGCCCAATCTGGCCCATTGAACCCCAACACTGCCCCTTTCAGCTCTGCGTCAGCTCCTCTAGGCCTGCGTCACCCCTCTAGGCCTGTGTGAGCCTCTGTGTTGGCTCTGTGTGAGCCTGGCTAGGCCTGCGTCACCCCTGTTGGGCCTACATCACCCCTCCTAGGCCTGCGCTGCTCCTCTGGTGCTGATCTTCCTCTCTGCTTTTGTACTCTTGACCTTGGATCATAAATCCCACTGCCGAACTACCCCTCGCTACACTGCAAGCTCACTCGAAAATTCTCAGTAAACCACGCCCCAGAATTTCGACTTAGCTCAAGTGCTGCCACTCTCTTTGTGTTCTCCAACTGACCCCAAGCCTTCCTTTAATACTTTTCCAATTGACGAATCAACGATCGTGATCTAATCTCTAATCGACGACTAAGATTAGAAAAGACTTAATCCTCGTCACTTAGAACATTCTCACCCACATGTTTAAATTAATTCACTTTAATTATTTAATTTCCCTAAGTTAGACTTAGGGTCTCCATTAAAATAATTAATTATTTAAATAACTTAATCTCTGGGTGGAATTTCTCCAAACAATTTCTAGGTCTTGGATATCTCATGTGTTCTAGCCCCTCCACAAATTTTCGGCGCTAGAGCACATCTCATGCTACCCAAAAATCAACACCCTTGTGTCCCAAGCCCCATGTGTCAGACACGATTCTCAAGGGACAAGTGTTTGATTCGTGGCTTGAGTGTGTCCAAACATCGGGGATTCGCGTGTCCAAGCGTGTCTCGATTTCGAGACATGTGTCCCTCTAGAAAAGCGTGTTGCAAGTCTTTTTAAGCTCGATTTGGGTTGCTTTCTCCTCATTCTTATGTCTCTCTCTTGTTGTGGGTGTGTGGGAGCAAGTAGCAAAGAGTTTATGAGCATTTTGGAGGTGACTCAAGCAACCAATAAGTGCATTTTTCTTCCATTTTTTTTCCATTTCTACTACAACAATTTGGATGTCCATTTTGTTTACATGCTAGTGCATTTTTTCTTTATTTTTTTACAGCATTCATCGCTCAATCAAGCGCAGTAGGGAAGGGGCAAAAGAAGGGGAAGAATGTCCCCATTGGTGATGCCCCTCCTATGCCAGTTTCATCAGGGTCTGCAAGTGTTCCCTCTGTTGGAAGTGGGGCTACAACAATAGCTTCAAATGTTGAGGGCATGTAATGGCTCACCTACAGTTACCAACAGAATGTGAATATTAGCATGCATATGAGGCATGCATATGATAGCTACATATGCATGCAACACATGTACTACACTAGTATACCTATTAGTTAATATTGAACATGTCTAAGTATAGGGTAATGAATTGATTTGTGAAGTAAATACCTAACGCTGATGAAAATGTCAAGCGGGATACCTAATATGTATACCACCTTATAATATATAATTAACACATTATTTAATAATAAAGTAGATATACAAGATTGTTAACTAAATTAAATTTATAAATGAATTAAATTTATAAAATTAATTAAATTTACCAAAAAAAAAGATAAATAAATAGATAAGAATTAAATTTAAATATTTTAATTAAAATTAAATTAAATTATGAAATAAAAGTTAAATTAAAAAAAAAGCATTATAAAGTATAAATTAAACCAATAAAAGAATTGATTAAATCTTAATAAAAGGGATACATAACTTTACGAAAGTTCTTTTATATACTCAAACCGCTTCTTCAGAAGCGTGGAGAAGGCAGATGACTAAGTTGGATCTCCACGTGTTGGCAATCCAAGGAGACCGAATATCTGGCAGGAGATTGAGACGATGGTGTGGGAATGTACAAGGAGAAGGTGAAACACACAGAGAGAGGGGTCCTTTTTCCAGGAGTTTGTTTTAGGAGAAATAGAGGACGAATCTACAGCAGAGAGCCACAGACAGAGAAAGACAGTGAAGCCTTGATTGTTCTTGAAGTTTTTGGGCACGTGGACCAAAGTGCTTCAAATTTGAAGTATTCTGGAACTGGGTACCGAGGTTGTGCCCAGTTTGGAAGGGAGGATTTGGTCTTTTTGTTAAGAGGAGCAAATTTGGAGTGACGACATCCTGGGATCGACTTCAAAAGCGAAAGCCAGGTATGTACAGTGTGTTGAATTCGTAAATTGTGTTTTCAAAATATCACTGTATATATAATTAACATCGATTTATAAAAAATATTAATTTTTTTGAAAACTAATGTCTTACAGGGAAAAATAAATTTAGAAAGACAACATGTTCAAGAAAGTAAATATCCCTTATGGAAGTATGTCATAACAGATGACTTAATGAGAAAACTGCAATTTCTTGTCTTTCTCCTATTGGATCATTGATGAATCTGTCATGATTGTATTTGTAATATGTATGCATAATGTTACAACTTACAAATTTATAATGTAGAGTCTAGCTCTATATCTAAATTTGTATCATGAATGAGAATTTGTGTAATATGAAATCATTGAAATATCTATTTAGTATTATAGGTATATAATGTGTCCTACATGTCAAATTTGCGTGTCCTGTGTGTCTTGTGTCCCCGTGTCAGGTGACTTAGGTTCCGAATCTAACTGCAAAATAATGCATTTCACAAACACCAAAATTTTAGTTAAAATATTGTGGGAAAATCAATAAGAAATTAAGGAGGCATAATTTATTGGCAGTAAAATTACAAAGTTGTGGTGTCCCTTTTCCAAGTGGTCAAAGAATCTCATGGTATTCACCCATAGTATTTGGATGACCCATGGTATTCAGATGTCCCATGGTATTTGTGTGTGGTAATCGGATAGCCCATGGTATTCCGATTGTCTATGACTATAAAAGGAGATCAAAGTTGTAATGTCCCCAACTGCTTAGGAGAAATAAAACGGGTTCCACTAGCTTAATAAGTTCCCTTAGGATAAGGTGGGGAAAATGGAATATGATTTGCCTAGGAAAACTTTATAATTGCCTAAGGGGTGAAAATGGGACTTTATAATTGCACAAGGGGTGAAAAGGGGCACATATCCTAGGCTAATGAAAAGTCACTTTAATTTTATAAAGTGAAAGTCTCCTAAAGTGACTTGATAAAAAATTAAAGGGTGAAATGGCAGAAAAAATGACTACTCAATTATAAAAAGAGAAAAGTGAGGAGAATCTCCTCATGCTATCACTTGCATTTTGAGATTTTTTGGAGAGAAACTTAGTGTTTTGAAAACCCTAGATGCCATGCTAGTTTTGGTGTTGAAACTAGACTTCCTATTTGGTCTTGAGAGTAGAATCACTCAAATTTCACTGTTGAGATTCAAAGCAAAAAATTATTTATAGAAAATCTTGAGGTAAAGTGGTTTTATCAGTTGATTTTACTCTCTAATACTTGGTTTTATGCATATCTATTAACACAGAGTATTTGTTGAAGGATAAGGACCAAATATGAGCTATATTTCTGAGGTTCAATTATTCCTTGGTTGTTCAAAGTTTCCAAAACTGAGCCCTTTTGGGGTCAAGCTTCTCTACAATGGGGATGAGATTCCTTCATTTATTTGTTGGCTAGGTCTGTTTCTCAATGGGTCGAAGTTCTTGGGAGAAGAGGATTGTGTATATCAGTTGAAAGGCTGAATTTATTGTTGGACAAAGTTTGGTATCTTAGTGGGACGAGTTCTGGGCATATTTGTTTTAGGATATTTCGACACATAGGAAATAGGCTCCTTTTGTGTCACTTTTGTAAATCCTTCAATCCTATCCCAAGTTGTTCTTAAGGGGGGATGTTAGGATATTCCGACACATAGGAATTAAGAATAACTTAGTCTAGTGTAGAGTTAGGTAAAGTGTGTTTCTTTACCATGTACATTTGTAACTTATAATCCGACGGTCACGATTTGTAGTGATCCGACAGTTATCTCTCTCCTTAGTATTAACAACACTTGATCCATGGTTTAACACCCGATTGGTCCATGATCTCTATTTAAAGAGCATGGAGGGTAATTTGTTCGGTAACCGTTTATGAGAGAAACATATGTAATTTTTCTTTTTATATTAATAAATTTCCTGAAGTGGCCGCGTTGGCTCAAGCCATGGACTGTTTCCCTCTTTGAGGGTTTTAACCACGTGATTATACTGGTGTACTGATTTTTGATCTGTTTGTGAGCGGTGACCTTTGGTTCTTGATCTAAGGAACTTACCTTGTAAATTCCTACATGGTATCAGAGCTATTTTGAGGGCGGCATCCGTTGTTGATCAAAATCTGAATCCAGTTTGACTGCATGCGACTACCGTTTTTTAGATCTACTATTTCTGAACATTTTTGGCTTGGAGAACCGCTTTGTTGTGTCCGGAGCATCTGTTACAGTGGGGAACGCCTTTCGTTTCATGCGAAAAGGTTTCCGGTTGCCCAAGTTATGTTAGTTTAGATCTGGAGGTATAAAGTATCTATTTTGCAGTTTTATTTGTTAAAAGTTCTGCTTATTTCTTCTTTCGGTTCCCTCTGTTTATTTCGGTTTTAGGTTTTATTTATTTGCTGGATCTATACCCTCTTCTCTGTGTATGCTCTTTGCTTTGCGCTGTGTGCGATCTCGGCAAATCAAAAACAGGAGGAAAGGATTTTTTTTTGCTACATATGCTCTTTCCCCGCGTCTTTGTGCGATCTCGGGAAATCAGAAATAGTGGAAAATAGATTGTTGCCGGTAAGGCTAACCAAAAATCTAACAATCTACCGTAAGGTCTGCATTTCGTTTTTTTTTTTGCTTGGTTTTTTGTGTTTTTTTGTGTAGGAAAAGGCATGCACACCGAAGAGTAAAAATAAAATAAAAAACACCCCTTTCCTCCTTTCAAACAATTACAGAATCCTTTTACTATTTCACTTGATGAGAAGTTAGTTTATGAGAATAGAGGTCTTGGGTTCAAGTCTCTTTCTCAAGCTTCTTTTGTTAAAAGTTTTTGTTAAAGGGGCAGGATTTTTTTTTTAAAAGTCGAACTTCATCATCAAATTTCAAACCGTTCCCGTAACTATTCGGCATGTTCAACTCGTTTTTTCAAAAAGGCATAACTTCTTCATCCGAAAGCCATTTTTTGAGCCATTTTTTTTTTAATCAGCCTAATTTTTCGATATCTTTCCATTGGAGCAGTTAGTTTCAGCTTTTCTCATCTTCATATTTTTAAAAATGGAAATTGCATGCCTGATTATTCTTAACAACACCAATTATTTCCAATGGCTACCTCACATGGTAGATATACTTAGAAGTAAAGGGCTTTATAGAATAGCCATAGGTCAAGAAACTAAACCTTCTGATGACGATAAAGTCGCTAAATGGGAAAATAAACAAGATCAAGCACAAGGGTTGATAGGAATGTCCATTTCTCAAGATCTTTTATTTCATATCCTTGACATTGACACCCCTCATGAAGCCTTGGACAAGCTAAACACTGTCTTTGGCATTCAAAATCAAATCAGGGCCCACCAGCTTCAAAATGAGTTGCTTACTTTGGATCCTAATAATTTCTCCTCTATTGAAAACTTTTTGTCCAAATTCAAGACTCTTAGACATCTTTTAGAAGGTTGTAAGGTCAAAAAGGAAGATGGTAGCCTCATCTATTGCATTCTTGCTAAGCTTGGCCCCTCATACTCTATATTTGTTTCTGCCTTCCATTCCACTAGAGAAGCCATCATTTTTTCAGGAACCACCTACAAGAATCCCTCTTTTGATTCCTTTTGTGATTCTTTGATAAGAGAACAAGAAAAAATCTTACACCTTGGTCTTATCACTCCTGGAAACGCTTCTAAGAAAGCCTTAGCAGCCCAACAACAATCATATCAAAAGAATCCCAAGAAGCAGTATCCTAAAAAATATGGTTCGAAACCAAACAAGGGTCCTAAGCAATTTCAGTCGCAAATTGAAAAAGCAACTCACCAAAATGATAAGGCAAATAAAAACAAAGGGAAGAAGACCGATAGACATTGCAACTTTTGTAATCGTGATGGCCATATAGAGTCCAAATGTTTTAAGAAGATGGAAGCCTTAGAAGCAGCAATGAAGAAGCACAACATCAATTTGGAGCACTCTTCACCTTCATCTTCAGGAATGGCACTTTCTGCTTGTGGTTGTCAAGCATCAAGATTTGGTTATGCATTAAATGTATCTTCCTCTTCTCATTCTCATGAGTGGCTCATTGATTCTAGAGCTTCTTATCACATGGCCAAAAATAAAGCCATGTTTTCTTCCTTAAATGATTGTAACACCAAACATATTTATGTTGGTGATAGATCTCTTAGTGTTGTGGGATCTGGAACCATTCATCTCAATAATGTTCAATTTAATGATGTACTATGTGTTCCTACCTTGTCATGCAACCTTCTCTATGTTTATCAGATAACTCATTCAGGTGAAGGGAAAATAGTCAAATTCTCACCTCATGATGTTGTAATCAAGGACCTCAAAGATCCTAAACATATTTTAGCTATTGGCATTGCTGATGATTCCACAAGGTTGTATAAGTTTGACAACTTTGGGTCATCATGTCTTCCCTCCGTTTTTGTTGCTCATAATGATGAAGTGAGCAAACTTTGGCATGAGCGATTTGGTCACGAACTATCGCTCTCTTCAAACTCTGGTGTAAGGAAATTACGTCGACGGTCTTCCTATGTGGTATCTTGCCGAGACTTGTTTGTCTTGATGTGTATCGAAAACATCATCGACGCTGACAAATGTGCCTCTTGACACACTTCAACCCCTTTGCAGCTTGTGCATAGTGATTTATGTGGTCCACTTCCTGTTGTTTCTTTCTCTGGCTGCAAGTACTTCTTAACTTTCATTGATGATTTTTCCAGACGCACTTGGGTATACTTCTTAAAACTCAAGAGTGAAGTTTTTAACATGTTCTTGGCCTTTAAGGCCTTTGTTGAGAAACAATCTGGACATCAAATTCTTAAGTTAAGATCATACAATGGAGGAGAATATGTTAACAACAAATTTATCAACTTCTGCACTGAGCATGGCATTCAATTGCAACATATTGTTCCATATACTCCACAACAAAATGGTGTAGCTGAAAGGAAGAATCACACCTTAAAAGAAATGGCTAATTGCATGCTTCAATCTAAAGGACTTGGTCTCAATTTTTGGGCAGAAGCCATTAACTGTGCAAATTACATAGTAAATCGCACTCCTACTAAGGTTTTAAAGAATATAACTCTAGAAGAAGCTTGGAGTTCAATCAAACCAGATGTAAGTCACTTTCGTGTTTTTGGAAGTGATGCTTGGGCCCATATTCCAATTGCGAAACATAAAGCCTTAGAACCTAAGAGTGAAAAATGCATTTTTGTTGGATATTCTGAAGATGTCAAAGGATATAGACTTCTTCAACCAAAATCCAAAAATATAATCATTAGAAGAGATGTACAATTTGATGAAAATATATCGGCCTGCGAGCCTAGTTCAGCGGGTGTGCCACCTATGGCCTGTGAGCCTGATTCGGCATATGTGCCACCTCTCTCTCTCTCTTTTATTTTTAATAGCATTCCTTCTAGTTCAGATGATGACAGCAAGGATGACAATCCTCCACCTCTTGAAATTATTCCTCTTACTCCACAGCTTCCAAGATGGGTCTGCTCTACTTGGGATGCAGCAGGTTCTCTTGCAGGTGACCCTGCAGATCGACGACGTACTCGTTCTCAGTTCGAAAGAGCCTCTTCCTTATTGGCTCAAGTTCCAAAAAATCCTGATCCAGAAACCTTTGAAGAAGCCTTCGGTCATCCAGATTGGGATGAAGCTATGAATGAAGAATATCGTTCCTTATTGGCCAATGATACTTGGGATCTTATTCCTCTTCCAAAAGGAAGAAAACTTGTCAGATCCAGATGGGTTTACAAAACAAAGTTTGGACCAGATGGAAAAGTGGATAGACATAAAGCTCGTCTCGTCGCTAAAGGATTTTCACAAGTTGAAGGCATTGACTATACTGAAACCTTCTCCCCTGTTGCCAAAATGAATTCTATCCGCCTTGTTCATTCCCTTGCTGCCTCTTTTAAATGGGAAGTCCATCAGATGGATGTTAAATCTGCCTTCATACATGGAGATTTGCATGAAGAAATTTACATGGAACAACCCCCTGGCTTTATCCAAAGTGACTCTAGCCTTGTTTGTCGCCTTAGGAAGTCTCTCTATGGTCTCAAACAAGCTCCTCGGGCTTGGTATGCCAAAATGGATAGATTTCTTTTAAATAATGGCTTTTCTAGGTGCCATTCTGACAACACTGTCTACACCAAGAAAGTGGGTAAGTCCTTCACCATCCTTGTTCTTTATGTTGATGATCTTATCCTTATTGGGAGCAATCCAAACCATATAAACCATGTGAAGTCTAGCCTCAAAAAGCAGTTTGAAATGACAGACTTAGGACACTTGCATTATTTCCTTGGTCTTCAAGTCTTGCAATCCAAGGAAGGCATTACCCTCTCTCAGTCCAAGTATGCATATGATCTTCTACACCACTTTCACATGGAAAACTGTAAGCCAACCCCTTCTCCCTTTCAGTCTGGAGTCAAGCTTTCGGTCACTTGTACTACCCCTGAAGTTGATGCTAGCTTATATCGTCAACTTGTTGGTAAAATTTTGTATCTAACCCATACCCGTCTTGACCTTTCCTTTGTCGTTGGTCTTGTCACTCGGTTTATGCACCAACCTCATGGAAGTCACTGGAAAGTAGTGAAAAGAATAATTCGATATATTCGAGGGACAGTTCAGTTTGGGATTCATTACAGAGCAGGAGCATCTCCATTGTTGATTGGTTTCACTGATTCTTATTGGGCTGGTGACCTTGATGATCGAAAGTTTATTGCAGGATATGTATTCACTCTTGGTTCAGGACCTATTACTTGGTCTTGTAAGAAACAAAGTGCCATCTCTCTTTCTTCAGCAGAAGCAAAGTATCGTGGTGCAATTGAAGCCAAAAAGGAAGCCATGTGGCTTCGTCAAATCCTGTCTAAATTTGGTCTTCATCAGGAACATCCAACTACACTTTGGTGTGATAATCAGAGTGTCTTTCAGCTATGTAAAGATCCAGTTCAGCATCAGCGTATGAAACACATTGAACTCAACATACACTTCATTAGAAAGCTCATTCATGATCGTGTTCTTGAAGTGCAGTATTGTCCAACCAATGATCAAATAGTCGATATCTTTACAAAGGCTCTCATAGAAGCAAAGTTTACCAAACTTCGATCCATGCTTGGAGTTCAGGAAAGTTGTCATTAAGGGGGGATAGGCTCTAATGCCTCCTTCCTTCTCCTATTGTGTCACTTTTGTAAATCCTTCAATCCTATCCCAAGTTGTTCTTAAGGGGGGATGTTAGGATATTTCAACACATAGGAAATAGGCTCCTTTTGTGTCACTTTTGTAAATCTTTCAATCCTATCCCAAGTTGTTTTTAAGGGGGGATGTTAGGATATTCTAACACATAGGAAATAGTTAAGAATAACTTAGTCTAGTGTAGAGTTAGGTAAAGTGTGTTTCTTTACCATGTACATTTGTAACTTATAATCCGACGGTCACGATTTGTAGTGATCCGACAGTTATCTCTCTCCTTGATATTAACGACACTTGATCCGTGGCTTAACACTCGATTGGTCCATGATCTCTATTTAAAGAGCATAGAGGGTCATTTGTTCGGTAACCGTTTATGAGATAAACATATGTAACTTTTCTTTTTATATTAATAAATTTCTTGAAGTGGCTGCGTTGGCTCAGGCCATGGAATGTTTCCCTCTTTGAGGGTTTTAACCACGTGATTATACTGGTGTACTGATTTGTGATCTGTTTGTGAGAGGTGACCTTTGGTTCTTGATCTAAGGAACTTACCTTGTAAATTCCTACAATTTGAACCAATTTTCTTCAACATATCAATGGTTGGGTTATTTATCTTGTTGGACGTGCTCTTTCATTGACTTAAGAGGATGCATTACATTCATTTCCAGATAGAGACACATACAACATGGACTGTTGTGCATATAAACTAGCTAACCAAGAAATTCCTGTAGCATACCCTTGGTTGTAGTAGACTTGAAGAGGGACTAGATACAATACATTTTGTTCTTGTGTGTGGAGCTAAATCTGTGTACTAAATGGCACCTCTGTTTATGGGTTTTCAAGTGGGAAAATTATATGTATTTTGAGGCCATATTTCTCATTGGAAGATTTTTCACTTACTGCTGACACAACTAGGTTCTTTTGCCACCTTGCAATCATTTTATAAAGCATATATCAACTTTTAGATTTAAATAATCTCTTTGTGCTATCACTGTTGATGTAATTTCGTACATTTTTTGAGTTCTAATAAAAGAAATGTTGTCATGTGAAGTGTTTCATGTGGGCCTTTTATTTAAATGGTGTTTGTTCATTCAAGTAAACTCCTGAATATCGCCTATATCAGTATGCACGCAATATGTTTGACAAAAAATTTCATTGAAGTGACACTTTAAAACTAAGAAAAACACAAGGGTATTTTGGGTGTTTTCCAAAGCGGGATATTACAGTGGTATCAAAGCATGCTCTTGAACAATTGTGGGGTCTAAAGGGCAGATTATCAGTGATTTAATCAGTGCCAGAGATCACCCATATATCACTTATAAAAGACAATACAAAGTCAGAGAGCCTCCTCCCATTTTTTAGAGGGAAGAGTCTCTAGCAAAAAGAAGAGAAGAAGAAAAGACCCCTAGCAAGGGGAAGGGGGTAGAAGGGACACTTGAAATAGAAGAGCTAGACATGGGTGAAAAGGAAATTCAAACATTTAACAGTCTGCTCAGTGCACTAAATGATTTGGCTAAGGGCGAAAAAGGAGATGGTGGATTGGATGAGCCAGTTATCAAACAAAGGGGCTTTTACCAAAAAGGAACCAGTAAATGGGGAAGTGTCTAATAGTGCAGAGAGAAGTCCTGCACGTGCTACCACACAGAGCCACTCACGCTCATAATGCATTTTGATGTTTGGGTTAATGCTATTATATTTTGGAGCTTCTCTCTTGCAAATGTGATGGATGGATATACTTTTTCTGCCATGTAAGTTTCTCTTTTATGAGAAATTTTCATTATATGTTTAATGTATGGAATACTACATCATGATGCTGCTTGTGTTCGAAATTATGCAAAAATCTTGAATCACTTTGGTAGTCTTGATCTATTGCATGTGCTATTCATTGGGAAAGATAAAGCAAATGTTCCTAGGGGTTGTCTTTGAAAGCCTAACCCTAAAACTCCATTATTTGACAAGTCAAAGTATAAATCCTTCTTGTAGTTGGCTAGTTGCTTCATTAGGGCATACGAAGCTACAATTAGGCTCCTTGATAGAACACAACTCTAAATCAATCTCATTCTTGACTCCATTCTCCCAATAGACTAGGCATTGGTCCTAAATCCTTGTTGATCACATTAACTTTATGAAATATCATTCTTTCACCTATTTTCTTCCTCTTTTCTTCGTCCCCTAAAGATAAGGAGATTTTCTAGGGCTTGGTGTGAAATTTTAGGGAGGAATTTTAGGATTCTGTCCAAACAAGTTTCTTCATTTATGTCTCCTCTAGGCATCCTCTAGTTTTGATCGAATTCTGAAGATGGAATTTCAAATAAATTGATGCCCTAGCTATCACACCAAGAGGGAACCCTTGAAGTTGCTTTACTTGGGGATTTCTTGAAGGTTTGCACTTTGTAGCTCATTATTTAAAACATTTTCTCTTAACTATAAGTGATCGTTGGATGAGCCTTTACCACAACATGTCTCTCAACCCTTGGTCTCTTATAGTATTTCTCTCAAGGGGTTTTTTGTGGAAAGTCACCCTAGCTTCTCCCAAAGCTCACTTTAACTGAATCTTTCCATTAAATGAGCCATCCTTGCCTCACTTTGAACCCTAGTATAAACACATCAATCACAAGTGATGGATTTTGGAAGTTTTGATTTTAGGCATTCGTCATATATGAATATTCCTAAACCCGAGGTCATCCTTCCCTCAAGCCTTTCTTGGAGAGCCCTTCTTTTGCTTCTAAAACAAGCAGCCTATTATCTGAGTCTCTCCTTGTCTGGGATTTGGAAATCACATTGTGCATCGTTATTGACCTCATCATTCTAGTGATTTCCTTCATATCGGGACTCCTCCCATCGGTGAAAGTCCGTAAAGTGTAGGGAGCTTTAGCTGAGGTGATAGTGGGTTATTGCTCCATTGTTGCCACTTGACCTAGTAGCTGCTTTATAGGAAACCCTCCTAGGAACCATGCTAGTTTGAGCGGTAACATTTTTGGCGCTGCTATCAAGGAAAGAATATGTGTGTCTTATTTCCCTTATGACATCATTGATATATCATTCTTGGCAACTCCATTGAAAGAGCGAAACCCTAGTTCTTCATTGAACTTTGCGGTCAATGCTTGTAGGCTGGAGCAAGCATTTCTCTAGGCATCCTTAAATTCACCCTGGTGACTCCTACATAATTTACATGCATATCTCAATAGGATGTATTTCTTTGATGATTTTCCCACTTTGGACATTACTAACATCCCTGGGCACCCTAACATGTCACAAGAAGGATGGTATGTAGGGTGCCCAGGTTTGATGGCGATCCGCTCTCCGCAATTGATCATATAGAAATATTTATTGTGCATGCTTCAAAGGAGAAAGTGGTCCACTAGGATGTCTTTATACTATTGTTCATGAGCTCACTCCATGTTCATAACTCATGGTTGCATAATCACGAACCTAGGAGGTGTTGAGATTTTGTGTATTTGGGGTAGCATCAATTGTGCTCTAGCTCCCAAATTTTGTGGAGGGACTAGAGTACACTTGATCTACAAGACCCAGAAAGGATTTGGGAAATTTCATCTAGTTTAGGAGATATTAAATTAACTAATTATTTTAATGTATTTCCTAAGTTAAAACTTAGGGAACTTAAATAATTAAAGTGAATTTAATTAAACATGTGATGAAATTGTCTTATGTCACACGGATCAAGCTTTCTTTTAATCTTAGCCATTGATTCAAGATCTGATCATGGTCGTTGGTTTCCCAACGAGAAAAGTATAAAGGAAAGGCTTGAGGTCATTTGTAAAGACACACAGAGCCAGAGCATTGAAGCTAAGCTGAGATTCTAGGGCGAGTTTGCTAAAAGTTCTCAAAATTGTTTCAACTGCAGAGGGGAATTTAGGCCAAGGAGATGATCTGATCCCAGGGTCTAAAATCAACAAGAGGCAGAGATAAGCTCAGAGAGGTAGCACAAAAGCAGGAGAGCAGCAGCAGCAAGGACAGCGTGATTTTCAGCAGGAAGCCCTCAGGGGTTACGCAGAGACCCTAAGGGGTAGCGTAAGGCCTGCGTCACCTATTCTGGGGTAACGCATCCCTTTCCGGAGCAGCGCTGAGGGACGCAGAGGCTTCAGAGGCTGACGCGGAGGCTTTCCGGGGCAGTGCTGGGGTTTCTAGGCCCTAATTTTGGCTGAGTTTTCTAAATCCCATTTGAGTGTGTGGATCAGTCATTATTTTGGCCCTAGATCAGCCAGTGAGCTGTAGATCTATTATTTCTTTGTCGGGTATTCCAGATCTGGAACCCAGGCTTGTTGTATTCAGAAAATTCTTAATAATAAAACCCTCCAGCAGCCATAAGACTGGTTTTCCCGCATTGGGTTTTTCCGGGGACTATTTGTCCAGAAATAACTGTGTCACTTTGTCTATGTGTGCATGAACTTGTTCTAGATCTTGATTGGTGGAGATCTGTTATGTGTTTTGCTTCGATTTTAACTTGAATTTATTCAGTTAATAACTTGTCTAAGTAGGAGGAGCATAACCAGATTAACAGTAAATAATTTTTGCATAAAGTGTAAAGATTTAGAAATTTCCACATGGTATTAGAGCAATTGCAGATCTAGGAGGGTCATCGGCAAGAGACTGAAGGTTCTAGCTGCATGAAGCAACTGGAAAAGAAGCAGAAACACAAATCTGAAGGGACAGCGCAGTTTTCAGAGGCAGATTCACACAGAAGGAAGGGTGACGCAGTCTAACACTGTCTCCTAGCAAGCCCACACAATTACTGCGCAGAGGTAGCTCATAAACAGCGTTGGATTAGTCTGAAGCCCGCCAGTAATGCAGATTTGAATTTGTCAGATCCAGAAAAGACTGAAGAAAAGCTGCAGAAATTCAGAAGGTGCTGGTGGGGTTAAATTTCTTAAGTTTTCATATTTTAATCCTTAGCACAAGTGACAAAGAGTGGGAGGAGTCAACTTCTCAGAGAGTTTCTAGCCAAAAGAAACTTGCAGTTTGATCAGAGGATCAAAGAGAGCTGAATCATAGTTGATTTGGCCGATTTCCAAGGAGGGAAATCAGTTGTCAGAGGGAGCAGAAGGTGTTTGTTTCACCAAGGGCCTTAGATCCATTTCTCTAGCAAAGAGAAAAGGAAGTTCCGACACATTATGAGCAGATGCCTCCTAATGGACTATGTGATCAGGACAGGTTGGATGGCCTTTCAAACTTTTCAGTTTGGAAGTCAAGGATCCTGATAGTCCTTTAGGCATACAATCTTAGAGACCATGCAGAGCAAACTTTGGCCACACCGACAGATTCAAATCTCCTTCGGAAGCATAAAGAGGCTGTTGGGCATGCCAAGCGGATGATTATGGACGGAATTAAGGACCATATTGTACCACACTTAGCTGAGGAGAAGACAACTAATGAGATGTGGAAGGCCTTAATCTCCCTGTATGAGGGAAAATCTGTCCAAAGGAAGATGCTGTTGGAGACACAGATGAGGTCATTCATGATGACCAAGGAAGAAGACATGGAGCATTTCCTCTTCAGACTACAGTCGATCGGAGATCAGTTGACTGCAACTAGTGCTAAGGTGGAAGATGATGTGATGGTGAGGACTGCTCTCAATGCAGTCACGGATGAGTGGGAAACCTTTGTCCAAAGTATCTTGGGTAGAGCGGACCTCCCAGATTGGGACAGCTTGTCGTCAATTCTACGTCAAGAAGAACTCCACAGATTCACCAAGAAGCAGTATAGCTCTGGTTCGAGCAAAGTGAAGAAGGAAGATGAGAAAGATGCAGCCTTGGCATCAAAGAGGCAGCCAAAGAAGAAGAAGGATCTCTCAAAGATCAAGTGCTTCCAATGTGGTGAAATGGGACATTTTTCTTTGCTAGCAATTGTCCTCAGAAGAAAAAGGACAAGGAAGCCTCTTCTTCCAAAGCTGTTGTGGCAGATGATGGGTTGGAAGATGATGCAGCTATGAGTGCTCATGAACCACGGAGGTGGGGTGATATGGATATGTAGAAAAGCTACATAGAAGTAAGGCGGGATCCTTGAGAAGCTCATCTCTTGGATCACATGTGAGCTACGGCAGCCTTAAGACAGTAGCGGGACAAGTGGAGTAGTGGGTGCATAGATCACATATGAAGTAGAGGCAAAAGCAGATCTGAAGACTGGGAGAAGCAGCGCAGAGAAGAGCAACAATAGTGTAGAAGTTGTAGTAGCGCAAAGGCTGATGTGACTTCAGCAGCGCAGAGCAGAGCTGCTTACGCAGTGCAGAGCTGCAGTAGCGCAGAAGGCTTCAGAGGGACAATGTAGTGCAGCAACAACGTGAGAGATTTCAGCACAAGGGGCTGATGTGACTTCAATAGTGCAAAGGGAGTCTGCTTGCACAGTGCAGAGTTGTAGTTGTGCATCATCCTTTAGATGCCAGCACAAATCTGTAGCCTATGGAGCTTCAGTGATGAGGATGCAGCCCATCTGACTTGTCTATCAAAGATTGGGTAGGAGATTCAATTGTTTCTCTCAACAACTGAAGTTGCAGTGCAGCTAATCAGCAGTGGTCGTGCTATGAGCAGCACAGATGCAACATATTGACAGGGAGCTGCAGTAAAAAAGCTGCAGTGGTAGTGGCAGAGTCATGGGCAGTAGTATAGAATGGCAGCAACAGTGCAGAGTTGAGTGGCAGCAGGCCAAGCTTCAGCAGCATAGAACCAGTACTCAAAGTCATGTAATGCATAGTGTGATGTATTGCTAGAGCACACCCATGTTGCTAAGAGGGAGTGTTGAGATTTTCTGTATTTGGGGTAGCATCAGTTGTGCTCTAGCTCCCAAATTTTGTGAAGGGACTAGAGTACACTTGATCTACAAGACCCAGAAAAGAATTTGGGAGATTTCATCTGGTTTATGAGATATTAAATTAATTAATTATTTTAATGTATTTCCTAAGTTAAAACTTAGGGAACTTAAATAATTAAAGTGAATTTAATTAAACATGTGATGAAATTGCTTAAGTCACACAGATCAAGCTTTCTTTTAATCTTAGCTATTGATTCAAGATCTGATCATAGTCGTTGGTTTCCCAATGAGAAAAGTATAAAGGAAAGGCTTGGGGTCATTTGTAAAGACACACAGAGGCAGAGCACTGAAGCTAAGTTGAGATTCTAGGGCAGGTTTGCTAAGAGTTCTTAGAAGTGTTTCAGCTGCAGAGAGGGGAATATAGGCCAAGGGGATGATCTGATCCCGGGGCCTAGAATCAACAAGAGGCAACACAGAAGTAGGAGAGTAGCAATAGCAAGGACAACGAAGTCCCTCAAGGACAGCGTGATTTTTAGCAGGAAGCCCTCAGGGGTTACGTAGAGAACCTAAGGGGCAGCGTAAGGCCTGCGTCACCCAGTCTGGGGTAACACAACCCTTTCCAGAGCAGCGCTGAGGGACACAGAGGCTTCAGAGGCTGACACAGAGGCTTTCCGGGGCAACGCTGGGGTTTCTAGGCCCTAATTTTGGCTGAGTTCTGTAAATCCCGTTTGAGTGTGTGGACTAGTCATCATTTTGGCCCGATATCAGCGAGTGAGTTGTAGATATATTATTTCTCTGTCAGGTATTCCAAATCTTGAACCCAGGCTCATTGTATTCATAAACTTCTTAATAATAAAACCCTCCAGCAGCCAGAAGACTGGTTTTCCCGCATTGGGTTTTTCCGGGGACTATTTGTCCAAAAATAGCTGTGTCACTTTGTCTATGTGTGCATGAACTTGTTCTAGATCTAGATTGGTGGAGATCTGTTATGTGTTTTGCTTCGATTTTAACTTGAATTTGTTCAGTTAATAACTTGTCTAAGTAGGAGGAGCATAACCAAATTAACAGTAAATAGTTTCTGCATAAAGTGTGAAGATTTAGAAATTTCCACAGGAGCATCTCATATATTGAGGAGTTCTTTGAAGGCTTTCTTAGACATTTTCAAGTATACCCAGCATTAAACATTCAAGAGGAAGCCTTCACTGAGCATCATCATGAAGGGAATCTAGATGATGGGCAGGAAGGAGGATCCTCCCTTGGTCCACATGACGAAAAAAGTGATGAAGATAATTTTGAGAACATGTGTGATAGGGAGGATGAGTCTATGGAATGTGACGTTGAAGTTAGCATTCACGATAATCCATTCTTTTAAGACCTTGGAGAAGGTGACCCCGTAGCCCCTTCAAATTTTGATATTAGTGATTACTTACATATTAAGGAAGGTAAATGAGAGGTTCATAGTAACCGTTTTGAGTCTTGACAAGGACCCTATCTATGACACAGAGGATGATGATATCAATAGGAACTTGGTCCCTCCTCACAATCCTGGGGTTGTAGTTGAGTTGCACATGCACCCTTTCCTCAACCCTCCTTGTAAGAATGAATCCTTTCTCTCACCTGAGTATGATTATCATGAGCAACCTACCTGTTGTGTCTCCCCATGTCACCAGTCTCCCTTTCCTTCCAATCATGACCCTATGGTGGCCATAAAGCATGATATAAACAATAAGGATCATGATGGGGATGATCTACCTGAGATTGCCATCCATCAGAGGTTTATGAGCTTGATTGTTGATATATCTATCTTTTGGTTGCAAGAAAGGATCCTGTGGAATAGATTACATCCCTTTGTTCCCTCCCCCTCTATGATTCTCTATGTGTGGTCATTTCATTTTCCCGCCTCTCGCCCTTGTGACCTTCCATGTTGTCATTTCTACCCTTGTCTTTGGATCTATTGCATGAGTAAGTAGAAGGGCAATTTTTTTCACATTGACTGGATGATATGTTGGTTGCATTGGGTCTATGATTACACTTAGTACTTTTAATACTTGGGTGATGTAATACGCATATTAGAGTAGTATGCATTGCATGTTGATTTTTACATAGCTCACATCATGATATGATATTATCATGTTAGGTTAGATGCATTTAGATTAAATTGTATTTAGAATAAAATTTTATTTTTTGCTGATTTTTATGGCCTAGTATAAGCATGGGCAATCATAAGACACCGCAAAGACATGCTGCCCCATGTGCTTGGTCTTTGATATGTGCAGGTAACAGGTCTGCGGTCCCAAGAGATTGCTAGTGTTCTCATGACCTCCCCGTTCAAGTACGTTTGTGCACTTTTCTAAGAGATCATGCCCCAGTTGGAGCCAGATGTTACCCACCACGTGGGTGATATCCATAGCAGAAAGTTTTTCTCCTAGATGGTTCTCAGCCGATAGCCAATAGCCCTTTGCAGCCACCAGATAGCTCGATGTGCCACTATCTCCGCCACCTGAGCCAACCATATGCTCCCTCGCCCATCTGTCGTGATCATATGTTTGAAGGCGGGCCTTCCATCCCTTAAGGTATGGATTTCCATTGTGAAGTTCGGTATTTTTGTTTACTTGTCATGGACACTTTTGGACATGAATTAGTGGGAGGATTCGGCGGAAAGAGTGGACATGGTTTGTACTCTTGTCTCCTTTGTCCAATTTGACGGTTAACCATGTATCCTTGTCCCGTGGGATCTCCTTTATTGGCTACTACCTTTAGGGGTGGCACTACATGGGAAACCCCGATTTTTGTTGCATGGTCCCGCTCCTGACACCATATACATCACTCCCCTCTACTCATTATAACCCCATTCACCATATTTTCCATCTGGGTCCACATTTGTCCAATGGGTACACAAGGAGTTAGCCTCCCCCTCCCCTTGCCGACACCATGGGTCAAGCCTAGAATGATGCCTCGAAGGTTAATGCAACTAAAAGGAAAAGCAAAAGCATAATTTGGCCACTCTCAATAGAAAATGTACCATAAAATGCAAAAGATGGTCGGGACATACAAATTTAGCACGTGGGCAAAAGCCAGACATCAGCTCTATTAATATCATTGTTACCAATCAACCTAGCAGGGGACCTAAAGGGGGTCCTAAGAGGGCAACTGCTAGGTTAAGGGCAACTGTGGAGGCGTAGCCCACTGTCACCTCAACTAAGGCTCCCTACTCTTTACGGACTTACACCGATGGGAGGAGTCCCAATGTTTTTTGGGAAGCCAATTATAAAGGATATATCAATGAATATATGAGAAGTGACCTCTTAAACCCTTTCCCTAGGAGGAGATGAAGGATGGATCTTGCTTGCTCTTTAACCAAGGGACTTGACTTTCCAAGGAGAGGAGTTGGAGGATTAGAGGGTAAAGATGAAGAATATGGATTTGTAGAGGTGCTTCCTAATCCCTAAAAGCCTATAAGAACTTGGATTCTCGAATAGTCCTTGTTGAGATTTTGTGTATTTGGGGTAGCATCAATTGTGCTCTAGCTCCCAAATTTTGTGGAGGGACTAGAGTACAATTGATCTACAAGACCCAGAAATTGATTTGGGAAATTTCATCTGGTTTAGGAGATAATAAATTAATTAATTTTTTAATGTATTTCTTATGTTAAAACTTGGGGAACTTAAATAATTAAAGTGAATTTAATTAAACATGGGATGAAATTGTCTTAAGTCACATGGATCAAGCTTTCTTTTAATCTTAGCCATTGATTCAAGATCTGGTCATGGTCGTTGATTTGTCAACGAGAAAAGTATAAAGGAAAGGCTTGGGATCATTTGTAAAGACACACACAGGCAGAGCACTGAAGCTAAGCTGAGATTCTAGACTCTAGAGTAGGGTTTGCTAAGAATACTCAGAAGTGTTTCAGCTGCAGAGAGGGGAATTTAGGTCAAGGACAGTGTGATTTTCAGCAAGAAACCCTTAGGGGTTACGCAGAGACCCTTCAAGGGCAGCGTAGTGACTGCGTCACCTAGTCTGGGGTAACGCAGTCCCTTTCGGAGCAACGTTGAGGGTTTGGAGGACTTCAGAGGTTGACGCAGAGGCTTTCAGGGGAAGTGCTGGGGTTTCTAGGCCCTAATCTTGGCTGAGTTCTGTAAATCTCGTTTGAGGGTGTGGATCAGTCATCATTTTGGCCCTAGATCAGGCAGTAAGCTACAGATCTAGTGTTTTCTCTGTCGGGTTTTCCAGATCTGGAACCCAAATTTGTGTATTCAGAAATATTCTTAATAATAGAACCCTCCAACAACCAGAGACCAGTTTTCCCACATTGGGTTTTTCCGGGGACTATTTGTCCAGAAATAACTGTGTCACTTTGTAAATGTATGCATGTGCTTATTCTAGATCTAGATTGGTAGAGATATGTTATGTGTTTTTCTTCGATTTTAACTTGAATTTATTCAATTAATAGCTTTCATAAGTAGGAGCATAACCAGATTAGCAGTAATAATTTCTGCATAAAGTATAAGATTCAGAAATTTCTACATGGTATCAGAGCAATTCCAGATCTAGGAGGGTCACCAGCAGGAGAATCTGAAGGATCTAGCTGCAGAAAGCAGCTAGAAAAGCAGCAGAAACACAAATTTGAAGGGACAGTGCAGTTTTCAGGAGCAGATTCACGCAGAGGGAAGGGTGACGCTGTCCAGCATTGTGTCCTAGCAAGCCCACGCAATTACTGCGCAGAGGAAGCTCAAAAACAATGTTGGTTTAGTCTGAAGCCAGCCAGTGTGATTCAGATCTGAATCTGTCAGATCTAAAAAAGACTACAAAAAAACTGCAGAAACTCAGAAGAGTTGGTGGGGTTAAAATTCTGAAGTCTTCAGAATTTTAGCCTTAGCACAAGTGACAAAGAGTGGGAGGAGATCAGCTTCTCAGAAATTTTCTTGCCAAAGGAAACCTACAGTTTGGTCAGATGATCAAAGAAGAAGCTGAGTCATAGTTGATTTGGTAGATTTCCAAGGAGGGAAATCAAGTGTCAAAGGAAGCAGAAGGCACCTGTTTCACCAAGGGCCTTAGATCCATTTCTCTAGCAAAGAGAAAAGGAAGTTCTGACACATTCTGAGCAGATGACCCCTCGTGGACTTCGTGATCAGGATAGCTTGGATGGCCTCTCCAACCTTTTAGTTTGGAAGGCAAGGATCCTGATTGTCCTTGAGGCATATAATCTAAGAGACCATGCAGAGCAGACTCTGGCCACATTGACAGATGTGGATCTCCTTCAGAAGCATAAGGAAACTGTCGGGCATGCCAAGCGGTTGATAATGGATGGTATCAAGGACCATATTGTACCACACGTAGCTAAAAAGAAGACAGCTAATGAGATGTGGAAGGCCTTGACTTCCCTATATGAGGGAAAGTCTGTCCAAATAAAAATGTTGTTGGAGACGCAAATGAGGTCATTCATGATGACCAAGGGAGAAGACATGGAGCACTTCCTCTTTAGACTGCAATCAATCAGAGATCAGCTGACTGCAACGGGTGCAATGGTGGATGATGCTGTGATAGTCAGCACTACCCTCAATGCAGTCAAGGATGAGTGGGAAACCTTTTTCCAAAGTATCTTGGGTAGAGCGAACCTCCCAGATTGGGACAACTTGTGATCAATTATGTTTCAAGAATATCTCCACAGATTCACCAAGAGGCATCACAGCCTAGGATTGAGCAAAGTGAAGAAGGAAGATGAGGGAGATGTAGCCTTGGCATTGAAGAAGCAGCCAAAGAAGAAGAAGGATCTTTCAAAGATCAAGTGTTTCCAGTGTGGTGAAATGGGACATTTTGCCAGCCATTTTCCTCAGAAGAAAAAGGACAAGGAAGCATCTTCTTCCAAAACAGTTGTGGCAAATGATGGGTCAGAAGATGATGCAGCCATGAGTGTTGCTGAACCACGGAGGTGGGGTGACATGGACATGTAGAGGAGCTACATGGAAGAGGGGCAGGATCCTTGAGTAACTCATTGCTTGGATCACAAGCGAGCTACGACAACCTTAAGACAGTAGCGGGACAAGTCGAGCAGTGGGTGCATAGATCACAGATGAGGCAGAGGCAGAGGCAGATATGAAGACTGGGAGGAGCAGTGCAGAGCAAAGCAGCAGTAGCAGCGCAAAGGCTGATGTGACTTCAGCAGTGCTGCTTACGTAGTGCAGAGCTGCAGCAGCGCAGAAGGCTTCAGAGGGACAACGCAGTGCAGCAACAACGTGATAGATTTCAGCACAAGGGGTTGATGTGACTTCAGTAGTGCAGATTGAGTCTGATTACGTAGGCAGAGCTGTAGTTGTGCATCGTTCTTTAGATGCCAGCACAGATCTGTAGCCTATGGAGCTTCAATGATGAGGATGCAACCCATCTAACTTGTTTGTCAAAAGATTGGGCAGGAGATTCAATTGTTTCTCTCAACAACTGAAGTTGCACTACAACAGATCAGCAGTGACAGTGCTATGAGCAGCACAGATGCAGCATATTGAGAGGGAGCTGCAGTACAGAGGTTGCAGTGGCAGTGGCAGAGTCATGGGCAGCGGTACAAAATGGTAGTAGCAGTACAGAGTAGAGTGGCAGCAGGCCAAGCTTCAGCAGCACAGAACCAGTACCCAAAGTCTTGTAATGCATAGTGTGATGTATTGCTAGAGCACACCCTTGATGCTAAGAGGGAGTGTTGATATTTTTTGTATTTGGGGTAGCATCAGTTGTGCTCTAGCTCCCAAATTTTGTGAAGGTGCTAGAGTACACTTGATCTACAAGACCCAGAAATTGATTTGGGAAATTTCATCTGGTTTAAAAGATATTAAATTAATTAATTATTTTAATGTATTTCCTAAGTTAAAACTTAGGGAACTTAAATAATTAAAGTGAATTTAATTAAACATGTGATGAAAATGTCTTAAGTCACACGGATCAAGCTTTCTTTTAATCTTAGCCATTGATTCAAGATTTGATCATGGCCGTTGATTTTTCAACGAGAAAAGTATAAAGGAAAGGCTTGGGGTCATTTGTAAAGACACACAGAGGCAGAGCATTGAAGCTAAGCTGAGATTCTAGGGCAGGGTTTGCTAAAAATACTCAGAAGTGTTTCAGCTACAGAGAGGGAAATTTAGGCCAAGGGGATGATTTGATCCCGGGGTCTAGAATACACAAGAGGCAGAGATCAGCTCAAGGATAGCGTAGAAGAAGGCAGCAGCAAGAGCAGCAAGGACAGCGCAATCCCTCCAAGCACAGCATGATTTTCAGCAGGAAACCCTCAGGGGTTACGCAGAGACCCTTCAGGGGCAACATAGTGACTGCATCACCCAGTCTGGGGTAACACAGCCCCTTCCGGAGCAGCGCTGAAGGTTTGGAGGACTTCAGAGGCTGACACAGAGGCTTTCAGGGGCAGCGCTAGGGTTTCTAGGCCCTAATCTTGGTTGAGTTCTGTAAATCCCGTTTGAGGGTGTGGATCAGTCATCATTTTGGCCCTAGATCAGCCAATGAGCTGCAGATCTAGTGTTTTCTTTGTCGATTTTTCCAGATCTGGAACCCAGATTTGTGTATTCAGAAATATTCTTAATAATAGAACCCTCCAGCAGCCAGAGACCGATTTTCCCACATTGGGTTTTTCCGGGGACTATTTGTCCAGAAATAACTGTCACTTTGTCAATGTTGCATGTGCTTATTCTAGATCTGGATTGGTAGAGATCTATTATGTGTTTTTCTTCGATTTTAACTTGAATTTATTTAGTTAATAACTTGCATAAGTAGGAGGAGCATAACTGGATTAACAGTAATAATTTCTGCATAAAGTATAAGATTCAGAAATTTCTACAGTCCTTAATGAATAGTCTTTGACAACAAATGGTACCACACAAGGCCAAGTGGACCTAGCCCAAGTTTAGGGATGGAATGTAGCAACCATGGATGTTCCTAACCTGGAAAAGGTGAGGGGAAAGGGTCAAACAAGGATTTTTACTCAAAGATGCCAAATTGACCCTGCCAGGTACTAGCCTTGGGAAACACAGGGAAAAACTTGATCCTAGAGCTAGGGCTTGGGATATCTCGAAATTCCACTATTGGAATTTCTTCAAAATTTGAGGAGACTTGGGGGAACCACCAGCACAGTTGACCCTAGGAGATCTACGTTTTCCTGGGGGCAATTTTCCGAGAAACTAATTCCATAGGTGACCTAATGGGGCTAGACCTGGGAAAAAGGAAGAAAAGGTAAAAAGAGGGTTAAAATGATCACCCTGTAGAGGATCAGTGCCTAATTTCACTTGGGGATATGGATTCAAGGATAATTATGAAGTTGGAATGTATTTCTTCATTCAAGGAGGCTTCAAAGACAACTTTGTCCAATGTTATGGGCTAGAGAAGAAAAGTGACTTTAAAACATTTATACTTTTTTTTATTTGCTTCAACCTCCAGGGCATCCTTCCAGGCCTGACCCAAAGTGGGGCATGGGAGAGGGGAGGCTAGCCCCGTGTGGACCCAGTGAGGGAATGTGGACCCAGGTGGAAGATATGAAGAATGGGGTTATAGTGAATGGAAAAGGGATGATGTACGTGGATGGGGGAGCAGAACCACGCAACCAAAGACGGGGTTTCCCAAGGAGTACCACCCTAATACCCATTGGTCAGTAAAGGAGATCCCATTGGATAAAATGCAAGGGTAACATCCAAAAGAGGTCAAGGCAACATAAGCACAAACTAAGTCCACTCTTTCTGCTGAATCTCCCATCAATCCATGTCCAAAAGTGCCCATGATAAGTAAACCCAATACTCAATTACCAAATGACAAGACATATATTTAGGTTCGGGAGGCCCACCTTCAAACATACGATCAATACATATCGGTGAGGGACCACATCGCTGGCTCAGGTGGCGGAGAAGTGGTACAACGAGCTAGTTGAGGGCTGCAAGGGGTTGCTGGCTTCCGACTGAGGTCCAACATGGAGAGAAAAATTCTCCCAAGGATATCATGTTGAGATTTTGAGTGTTGAGGTAGCATCGGGTGTGCTCTAGTCCTGAAATTTTGTGGAGGTGCTAAGACACACAAGACCTCCAAAACCCAGAAAACGTTTGGAGAAATTTCATCTTATGCGTGAGATATTAAAATAATTAATTTTTTTAATGAGGGCCCTAAGTCTAACTTGGGAATTAGAAAAATTAAAGTGAATTAATTAAACACATGTGATGAAATGTTCTAAGTGACGCGGATCAAGTAGTCTTTTAATCTCAACCATCGATAAGAGATTAAATCATGACTGTTGATGTGTCAACGAATAATGTATAAGAGAAAGGCTTGGGAGTCAGTTGGAGACACACACATGAAGGCAGGGTTGAGAGACTAAGTTGGAATTCTAAGGCAGGTTTGCTAAGAATTTCCATAAAAGTTTTTGTGCAGCGAGGGGTAGTATTGGCTAAGGGGATGATCTGATCTCGGAGCCAAGAGTCAGCAAGAGGCAGAGGAGCAGTAATCAGGAGCAACGCAGAGGAAGTTGAGGCTACGCAGTAGCTATGCAACGCAAGGATTTTAGCCGCTACGTAGGCCCAGGAGGGGCAGCGCTGCAGCTTCAGGAGGCCACCAGGGTTACGCAAAGGCCATCCAGGGCAACGTAAGGACTGCGTCACCTAGTTTGGGGTTACGCAGTCCCCTTCTGAGCCGCGCAGGGGCACGCAGAGGCTAGTAGGGTTGACGAAGGAAGCTTCAAGGCAGCGTTGGGGTTTCTAGAGGCAGAACAAGGCTGAGTTCTATAAATCTCGTTTGAGGATGTGAATCAATCCAGTCTTTAGTCTCCAGAACAGCAGGTATTGCTGCAGATCTTTTTTTCTCTGTCGGGTTAACGAGAAAGGTGCCCAGACTTGTTGTACTTAGATTCTACTTAATAATAATAAACCCTCATATCTGCTGCACCAATTTTCCTACATTGGGTTTTTCCGGGGACATTTGTCCGAAAAATTTGTGTGTCACTTTGTTGAATGAGCGTAATATTCAGTAAATGATATGTATGTGTGTAGGCTGTTAGTTGTGTTTTACTTCCGTATTTTCTGAATATTTTCTGAAATAACTTGTATAATTTAGTCACAAGTAGGAGAAGTAAATCAAGATACTGTAGTAGGATTTCTGTATTGTTGTATTCAGAAATTTTCACATATCACCCACGAAGTGGTGGGTAACAATCATCATGGCCATCACCCTGGTTCCTACAGGCTCTCATATTGGCCCCTTTCATCATTAGGGAACCCATGATTGCCCCAACCCCTGGTGCGCGGTGAAATTCCCCACGTAAAGGGGGTATGCACTGCTATATCCTACATATCATGCTCTCATCCCTTGGAGCCTCGAGTAGTTACAAAAGAAAAATTATAAAAGGAAAAAGGCATATGAAGAAGGGTCGAAAAGCAATGGTCGGGGTAACTCATGTACCACGATTGCTCCCTCCTACAGTCATATACCCAAGTGTCGGCTTTCCCCATTTTAGCTACCCTTGTATAGTGGCATGTGGCTTGGAGCCTTCTGCTAATGCCCCACTCCATTCCATCATTATTTCACATACCACCTGCCATTTGATGGATGTACCCTGGACATGTCACTCCCCTTAAAGGCTCAAACCACCTAATAGGGTCCTTGGTTAACCTTCTGCTTGAACTTGGAGACACTTGTACGTTCTAAAGCCCACTATGGAAGGGCATGCCACTATGAAGTTTCCACTTGGATCCATGATTTGTAAGCACATTTACTCAATTGCACTAATGTTTAGTTGTACTAGAAGGTGAGGGGACACATTGCATCATTCTTCTAGCCCTTATAGATGGGATACAGGATTTTTCAATCCATTTGGAGACACACGAGGATGTTTTGTGCCCCCCATAGCCACTTGGGGGCACCACAGGTCATTTGCTTGGATATCAAGGGGCCACTGCCTTTATCACTATGTTTGGAGCTCATTCATTCATCTTGGCACACATTGGATAATATATATATATATATATATATATATATATATATATATATATATAATTAAAAATTATATACCCCGACGACTCCTCGCACCCCCGAAATTTCCCTAAAATTTTAGGGTACTCCCACACGTCCCCCCTATGCGTCTCCCCACATCGGAGTCTTGGTGGAACATTGATTGGACTCCACTAGGCCTCCTCAACGACCCTCCTAGCTATTGTATTATCATTTCAACCCTCATGAGATGCTTATTTTTCATGTTATGGATTTATTTGGTGGGCTTGTCACTAATTAGGGTGTTATTTTGCACATTAGACAGACTTTTAGGGGTTTGTTAGGCTAATTAGACCCACTGAACTATTAGAGGCTCATATAAATACAAGTGAGGCCTCATTTGTAACTTATCATCAATTGGATTTGGATCATTGTTTCTTCTGGAATTTCGCTATAGCTATTGAAGGACAAATTGGAGATTTTTTAATGCATTTTTATGTTTGGGTTAATGTTATTCTTTTTTGGAGCTTCTCTCTTGCAAATGTGATGGATGGATATACTTTTTATGCCATGTAAGTTTCTCTTTTATGCAAAATTTTCATTATATGTTTAATGTATGGAATATTGCATCATGATGCTGCGTGTGCTCTAATTTATGCGAAAATCCTGCATCACTTTGGACCTTTGGTAGACTTGATCTATTGCATGCGTTATTCATTGGGCAAGATAAAGCGAATGTTCCTAGGGGTTGTATTTGAAAACCTAACCCTAAAACTCCATTATTTCACAAATTGAAGTATAAATCCTTGTTGTAGCTGGGCAATTGCTTCATTAGCGCATGCGAAGCTGCAATTAGGCTCCTTGATAGAACAAAACCCTAAATCAATCTCATTCTTGACTCCATTCTCCCAATAGACTAGGCATTGGTCCTAAATCTTTGTTGGTCACATTAACTTAACGAAATATCATTCTTTCACCTCTTTTCTTCTTCTATTCTTCATCCCCTAAGGATAAGGAGATTTTCTAGGGCTTGGTGCGAAATTGTAGGGAGTAGGAATTTTAGGATTCCGTCCGAACAAGTTTCTTCATTTATGTCTCACCTAGGTATCCTCCAGTTTTGAACAAATTTTGGCAGTGGATTTTCAAATAAATTAATGCCCTAACTATCACACCAAGAGGGAACCCTTGAAGTTGCTTTGACTTGGGGATTTCTTGAAGGTTTGCACTTTGTAGTTCATCATTCAAAACATTTTCTCTTAACTATAGATGATCGTTGGATGTGCCTTTACCACGACATATCTCTCAATCCTTGGTCTCTTATAGTATTTCTCTCAAGGGGTTTTTTCGTGGAAAGTCACCCTAGCTTCTCCCAAAGCTCACACTTTAATTGAATCTTTCCATTAAATGAGCCATCCTTGCTTCATTTTTAAACCTAGTATAAACACATAATCACAAGTGAGGGATTTTGGAAGTTTTGATCTTAGGCATTCATCATTTTTTAATATTCCTAAACCCGAGGTCATCCTTCCCTCAAGCCTTTCTTGGAGAGCCCTTCTTTTGCTTCTAAAACAAGCAGCCTATTATCTGAGCCTCTCCTTTGACTGGGCTTTGGAAATCAAATTGTGCATCATTATTGACCTCATCATTCTAGTGATTTCCTGCCTACTGAGACTCCTCCCATCTGTGAAAATCTATAAAGAGCGGGGAGTTTTAGCTGAGGTGACAGTGGGTTATTGCTCCATTGTTGCCACTTGACCTAGTAGTTGCTCTGTAGGAACCCCTGAGCGGTAACAAGCTAGAAGCCAACAACCCTTACAACCACTAGTGTAGCCGATATTGTACCAGTTGATCTCTGCTCCTTGAGCCAGTCATATGTCCCATCGCCCATCAGTTGAGAGTGTATGTTTGAAAATGGGCCATCCAATCCTAAGGTAGGTATTTAATTGTGCAATCGAGTGCTTATGATTTTTTTTCCTTGGGCACACTTGGGTATGAATTATTGGGTGACTTGGAAGAAGTAAGGATTTCCACTGTAGTCTACTTCCCTCACCTTAAATTAGGGGTAAATCTTCAACGCTAGCCTCGTGGGATCTCCCCTACTGGCTTATAGCTTCAGGATGGGCACTATTTGGGAAACCCTGATTTTGGTAGCGCGGTCTCGTTTTCCCTTTCCACATTTTCCACTCCCTTTCACACATGCCCTATTTCATCATCTTCCCTCTCTGGGTCCACATGACCACTTGGTTCACAAGGATTTCGTATTCCCCCTCCCCTTGTCCCTAAGTTGCACAAAATGTCAAAACATTCCGAAGTTTTTGAAATGGGTACGTTTAGAAACGTGGCCTCCCAATAATGGAAGCATCAAGCGAAACGTTAGTTGAAACATCATATATATATATATATATATATATATATATATATATATATATATATATATATATAAGTGAATAACACATTATCTTGGAAGAAAGAAGGGAATAAGAATCATAGATGACAATTTAGAAGGAAAACCAGGTCTATATAAACTCTGATAGATGATTACATGATGGTCGAGTTTCGATCAAGTTTTAGCGTTTCGGGTATGAGTACGACCTGAAATGTCGAATTCCTAGAAGTTTCGTACAACGTAGCATTGTCCACATGTCTGGGTCAGGCCTGGAACATTTCCTTGGAGGTTGATGCAACTAGAAAAAAAGAAAGATAAAAGCATATCATGGCCATATAAAAAAGGAAATAATACCACAAAATGCAAAATATGGTCGAGACAATATATTGGCGCGTGGGAAAAATCCAAACATGATCTCTACCCCTTATCATTATGGCCATCACCTTGGTTCCTAGGGCCCCTATGAGCGCCACCTGCATCAGTAAGGAACCCATGCATGTCCCAACCCCTGGTGGGCGATGAACTGCTCCACCTTAAGGAGGTAATCATTGTTTATTTCATACAAAACATGGTATCATCCCCTGGATTCTTGAGCAGAAGGTGGGTAATCATTGCTTATATCATACATAACATGCTCTCATCCACTGTAGCCTTGAGTAGTATAATAAAAGAAAAAAATAAAAAAAAAGGCAAAAGGAAATTAAGGGTGGAAAAAAAAAGGTCAGGTAACTCATGTACCACAATTGCTCCCTCCTACATCTATACACTCAAATATGTGGACATCCCTCATCATTACCACCCTAGAGCCCATGGAATTTGGCCTAGACACCCCAATGTCCCAATCCACCTCATCATTGTCCATATGACACCTACCACTTGAAGGATGTATCTTGGGCATGTCTTTCCCTTTAGCGGTTTGGAACACCTAATATGGTTGTTTATTAGCCACTCCTACCTAGGGAGGTAATACCATTGCATGCTCAAAGCCCCAAATTTGGAAGGGAAGCCTGATATGAAGTCTCATTTGTGCTCCTGATTAACAAGCTTGGTTCACTTAGATGCATTGATGAATTATTGTACCTGATCATGAGGAGACACATTGGATCTTATGCGTAATGGGAAGGTGGTTACATCATGGGCTAGGCAACTTAACTAGGGCCCAAGCTCACCAGAGGATCATATTGACACTTGTAGGGGATGCATTGAGAGCCATGGGACTATGTGATGTGATAGAGAATCATCTCATCTTATGGGGTCCCTTAGCACCTTCAGCAATTTGTTCATTGCCCCACATCATATGGGAGATGATGTACTTGGACCAACAGTACCCCCAGCTGGCTTAGAAATATATGGAATATTTGGCAGTTGATCCAAGGCCCAAAGGAGGTTTGTCTCATCCTTGAGACATGGGAGAGAAAGCACCAACTTAAGTGCCCTCATTTGTAGCATTCTACAGGCTTATCTTTCACTGGGAGACCAATGAGACCAATACTTGTGCCCCAGAGTCACTTTGGAATACCACCTGATGATTTATCTAGAGATCAAGTGGCCACCCCCTTGTCTACCATTCATTGAATATCATTGTAAATTACACATGTTACTCATTGTATAACAAGTATATGAATGTTCCTAGTGGATTGAAATTTGTTTTCTTCCATGAAAGTCCATAGATCTTGGGTGGGTAAATGTTAAAGAGTGGTTGTTAGGGCATCCCTTTTTAGCCTCCTTGAAGACGAATTTAGCAAATTTCACATCATCATTGACTCCATAAACCCAAGGAATAGACACTAGTCCAAGAAATATTGGTGATGAACCCTCCCTTCTCTCTATTTTTCTTCTCTCCAAAATTTCGGCCCCTTTCCGTAGACGGTCTAGCTAGGGAACCCTGCATAATTCTTTAGACAAGGTATTTTTCAAATCTGTTTGGACAAGAATTTGCAATGGTGCCTCCTCTACTGAATCTCAAAGTTTGATGGAATTCCCATGGTTATTTTGTGAGAAAACTTGTGCCCTAGTCGTTTCTTTGGAACCTACCTTGAGCGTCTTTGATAAGGTGCTCTTCTTGAGGGTCATTTGCACATAGTATTCAAAGGAATTGATCATTATAGACCCTTTTCCGTATCCTATCTTAACCTACTGAGCACATTGGAGGAACTCCTCCCACGACTCCTCAACACAAAAGAGATTCCACAACACCAGAAGAGCATGATTTAACTATGCACGTATGTAATGCATATTTTAGAACTCAAAGGAGGGAAGATGCTAATCACAGTCTTAATTCTATTTTAGTAAAAAAATGTATTTCTAGCTATGAACTATTGTTGCATCTACCCAATGGTTTTTGTATATTTTAATGTGTAATGAGCTTGTTAAGGATGGAAATCACTAGAGAGGCTCTAGGAGTCTTTAGTTTTCAAGATTTAAGAAGTTCTTGTGTGAATTGAAATTTATTTAATGGCATTGCTCCTAGTTTAATCTTGGGTAACATACAAGGTTGTCAAGTTCCAAAGGCTAATTTCAATCAATGTTTGGGACGAATAACGACCCCCGCCCTAAATCCACATTACAGTCAAATTTTTTCTCGATTGAAGGACAAAATATCGAACTTGTTTGAGGGGACTAGACTTACAGAGGTGAAAATCATAATGTTTTTATAGATATACTTTAATGTGGCTCAAAGAGTTCCCACAGAGTCTCTCTTAGTATTTCCAAAGAATCTAATTGATGAGAGAAAGAATAATCTAACTGATGTTTGTATTGATGAAATTATTCGTGAAGTAGAATGAGTTTTATGGGGATACCTAGCAAGGAGAACACTAGGTGTTCTGAAAGGTTTAGATAATTTGTAGGTTATGGTTCGTGAGTATATGGTGGGATTATGGTGGGATAGAACGTACTCTGGTTCTATCCCAAGGATTTGGCATCGATCAATCACCATACTGGTTACAGCGATGGGGTTTTCTTTGTAGGTCACCGATCTCAAGCTTGTAAAGAGCAACAACATATTTTTTGCCATGCATATGGTTTTAAATATGTGCCAACGGGTTTATGATGTTGAAATTGAAGTTTTAATTATGGAATCATACTCTGATAATCTCCCAGTTGTTTATAGATTAGGAAGGAGAGCATGTTGATGGCTGAATTTCTTCCAACAACTATCTAAAACTCAATAATATTCTCTGATGCAAAGCACTCAACTTAGGAGGAAGACAATGGCTATAATTTTTGCTAAACCGTTGATGAGAGTGAGAGTGAGTATCGTTTGAATCCATAATTTTCCTCTTAGGTGGACATGCCATATATTTGGGCCCAGATGATATCTAGATGGGAAAATGTGAACAAACCTGCGATGTTGCTCATATGTTGTCAAGGTATAATGACCTCATTATGGCCCATGTTTTTGCTGACCAGGTATGATGGGTATCCTTGATTTAGCAAAGTGTGATGTTGTACCTATTGTCAATCGCTTGTCTAACTATAATCATCCTCATCAAATCATGGCTAATGCCCTTACTATTATTGAACATCTTGGTGGACTAGAAGGGGTTCAGGTTGTTTATGTTGGAGGTGGAAATAATATTGTACACTCCTGGTTTTTATTAGTAGCTTTGGTTCTATTTCACTTTGTTAGTTCTTACCCCAAGGGGTTTGAACTTGATCATGCAATTTTGGAGAAGGCAAAGGATGCAGGGATTGGTAAAATTGAAATAACGAATGATCCTGCAGAAGCTGAAAGGAGGGAAAATACTTTATATAAATATGTATAGATGAGTATGGGCCAAAAGGACTAAGCTTCTTATCGTATTAAGTGTTTTAAAGTCTTCCAAGTTCACGAATATATGATGGCATTGGCAAGCTCTAAAACATTATTCATACACTACCTTCCTACTGAAAGAGTGATTGAAGTCACTAATGGTGTTATAGAGGCTCCCAATTCAGTTGTTTTCTCTCAAGGCGGAAAATCAAATGTGAAAATTTCTGAATCTAAATTACAGAAACCCTATTGTAGTTTTTTTATTTACTTCTCCTACTTGTTTGATTTAATTAACAAGTTATTTTCTGAAATACTCAATAAAACATCAAAGTAAACACTACTGCGGCCTACACATACATACAGATCAAGCATTGAAGAATGTAGCCCACATGACAAAGGACACTATATTTTTTGGACAAATGTCCCTAGAAAAACCCAATGCGGAAAAACCGGTGCAACATCTCTTAGAGAGTTTTATTATTATGCAGAATTTTGAATACATTCAAGGGCAACAGACATGGTTTGCCCAAACAGAGAAAATATTGGCAGATGTACCTCTATCACTCGAAGGCAAAAAATATGGTTGATTAAGCTGAGGCTTCACACCTTCTGGATCTGCTAAAAACGAGCCCTTTCTAGCCCACTGGAACCCCAACGCTGCCTCTCCCTGCACTGCGTCAACCTTACGGCCCTGTGTAAGCCTTTGGGCAGCACAAGCTGGCCCTGCGTCACTCTGGCTAAGCCTACGCTGCCTCTGCGCAGCTTTGGCTTGGCCTACGTCACCCTGGATAAGCCTACGCTGCCTTTGCGTTGCTTTGGCTGGGCCTGTATCACCCTTGCTGGGTCTTTGCGCTGCTTTGGTACGGATCTGCCTCTCGACCAATGTATCCTCGGTCTCAAATCTGAAATCCCACTATTGATCTGCCCCTCACTGCACTGCAAGCTCACTCGAAAATTCTCATCAAACTGCGCCCCAAAATTTTGACTTAGCTCAAGTGCTGCCACTCTATGTGTATTCTCCAACTGACCCCAAGCCTTCCTTTAATACTTTTCTCGTTGAACATTCAACAGTCGTGATCTAATCTCTAATCGACGGCTAAGATTAGAAAAGACTTGATCCACGTCACTTAGAACATTCTCACCCACATGTTTTAATTAATTCACTTTAATTATTTAATTTCCCTAAGTTAGACTTAGGGTCTCCATTAAAATAATTAATTATTTGAATAACTTTCACACCGGGTGGAATTTCTCCATACGATTTTTGCGTTTTGGAGATCTAATGTATTCTAGCCCCTCCACAAAGTTTCGGAGTTAGAGCACATTTGATGCTACCCGAAATATCAACACTCCCTCTTAGCGAGGAATGTGCTCTAGTAACACTTCACTCTAGAAGCGTTACTCTGATCCAAGGCATCGGTCCCCTGCACTGTTGATGCTTGGCTGCTGCCCCTCATCCACTGCGCTGCTGCCTTCTGTACTGCTACCCATGACTCTGCCACAGTCACTTCCTCATCTGTACTGCAACTCCCTCTCAAATGTTGCATCATGTTGCCCATAGCACTGTCACTACTAACTGTTGCACTGCAACTCAATTGCTGAGAAGTAAGCAACTGAAGGACATCACCCAAAATACTGATAGACAAGTCAGTTTGGCTGCATCTCGATACTGAAGCATTGCTTTGCGCTGAGCCTCTGAAGCTCTACGTTGTCTGCTGCTCTGCATTGCCCCTCTGCGTTGCTTTAGTCCCATCAGCCTCTGTGTTGCTTCTTCTATGCTATTGCTGCCTCTGCATTGCGCTGCTTCAGTTTTCAGCGTCCTCACTGCCACCGTGCCTCCATAATCCTCTGCACCAACTGACTTCAGTCATCTTGCTACTGTCTTTAAGGGCTCCCATAGCTCGTATGTGATCCAAGAGTTTGGGCACCTCAAGGATCCTGCCCTCATCTATAGTTCAAGAGAACTACAGATCAATGTCACCCCACCTCTTCTCTCGAGGTACATGAGCACTCATGGCCACATCATCATCACTGCCATCATCCCCCTTGGCTGCCACAGCCTTGGAATCTGAATCTTCTTTGCTCTTCTTCTTCTGAGGACAAGTATTGGCGAAGTGTCCCAATTTGCCACAACTGAAGCACCGGAACTTTGAGAGGTCCTTCTTTTTCTTCCCTTATCATTGTCGTTGTTTCTTAGATGTAAGGGCCACATCTTCCCCCTCCTCCTTTATCTTGGCTCCTCCATTACTGTTGCCCATCTTGGTCATTCTCCTTATCTCCTCTTGACGAAGAGTTGCCCACATGTCCTCCCAATTTGGAAGTTGAGCTCTGCCCAAAATACTTTGGACAAAGGCCTCCCAATCATCGGTGACTGCATTAAGGGAAATCCTCACCATGAGACCCTCTTCAAGATTGCCCCCATAACAACTAGTTGATCTCGAATTTCCTGCAATCTAAGGAGGAAGGGATCGATTTCCTCTCCCTTGTGCATCTAAAATAGTCGCAGTTGATTCTCCAGAAGCATCTTCCTCTGGACAGAGGTGCCTTGATACATCCTGGTCAATGTTGTCCACATTTCATTTGCCATGTTCTTCTCGGCAATATGTGGGACCACATGATCCTCCACCCTGTCCATAATCAAGTGCTTGGCCTTTACTTGCGCTTCCTCATACTTCTTCAACGGATCAGCATCGACCGGAATAGCCATAGCCTTCTCGGCATAATCTTTGATGCGATACTCATCCAGGACAGATAGGATCCTGGCCTTCTAGATGATGAAGTTATATGCACCATCTAACCTGTCTTGATCCCTCAATCCATGAGAGGCCATCTTTGCTCAAAAATGTCAAAATGGATGCTCTTCTCCCTTCTTCTGTTGTTGTTGTCAACAAGAGACCTCTCTGGGCTTCTTGGCGATAGAAAACCCTCTAGAGAATACGCTCCCCCTAACCAGTGATTTCCTTTTCAAAAATCCTCCTCCAAAACTGTTGAATCAACCCTCTCCAATCACCCCATTGATTGGATCTCAGAATTCTTGGCTAGAAAGTCTGCTGAGGAACTGTTTCCCCTTTTTCAATCCCCACAAGACACTTGTTCTGCACCGGCAGAAACAATGCCCCACCAGCAACTTCGAAGAACAAAACTGCACTTCCAGCCACAGCAACCGGCACAATGTCACCCATTCTCGGACTGTGTCACCCTCTTGGGCCTGCGTCATCCTCTGCGTCAACTCTGCGTGCGCTTGATAGGCTCTATGTCACCCTTCTGGGCCTGCGTCAGCCTCTACGTGAGCATACAGGCTCTGCATCACCCCTGCAGGGTCTGTGTTGTCCCTTTGGTACTGCGTTGCCTCTTTCTGGATCTGTGCAGCTTCAGCCGCCTTCCTGCAGCAAAAGAATTCGTCGCTTCGCTGATGGCTTCAACTCCCCCTGATCTGCAATAGCTCTAATACCATGTGAAAAATTCTAAATCTAAATTACAGAAACCCTACTGCAGTTTTCTAATTTACTTCTCCTACTTGTTTGATTTAATTAACAAGTTATTTTTCTGAAATATTCAGTAAAACATCAAAGTAAACACTATTGCAGCCTACACATACATACAGATCAAGCACTGAAGAATATAATCCACATGAAAAAGGACAATATTTTTTGGACAAATGTTCCCGGAAAAACCCAATGCGAGAAAACCGGTGCAACAACTCTTAGAGGGTTTTATTATTATGTAGAATTCTAAATACATTCAAGGGCACTAGACATGGTTTGCCCAAATAGAGAAAATCTCGACAGATGTATTTCTATCACTCGGAGATAGAAAATATGGCTAATTCAGCTAAGGCTTCACACCTTCTGGATTTGCTGAAAAGGAGCCCTTTCTAGCCCACTAGAACCCCAGCGTTGCCTCTCTCGGCATTGCGTCAGCCTTACGGCCCTGTGTAAGCCTCTATGTAGCACAGGATGGTCCTGTGTCACTCTGGCTGAGCCTACGCTACCTCTGCGTAGCTCTGGCTTGGCCTGCGTCACCCTGTCTGAGCCTACACTGCCTCTGCGCTGCTCTAGTTGGGCTTGTGTCACCCTTGCTGGGTCTCTGCGCTGCTCTGGTACGGATTTGCCTCTCTGCCAATGTATCCTCGGCCTTAGATCTGAAATCCCACCGTTGATCTACCCCTCACTGCACTGCAAGCTCACTCGAAAATTTTCAGCAAACCGCGCCCAAGAATTTCGACTTAGCTTAGGTGCTGCCACTTGTGTGTATTCTCCAACTAACCGCAAGCCTTGCTTTAATATATTTCTTTCTCGTTGAACATTCAACGGTTGTGATCTAATCTTTAATCAACGGCTAACATTAGAAAGACTTGATCCACGTCACTTAGAACATTCTCACCCACATGTTTTAATTAATTCACTTTAATTATTTAATTTCCCTAAGTTAGACTTAGGGTCTCCATTAAAATAATTAATTATTTGAATAACTTTCACACTGGGTGGAATTTCTCCAAACAATTTTTGGGTCTTGGAGATCTCATGTGTTCTAGCCCTCCACAAAGTTTCGGAGCTAGAGCACATCCGATGCTACCCAAAATCTCAACATCAAATGCATACCCAAAATGCCATTATGTTGCATGCTTTTGAATTTTGGATTGTTGATTGAAGCCCTGTTGCAGGTTGAGAAGATATAAAGGGTTGGTAGCAAAACAATATATGTAGCATAAAGCGGCCTAATTCAGGCATGTATGGAATCTAGGTCTTTGCAAGAATGCATATTTACTCTTCATGAAATGTAGAAAGTTTGTGCTCCAAGCATAATCACTTGGAATGTATAATGAATTCATGAAAGTTGTGATGTTTGAGGAGGGAATCAAGGCATTACTCTTTAAATTTCCAAAAGTGTTGTAAAAAGTTATATGCAAACTGATGGTAGAAATTTGTAAATCATATTTCAATAGGTGGCCAAAAATATTCTCCTTAAAAATAGAATGAAAGGAACAACTGGCAAGCATCGGTGGCAGAGCTTGCTTTGTTTAATGGGAAGTTGGAAAGCGTCGATGGTAGAGCTTGCCTTGTTTAATGGGAAGTTGGAAAGCATTGGTGGTAGAGCTTGTGTTAATTTGGACAACTAGGTCTCCATGTTGTGATGCTCAGATGAAGATACCAATATTTTTATTGGGTTCCTCTTTCGGAGAGGTGCAAGATCGATCTAAATATCATCTTGATCTGATGAGCAGAACATTTATTTTGAATTTATTTTTAATCTATTCAAAATATGTGCAGGTTGGCCTTAAGGTTTTACACCCCCAGCGAATGTGTCACACACCCTCACTGATGGATATATATTAGTCAACGTTGGAGGACATTTTCACTCATCACATCACACATCATTCTCTCTCCTCTTCTGATTGGTTCGAGCTACTTGGAGGCAATCTTTTGTTCACACGTGGGAGAAGGATGTTGACTTTTCTGCTGCAGCTAGGGCTTCCACCGCAGGTTTGACCAGCGTTGACTTTGGTCAATGCATAGTCAAACAGAGCTAAATTTTGGCACAAACTTCGATTTCTGCAGTCCGTACTATTTGGCACAAGAAACGAGGTCAAAGGTTGACCATTGACCATGCTATGTTGACTTTGACTTGCTGTTGTTTTGCATTGACTTTCTGGACAACGTTGACTTTTTGGGTTGTGTTGACTTTGATTGACTTGGATTGTTTGATGAGGGTGATGTGACACATACTGGGTTGGCTGACTGATAAGACTTTGCTGGTTGAAGCATCCTGCTAATCGCCGTAACGCACCAACACATATATATATTTTTGGCTTGTCTTCTGTCAATCTACTGGTATGTTCTATCAGCATTTTACTTTATTCTTTATGTGATTGATGTCTAAAATTGAAGAGAAAGTAAAGTTGCATCAAGCATAGAACATCTAACATTTGCATAAATTTACAGCTTGCCTTGTTTAATGGGAAGTTGGCAAATTTTAGGGAACATATTCAACAATTTCAGATTTAAAAGCAGAGGATCAGCAATCAAGCAATGATTTTTCCATATTTCCTGTAACAAGCTAGAGATTGTTTTATTTTTAGTTTATTGTTAGGATTTGATTCTTAAAGGCTAGTAACAGCTAGTATCTTTATTTTTCTATAAAGTTTATCATTTTCAATGTAATAGGGGTTGGATTTTGGCTAGAAACGGATTGGTATTATGTATAAGATTGATACCTCCAAAGTTTAATCAAAGGGTTCTAGTTTTAGCACATGATAGTTTTGTTTACTTTGTGAGTATTTTCCCATGTTTCATAATATGATCTTCAGTACATTTTGAAATTGTGTGGAACATACGAGAGGCTAAGCTAAGAATTAGCTTCCCTTATTTCTCTTGGCAATGTTATAGTCAACACTGAGAAAATAATATAAATAGATTATTTATAATTTTCCCTCTGAATATGGAAATTGTTTCCCTGATTCCATATAATTGAGATGTTTGCTATTAGATCCCTGAAGCCTCAAATCAACAATGTTTGCTATTGTTTAGCTATTGAAGGATCTTCTTTAAGATTTCTAGTCTTATCAGGTGACTTACATATTCAGATTGAGTATGGATGTTAACTGATATTTTCCTAGTCTTCTATCATCATCTTTCAAGTCGTTGCTATTCTGTCGTGGTTGGATACTGCACTTTGATTGGATCTATGAAGGGTAGGGATTTATTTGTTTAAGCAAGGATTTTGAAACCCTTAGCAACCATCTTTATTAAAACCCCTCATCCTGATGTGTTGGCACAGTTCCCTAGCCAAGAACTGTCTTAAAGGACAATAATTATGATATGATTTTTCTTTTTCTTTTAGTTGCATCAACCTCCGAAGGAAAATTTTCAATCCCTATCCAGGTATGAGGATGCATGGGTGCCAAATCCCAAAGAACCAATGGTTGAACCTACGTAACAGATGTGAGATAAGGGCTTATAATATATGATGGAAAGTTGTAAGTATAGAATAGGGAAAGATGGAACTACGCTATCTCGATCAAGGTTTCCTGAGTACTGTTCCTCCTTATACCCATTGGGCCATTAGGGGAGGTACCACTAGACTAGGATTGAAGATTAACCCCCCATTTAAGGTGAAAGAACACAATCATGGTCAAAAGCCCTCTTTCTTCCAGTTCACCCCATAATCCATATCAAATTCCCAGATACAAATAAGCATTATTAAGCACTTGATTGCAAAATGAATAAGTACCTTTTGATTGGAAGCCCACCTTCATCGATATGCTCTTGCTAGATGGGCGAGAAGCATATGGACGATGTCAGTGGCAGAGATAAAATGGCATGTCATCAGCTAGTGGTGGTTGTAAATCGCTGCATGGTTGGGGTGATGGCCTCATATGAAGGGGTAGATCTCAAGCTAACTTGTCGTTTGATTCTATGATTCATCCCTTGCCTTTATTTTCCATTTTAATATTCATCACTTGCTCTTTTGTTTTCTTCTTGCAGCAACATCAACCTCTAGGCATTTCCAAGACCCTTCTTCTCATGGGATGAGGCAAACAAGGAACTAGTGCAAGCGACTGACAACAACCAACTCAAAAACAGGGAAAATGAAGAAAGGGATAAATGAAAAATTTAAGTATGGAAGAAAACAGGCATTCTAACTCTATCTAGGCCTCCTATTCATGACTCTCCTAGATGAGGAAAGAAAAACCCCAAGGTTGTTACACTTTACTAGAGGGAATTGATGATCACCAAGGCAAAATAAGGCAATGAACATAACTTCCAAGCATCACAATTCATTATCTAACTTCTACCCATGATTCTTACTTATATGCCTAATACAGTAAATGTAAACACTTTACATGAAACAATGGCTAATGTACCTCATGTGTGTCGAACCACCATCATTATGCTAATCATGGGAGTGAGATAAACATGATATATAAGAGGCATTTGAAGAACTGCTATCTGTAAAGATTGTTGGTCATCATATCTAGGATCAATGCCTACAATGTGGATCATGGAAGCATGATCTCCTCTTGTTACCCCCAGGTGAGAGGGGGTAACAGGCCCAATTTCCTAACACCCCTACTACCCTGATGGCATGAACTTTTTCTAAGATTGCAATAGTCAGTTGATTCATTGTTTGAGATAAACTATCTTCAAGGAAACTAGAACCTCAATGGTACCTGTTACCCACCATTTTGTGGGTGATATCCCTAGGAGAAAAAAATTCTCCAAGATGGTCCTCAACCGGTAGCCAGCAACCCTTTGTAACCACCAACTAGCTCGTTGTGCCATTTCTCCACCACCTGAGCCAGCCATGTAGTCCCTCGCCCATCTGTCATGATCGTATTTTTGAAGATGGGCATTTCGAACCTAAAGGTATGCCTTGTCATTTGGGAATTGTGTAGTGTAGTTTACTTATCATCGAAGCTTATGGGCATGGATTAATGGGGGGGATTCGGCGGAAAGAGTGGGATAGGTTTGTGCTCTTGTCCCCTAGACTTCTATTGGATGTTACCCTTGGATCCTAGTCCCGTGGGATCTCCTCTATTGACCTTTGGGTTTTAGGTGGTACTACATGGAAAACCCCGATTTTGGTTGTGTGGTCCCGCTCCTTCATCCATATACATTACTCCCCTTCCATTCATTATAACCCCATTCATCATTTTTCCCACTTGGGTCCACATTTCCCCCACTGAGTCCACATAAGGTTGGCCTCCCCTTCCCCTTGCCCACACCTTGGGTCGGGCCTGAAACGATGCCCCGGAGGTTGATGCAGTTGAAAAGAAAAGTAGAAGCATAATTGGCCACATTCAACAAGGAAATGTACCACAAAATGCAAAATATGGCAGGCACAAAGACATTTAGCACATGGGAAAAAGCCAATGCATGAGCTCTACCCCATCCCCATGGCCATCACCCTGGTTCCTATAGGCCCTAGATGAGCCTCCTATATCATTCAGGAACCCATGATTGTCCCAACCCCTGGTGGGCAATGAACTGCCCCACCTTAAAGAGGGTATCCACTGCTATACTTTACACATCATGCTCTCATTCCTTGAGCCCCAAGCAGTTAACCAAAGAAAAATCATAAAAGGGAAAAGGCATATGAAGAAGGGTGGAAAAATCAAGGTCGGGGTAACTCATGTACCACGATTTCTCCCTCCTATACATTATATACCCAAGTGTGGGCTTTCCTTTATTAGCTACCCTTGTGCCCCAACATGTGGCCCCAAATTGCTCCTTTTCATCCCTTATTCCGTTCATCACTTTATCACATGCCACCACCATTTGAAGGTTGTACCTTGGACATATTATCCCCTTTAAAGGTAGAAACCACCTAATAGGGTCCTTGGTTAACCCCCCTTGGAGGTTGGAGACATTAGCACATGCCAAAGCCCACTATGGAAGGGCATGCCATTATGAAGTGCGCACCTGTTGTCCATGGTTTGTGAGCTCTTTAACTTGATTTATTTAAATGACTTGTTGTACTGGAAGGCAAGGGGATGCATTGGATCTTATGCAGGATTGCATATGGTCTCCATTTTGGGTTTGGTCTCCCTATACGGGGTCCTAACCCTCCAGAGGGCTACATTGGGACTGTAGGGTGTGTGTAGAGAGCCATGAGCCTCCACAGCAGTAGACAACATTCCATGGATCCCCAGAGATGCACAGAGATTGGTCAAGATTCACCTATTGGACGAGAAAGATGCACCTAGCTCACCATGCCCATTCGGCCCCACAGTTACACCACACACTTGGCAGATGACCCAGGACTTGTATGATGATGTGGCATCACTTACACCATCATTCGAGCCCTTACAAATGATCTACAGGCATCTACGATCTGTTTGGAGACTCATGAGGACACTTCTGTGCCCCCACACCCAGTAAGAGCACCACAGGTTTACTATTTGGAGAACAAGGGAACAACCCCTTGTCCATTATTTTTGGGAGTCCTATTTCACATCATGGCACCTATAGACTTCATTAGGCCTCTTATAAATCCCAACGACATGTACTATTGATCATTCGACCTCTTGAGAGGCTTATTCATTTGTTTATGAGCTAGTTTGGTGGGCTTGTCACCAAAAGTTGGTTATTTTGCACATTATTTTATTATAGGGGCTAATGTTTGGTGGGCTTGTCACCAAAAGTTAGTTATTTTGCACATTATTTTATTATAGTGGCTAATGTAGGCCTAATTAGTTAAATCGAACTCATTAGAAGTGTATAAATACAAGTGATATGAATTCATTTTATCATCATCACTTGGATTGGACTTGTATCTCTTTAAAGAACTTCGCTATCCTTCTTGGAGGATGAATTTTTGGAGCATGGAATGAATTTTGATGTTTGGATCATTTTCTCTTGTCTTGGAGCTTCTTGATTGGCAAAGTTTCTGATGGTTGGATATGCTCTTATACATGTAAGTGTAATTTACTGCTATTTTTCCTTTCTATTTTTGTCATATACATTGTTATTGGGTTACGCTATACTAGGGATAATTTATTGCATCCATTTATGCAAAGTTGTGGAAATTTTGTTTCTAGATAGTGTTGCTTCATGTATCAGCCATGTGTAATGAGTGAATGTTCCTATAGATGTTTCAACATTGAAATTCATCTTGATAAGCCATCTATTTGCAAAACGAAGTATAAAGTCTTTGAAGTTGCTTTTGTTGTTTCCCTAATGCTATGTGAAGTTGTCTTTGAGGCCTCCTTGACATAGAAAATCCAATATCCATAGTCATAATTACTCTTGAATCCAATCTCCCCAAAGGATTAGGCACTGGTCCTCCATAGGTGATCACCTTAAAGCACTTTTTTCTCACCTTCTCTCTTTCTTTCTAGACCTAGCCTACATAGGTCACCTATGTCATCACTTATCTCACAATCTACCCATCCAAATACTTCAATTTTTGGTCCACAAATGCGCTGGAGTTTTCTCTAGAGGCCCTCCAAATTTCCAGCAAATCCGACGGTGGGATCTGAAGATATTGCGAGCCCTAGATCAGGGACCGTTCCTTGCCCTAGGTTTCCCTTGGCTAGAAGCCTCACCGGGGTCATTGCATTACCTTTCATTGAAAATCCCTTCCTTGATCCCCTTCTCCTCCCTAATTAGGTCAAGCACATCATTGGTTGCTCAACCCCATTCCCTTGACCTAACCTCAGGTTCGCTTGGTCCCATGTGGTCCCACAACTTATTGAAGCCAATTCAATAAGACCACTTGGAAACCAAGTTTCTTACAAGGATTTTAGGAGCTAAGAATCTTCTTGACAAGTCTTATACTCAAACCCTAGCTTCTAGAATTCCCTTAAGCCCTTCCTAGAGAGCCTTTCATCTTGCTTTCAAAGCAAGCAAGCCTTATATCTGAGCCTCTCTTGTGAATAGGCTTTTAGGATCACCTCTCATCCTATCATTGATCCATTCAATTTTGTGATCCTTATTATAACGAGTCTCCTCCCATCGGTGAAATTCCGTAAAGAGTAGGGAGCCTTAGCCGAGGTGACAGTGGCCTATTCCTCCATTGATGCCGTTGACCTAGTGGTAGCCCTTCAAGGATCCCCTTTTAGGACCCCTGCTAGTTTGAGCGGTAACAATACCATCGCCTCAATCGGTTGACTAGCAAAATCCATTTTAGGCATCCAAAAGTTAGTGAGGTCAATTTTTTGTAGATAAATTTGCTTCAAGGCAAGTGGAGCCCTGATGGCCTGATTGCTCCATTAGCTCAATTTCCCTGATGGCCCAACTATCAAAAAAATTTCCTAAAGTGTCCAAAATTTGATTCAATTAAATAATTAGAGAAAAACTTTGTTCAAGGGAACCCCAATGGCTTGATTTCCCTAAACCCCAATGGCTTGATTTCCCTAATAGCTCAATTGTCTTGATAGTGACTTTGAAATTTTTTACCAAAGTAAAAGTTCAATAAAAGTGTATCAAGGTTGGAACCATTCATTTGCAGCTCCTGAATTTCTCTAATAATATGACTAGTTTGATACACTAGGACACATATTGTATGAAGTTACATGGAAATGATGACACTGGGTCACACAATTAGCTAGTAGCTAGGCTACGAGTTCCAAGTCAATAGAGACATGTAACAATCTAGTGGAAAATTCACATACTAAGGCCCAAATTTCCTGAGTTCTCCTCATTATCACTAGAACCCAATAGGTTATCTAGTGGAAAATTCACATACTAAGGCCCAAATTTCTTGAGTTCTCCTCATTATCACTAGAACCCAATAGGTTTTGAACCTTGGATCTCTTTGACAAGCCACAAGCTTATATTTCCATGGATATGAGGCTTGAAATCTATTATGTTACCATTACCCCCTGGGCCATAAAGGGTAACAGGACTCTAGTATTACTTTGCAACATACTTGTCCACCTTTCCTTTGTTAGCAGGGTACTGATCTCAAAATTCCAGGCACAAATGTAGTTTATTAATAACCACCATCCTCACTAGCTAGAGCACAACCAGCAGAGGTAGGTGGATAGGACATAAGGGAAGGTTACAGAAGCAATTACAGAGCTTATTTAAGTTCCAGCTGCAATTACAAAGCAGGAAGCATCACAGCCATTAGCGAAGCTAGAGGGAGCAGATCCCATTCCACAACAAAATCCAGTTGATGACTGAGTCAAAGCAACGATAAGAGCATGGGTAAAATTGGGCGGAGGAGTGGAGGCTAAGGGGATAGCAGGAGTAGCTCGACCATTTGTATAAACAATAATCGAGTCATCTGCATTCATACATGCTAAACAAGAAACAAAATTTTCAACAATAAAATTATACACATAGATCAGGTTACTTTTCTTTATAAAAATATGTCCATATCGCTGGCTACGTGAGAGTGATTTCCCCTTAGGTGTCAATAGCAGACGCTATCACCGATTTCGGCTATGAGGTAACAAGGTTAAAGAATTTCCTGTAAGTCTCCAATTCTCATCATAACCCAACCCACAGTTATGCATGATTTAGCCATATTAATCATCTACCATGAACATCGAGATTTCTCATCCAACATTCTATCAGTCCCTTGGACCATCTTCTTTATCAAACACTCCCTAGCCCAGGCTCAAGCAATCCCCTTCTACTGATACACTAAATTGAGAAATCCTCCATTTTCCAAGTCCCTACTACGACAAGGAGTGTTCCAACCAATTATATATATATATATATATATATATATAACCATGTTTTCACACATATATATCTAGTAGTTTCACATAATTCAGAGTCAAAGATCGGGATATGACATAATAGAATTCCTAGAGCACATTATATCAATGGGGGATGATACAAAACTAATTGACAACAATTTAGAGGGTTAGTATCATAACAAAATGTATCTTCAGGTGGTCACTCATGAGTCATCACACGTTGACAAATTGCACTGCCTGTAAAGAGTTACATAAAACTGACCAGACCTTAATTAGATTTAGAGAACTTGAAGCTGTAAAATAATCTGCTTTCTTACCAGGAGGCAACATGAAAATGATTTGATCTAAGAGGCTAGTGATTGGCGTAATTCCCAGCAGTCAAACAGCAGAAATAATTTGTTCCGTGATTCAAGTGGAAGTAGTGACAATGTTGTCTCTCCAAGCAATTATAACTCTTCAAAGACTTATGTATGATAACAGCTTGGCAACACTGGTGCTGATACTAGTAATACGATTCGAGACAAAGAAAGTGTTTGGTAGATGGTCCTGTATCAGCCGTAGCTTCTTCCATCTTTGGTGTTGAAACTGGGAGGACTAGGGGCGTCAAAAAGATTCAAAAGTGAGTCTCCTCATGGAAAATTCCCTGGACTTACTATTCAACCAATGGGTAGTAGAATTTAAAAATAGAAGAGCTAACAAGTGTATAGAAATAAGTCATGTTCAAATATGCATTGCCTAACAATGAAACCATACAATTCTAAGAGTCCAATAATTTTGATGAACAGGATGTAGAACCCTAAATTAATTGAGTAAATAGCAGCCCTTTTGAATCCCTGAACTAGCTGAACTTTAGAAGGGACTTATGCCAAAAATCAGTTCGATAAAAGAAAATTTATATAGTTAATAAGGTCCCAAATCACCGTGTGTGTGTATATATATATATATATATATATATATATATATATATATAATTGTCTTATCTATATTATCATAAACTTATAAGTGGAATAAAAGTTTTAACCTTTTGAGCACGACGGCGAACTTTCAATGTGAAAAGGGTTCCAACATTTTGATTTTGGAGAGAAGCATAAGAGATAGTCCACAAATCCCTTAGCCTTGTTTTGGGAGTTTTTAGAGGAAAGTTGCACAAATAGGCCACCTCAAGGAATGTTTATTCTCCGGACTCTCAAGGTGGCACGTGATTAAAGCATTTATATCTTGTCGTCAATGAGAGACAGAAATAAGAGTTCTTTGGACGAAAGGAGGAAACCGTGCAAACGAAACATTTTGAAACACACTTACACCTTAATAAATATCTTCACGAGCTATGAAATTAAAGATGGGCTTTGAGACATGACATATCATGTCAGCATAAGAGTTATGAATCTCAGAAACAATCTCCAGTTGGTATGAAACTTGTTTGCAACGATGACAACGTTGAGCATGTTTATTGGCCCAGGAAACTGTCCCAAAACAGTTTCCGGAACTAGAGAAAATGTCCAACCACTTGAGCCATTTCTCGAAGGTTCTTACAAATTATCGAAACTTGTTTGAACCCATTTTCGATAATTTCACTCAATTTTTTTAACAAATCATTTTTAAAAAAGCTTTTAAGATACTGATTATCATCATCGTAACCCTCCCCTAACCATAACTTATGGAAATAAAATTTTCTAACAGATATATTTTAAAAGGTGAGCAAAGTTTTTTTTTTCAGAATAAAAGGTAACAGGTTATGAGGGTGGAGGTGAAGTGGGTTTAAAATATATTATTATGTTTTGTGATTTCACATGTGATTCACTATCTTATTCCAACAACTTTAATATATAATTAATTGTCTGAATACCTCAAGTGATATCTCCCCCATGGAAACATATTATTATGTTTTTCCTAATATCTCTCTCCGCTCTTATTATCTCCCCCATGGAAACATATTATTATGTTTTTCCTAATATCTCTCTCCACTCTTATTCTCATTTGGAGGTAGATATTATGCAAAACAAAATAATATACAACAAGAGAGGAGATAGTGTGCAAAACATAATAATATACAATAAGGGAGGAGATATTATGCAAAACCGAACATATTATTATGTTTTGCGTAATATATCTCCCTACCATATAAGATATCCCTCATATATTATGAGGATGAGGGGAAGGGTGGGGAGAGATATTATAAAAAAAATATTATCCTGCATAATGTTGGATGGGGTGGATATTATGCGAAACATTGAGGGTGAGGTAATATTATGCAGAACATAATAATATGTTTATTTAATATCTCTCCCCACACATACCTCCACCTGCACCATCACAATTACCTTCATATATGTTTTGCATAATATCTCCCAGCGAGAATCCCACCCTCATGGTAAAAGTACTACATAGGATTCTATGGAAAGACTTTTTATTTGTCTCAATGATTGATATGAGGAATATACGTGTTTTGGCCTTAGAAATACTCCCAAACAACCAAGCTTCAAGCTATTACAAGGATATAATCATTATGAACTCCAACATTTTCTATGTGTGAATTAAACCCAAGTAGGGAGGATATGTGGATATGTGAAATTTTGCGTTACACCTACAAGAATCTAGGTGGAAACAAAAGTAAGGAGGATATGTGGATATGTGAAATTTTGTGTTACACCTACAAAGAATCTAGGTGGAAACAAAAGTAACAATTGCAAGCTAATAACTAAAGATTGCAAAAGAGAATAGAATTCAATTTCTCTCTATCTGCCTATATCTCTATATCAAAAAATGAAGTATAATACAATGTTATATAAATGAAGTATAATACAATGTTATATAGCCTCCATGAGGACATACGCCTTGGTTGGGTGTCATAATGCATGGATAACATCTCTCAAGTATAGGCCTAGTTAACTAGTCCATTGAACTAGTAGAATACTAGAAATAACTAGAGAATCAAAATGTCTAAATGGAACGGTAAGTGGAACTATACTGAAGTCAAGTGACACCTACTCCTAGTTAACTAGAGAATCAACATGCAATCATCAATTAACTATTTCATGGCTCATGCATGACTCCACTCATAATGAAGAAAAGTAAAACTCATGGATGCATGACTCCACTCCACTACTCTCACGGACTTCAGTGAGACTAAATAGGGAAAATACATAGAGATCTTATACACCAATAAAAATAACAATATTTCTCTCAACTACTTGATAACACGTGTAACACTTCTGTTACACATCTAAATATTTATGATTTTGTTTATTAAATCCCTCGCCATGAATGAGAAGTTTAAATGAGAATGAAACATATTTTCATTTATACATTGATATTAAAGTTAAACATGTATTTCACAACTTTATTACTTTGCCTCAATGACGTTAAAAATCTAATGTTGACCGGAAATCAAAAACCTTTCCCTATATAGGATGTAATGACTTCAATTTTATAACTTTATTGCATTGTCCGAATGACATTTCAAATTTGAAAGATAAGAAAATAAATTTTATTTAAGAACTTTTCTTCCTGTCTCGGGAAAGTGCTCTTGGTATTTCCTCATTACCTATGACTTCCTAATATGTTTACCCGAGTTTTTGATGTTTTTCCATTACCTATGACTTCCTAATATGTTTACCCAAGTTTTTGATGATTTTCCATGTCCATTCCAGAAGGAACTTGGTCCTTCTAGGCTACCCTGGAGAAAACTTAAAGAGGCAGAACTCAAGAGGATGCTGTATGAAATGGCTTTCGTCAACATGAGTCTCTGTAGACAGTCCAAGAATGGATTGGATTGTGAATAAAACTCTCCAGGTTGGGGTCAGGACCAGCAATCCGGATTTCATGTTTATGGCTATGATTTCAATGGTGAGAACCGTTTAGAAAAGTTGAATCTTGTTTGTAAAAGCCAAAAAGAAAACAAGTCAGGAAAGCGTTGTGATCTGAAAGTAAAATGGAAGTGGCTGTGAGATCATAGAGCCAAAACTATTAATGAAAATGAAATCAAATAAAATAAAAGTGAAGTTGAGACATCAAAAACAGAAACCTATTATGATGCGAACACCACAATGAAAATAAAATAAAAATGAAAGTGGAGGTGTGGCACCTACTACGATCCGAGCACAACAATAAAAATAAAATTAAAAAGAAAGTGGAGTTGTGTGCCACATCTGTCATAAATTAAGAGTTGTGTTGCCACATCTATTGTGTTAAAACAAAACTCAGACAATATGGTCAGAAGGAAAGTTTGAAAAGAATACACATTATGAAAGCTTTTCGAGGCCTTGGGCTTTTGAACAACAATGCCAACTTGATTGGCTTCTGTAAGACTTTTAACGCCATTTTCACTACATATATCAAAATAGGGAAAATATTGCAATGCATCTCATGATAGCTAAATTGATAACCATAGTCACCTTTTATGTATTGGGAAAGAAATGTGGCTGCCAAGACTATCGTGATGGATAAAAATAGGCATTTCATTTTATGTAGTCAGAGAAAGAATATTATGTATTGGGAAAGAAATGTAGCTGCCAAGACTGTCATGATGGATAAAAATACATGTCATTTCAGGTACTCAGAAAAAGAAAACTAATGCAAAGAATGTCATAACTGCTTAATACATTGATAAAAAACTGTCACCTCGTATGTATTGGTGGAGAAATGTGGTTGCCATAGAGCAGTCGAGTCGCTCTTGACATTTTCTTGGTTATGAGACTCCTTTTCTGGAAATACCTTGAGTTCGACTCCATTTTCATTTTCTTTGCTATGACAAGTCATTTCTGAGAACTTCTTGAATTGGACTGCATTGTTCTGTTGCTGGGGAGAGCCATAATCTTCTATGTTGTTGTCTTCATACTCCATAAGATTTACCTATGAACCACCACAAGTAAAAAAACAGGAAAAAAAAAAAAAACAGAAAATAAAACTTTTGAATGGAACGAATCAATGGAATCCTATTACTGAGAAATGCAATGCACAAATACGTACCATTTTTAAACTATGTTATTTAATGTCGCTCCCACAAAATTACAAGACGCAAAAACGTGTGAACGGACGGATTAGACTACGCACTGACCCTTTAAACGAAGTTATATGCGTTGGCATGGAGGATTTTGGAAAAATATTGGGCTGTATGAGAGTGAAGTGTTTTGATAAAATGACAAATGTGGGCGCTCTAGGGCACAGCGTGGATTCATTGCATGCAAATTCTTTACATGTCATTGATTGCATGCAAATTCTTTACATGTCTATAGGTAAAAGGTTTTGAGTTCTGAGATATTTTTGTTCATTACATGTAAATTCTTTACATATCATTAATTGCATATAAATTTTTTATATGTCTATAGGTAAAAGGTTTTGAGTTCGGAAATATTTTCAAAATAAAATTGATATAATTTTTTAATTTTATATATAAATCTAAATATAATTAAATTAAAAAAACAAAACAAAACAATTTAAAACAAAAATATTTTATATATGTGTCATGAGCTTGATGTGCCATGAGCTTGAGAAGAAAGACTTCCATTACCAATTTTACCACCTTTCAATAAAAGACTTCTGGCTATGACCTTTTCACTGCTGTTAATAGTCTGCTGGGCATATTTTCCTCTTTATAATTATATTTTTTATTTTTATCATATTTTAACTCATACCTAAACAATTTTTTCATCAAAGGTATTTGCTCTTGCTTTTCATGTAAATTTAAACTTTAATATTAACATATAAATTCATATTGGCTAAACGAACAGATTTCATAACGAGAATGGGTTGGCAAGTTTGATCTAATTAAATTATGAAAAAATAATTTTTGAAAACTACAAAAGTATTTTGTCATGTCATGTGTCATAAGCTTTGGAAGTAATACTTCTATCACCAATTCTACCACCTTTCAATAGAAACAACTGGCTATGACATTTTCAGTGGCTATGGGCTTGTTTTTCTCTCTATAATTATATTTTCATTTTTATCATATTTTAAATTATACATGAACGAATTTTTCATCGAAGATATTTGCTTTTGCTTTTCACAAACGTAGCTTTAAACTTTAACATATAAATTCATATTTGTTAAATGAACAGATTTCATAACGAGTTAGGTCCAGTCATTATGGTCAATGACAGAGTCAACATTGTCATATGTCATCTGAAATTTTCTCATTTTTATTTATGTTATTTTTAATATTATTTTTATTCATATCATTTTTAATATTTAAATTATATATATATATTATAATAAATTATTTGAACAAGTAAAAATTTTTTAAGTTGGAAGGATTAGATCTTCAATATGTCCAATATATCACCTTGATTGAGAGAGAATTAAACGAGTGACTTCACATCACGAAGTGTCTTAACATAACATCTTATCCAAGGCTCAGTAGACAACTAGTATTTTAATTTTAATTTGTTAAATTTTATGTTTAAAATATAATTTATTTTAAAAGGTTTATTGTATCTTTTATTTGTTGGCCAAGTTTATATATATATATATATATTCTTTTTTCTTTTTTCCCACATAAAAAAACATTAATTTTTATTAAGGGTATAAAAAATACATTTTGTAGACACACATTTGCATATAGGAGCAAAAGAGCAAGACATAGTAAGAAAGAAACAAAAAACAATACTGAAGGTTCTTTTAATGACTAAGAACAACAGAGCATATGCCAGTAAGAAACAAAGAAAAAGAAAAAAAAGTTATAGCAAACAACTAGAACTAATCTTTTCTTTTTTGTTCTTCATTTTTGCACTTTTTGCCAGTGGTCGAGATTTGGTTCCAAAGAACCAAAGCCAAATCTCATCCCTCGTGAGGGACATCTTTGTCCGAGTTCGAGCTCTCAGAGACATGAGTTCTTTTGGAGCCCCCAATTCCATCCATTGTCAAGGAGATCTTGGGGCCCCTAATTTTCTGTTGAATGGTGATAGTTCTTGGCTAACCCATGGAATCCACATTCAATTTATCTCCTGTGGGTTGTATCTTTCATTTCTTCTTTTTTTGGTTGACCTTCCTTGTTATCTTCTTCTTCATCCTCAAAAGGATACTACTTCGTGAAGTGCCATCCTTTTGTTATGTTAGACTGGCTCTTTTTCTTCTTAGGAGTCTTCTTTGCCTGTGGACATGTATTCTGTAAGTGACTTGCATGAAAACATACACGACATCAAAATGTTGTGTTCTCATAATCAAGGACTTGTGACCAATGGAAATTGTTATGTTTGAAAAATATATGATATGTGCACCCTTTGCTCAAATTGATCTCCACACATATTCTAGCAAATGTGAAGTTACCATTGTTTGTTCTTTCCATGTCCATTTTTTAAATTTACATTTCCTATATCCTCGAGGACTCTATGATGCCAAAGAGGAAGGGGGAGGTTTGGAAGCCTCACCCAAATCGGCATGGTAGAAACCACCATCGGGTTGGCATCAAACTCATGAAACCATGGACTGATGAATATCTCCACTCTACCCTAGAACTAAGTGTTGATTTCTGGTAGCATCGGATGTGCACTAAGCCTCAAAATTTGCAGGGAGGCTAGGAAACATGTACTCCATAATACCGAGAAATCGTTTTGGGATATTCCACCCAGAGGAGGTTTAATTAAATTTATTAATTATTTTTAATGGATGTATAAGTCTAAACTTAGGAAATTAAAATAATTAAGTGTATTAATTAAACTGGGTGTGAAACTTCTAGAAAAAAACGGAGATCGAGTCAATATGATCTGAGCATTAGAATCTAATATGGGTTGTTGATTGGTCAACGAGAAGATTATAAAAAGGACTTCAATGGGAATTTGGAAAATACATCGAGTGCAGATCAAGGGATCGATTTCTCAAGAGAACAGCGCAGTAGTTGTCGGAGAAGTCATCGATGAGATTTATTGCAGTGAGGGGCAGGGGTAGTTTTCCGATTGGAGGTTTCCTGATTCAGGAATACATTGCATAAAAGACAGGGAGAGATCTAGAGAGGTAGCGCAGAGCCACAATGAGGCATCGCAGAGCCTGTGAGGAGATCTGCAAATTTGTTGAGGAGCAGATCAAATCCAGTTCCAGGAGCTAGGGTGTGAGACCGGAGGGCCAAAGGATCGAGCATCCAACTAGCAGATCGACCAGCCAGAGGGAGCGACACAGTCCCCATCAGTTGTGACGCATAGCAACGCAGTGACTGCACAAAGGTAGCTTGGGGCTAGACATTTAGAGGTTGGATCAGTTTCGGATCGCCAATGATAGTGCGAGGTATTTCTCACTAAATTCTGCCAGTCAAATTCTCTGTATAGGATAGCCTGTAAGGCATTCAAAGATTGTATTCATAAACTACTACTTAATAATACAAACCCTCACATGTTGCACCAGTTTTCCCACATTGGGTTTTTCCGGGGAATTAGTCCAAAAATAACGATGTCATATGTGTGTTTATTTCTTCTTGCTCAGTTTTTGTTTCCGCATATAATTTAATGTGTGTTTATTTTTTCTTGCTCAGTTTTTGTTTACGCATATAATTTAATGTGTGTTTATTTCTTCTTTCTCAGTTTTTGTTTCCGCATATAATTTAATTAATGAAGGTTGCAGTTGTATTTACTTCGATATTTACATTGTAACACAATAAATAACTAGCATGAAATTAACAAGTAGGAGAAGTAATATCAAATTATTGCAGTAGGCATTTAGGATTACAAATTTTCACACCAATGCTCTTCATTTAAAGCAAAATCCAAATCCTTATTAGTTCCAAATTGGAATATGAAAAAACCTTTTGAGTAAAGATATATATCACAGTCTGTAGTCCATGAGGAGACAATCCATTGAATTAAAGTTTCAAGTTTTGGGCAAACACCATTGAATCTACAAGTTACTGCTTTAGATTGAAGAACAGAGAAAAGAGTGATCCGGATTTATGCAAGAACGCAATAGAATATACATATAACCATGAATACAAAGATGCAGCGGAAATAACACTTCATTTCATTAATATCAAAGAATTGAAATTTGCTTACAGACAGAATGGAAATAAACTAGCTAGGGTGTTGGAAGCTTATCTATGAGAAGAGATGTGGTGGCTACAGGCCTCTGAACTGTGTTACAATGAGGCTAGAGGGCCTATTTACTATTGAGTAACAATGGAAAACCCTAAACATCCAAAAACCTAACCCTAGGAGATGAAGTGTCAAAACTATGGGCCCCGTATGGGTAAATTGGTACATCAACTTCCCGAGGACGTAAATTTGGAATACGATCTCCTTTTGACACACACCATACCTCGTTAGAAATATCTATCCGAGGACTACAACTTTTGAGTGAGAAAAATCAGTCCAATGACCCATGTTGCTCCCGGTTTTTCCAAAAAACGTCGTTTAGGGCCTCAAAATGGCTCTGGAAGTTCAGGACCTGAAAAACTGCTAAAAATAGTAAATTGTGCTATAATTAAGGAAACTAAAAAACTAAAAGACACAATGGTGGGGCCCCAAGTGGAATAGGCGGGTGGCCACCAATATCCACCTGGATCATTCCTCCCCCCTTAGGAAGCAATGGTCCCCATTGCATTAAGTTTCTCCATGAAATGAGGAAACTTCTGTCGAACTTGGTCCCTGGTGAACCACTTGCCTTGGTGCAGGAGTTGGACATCTTTAACAGCTCGATACAGTTGGATATTTTGCTGGGGAGTGTTCTTGATTTGCATGTCCATGATACAATTTGTGGTGGCATGTTCCATGCAGTCTGGGTTTAACTCTGTTGGTGTGAGTTGTTTTGCAATTTCGGAGGTGTCCAATAGAGGTGGGAAGTAGGGTCAAAGGCGATCCACATTGAATACTAGGTGCAAACCAAGGAATGGTGGAATACTGAGCTCGAAAGCATTGTTCCCTACAACCTTGGTGATGGTGTACGGCCCATATCAGAGCGGGTGAAGCTTGCAGTGGGGTCTAGTGTGGTGCTCCTTCTGCAAATGTAGCCACACTTTGTCGCCCACCTGGAAGTTGTGTGGCACCCGATGTTGATCATGTCGTTTATTTTACTTAGCATTGGCTCTGTCCAATATGTCATGAACTTGTTTGCGGATGTGCTAAATGCGCTCGATGAAGCTGTTCGCTTTGTCAGCTTCAGACTGGACATGAGCCGAATCGGCCTGAGTAGCCATAAATGGCATGGCTACGTCAATGGGACATAGTGGTTGGAATCCCAAGCCCACCTGAAAGGGGTTGTGACCAATTGAGGTGTGGAGAGCCCGGTTATAAATTTTTTGTACATAGGGGAGGCTCTCATCCCATGTGCATGGATAATTTTAATTGTACCTGTGCAGAATGTGTACAATCATCATGTTGACGACTTCTGTCTGGCCATCAGTTTGGGGATGGAAAGCTATGGACTTGGTGAGCTTCGTGTCCAGCAGTGACCAGAGGCTGGACCAAAATGCACTGAGGAACCTGCTATCCTGATATGAGATGATAGGTTGTGGCATCCTAAGGTGCACCCACACTTGTTCAAAGAAGAGTTTAGCAGTGGCTTCTACTGTGATATTCTTCTTACAGACCGCCATAATGGACATCTTCGAGAATATATCGATGACCATGAAAACACAATCGTTTCCATGCTTAGTAGAAGGAAGGCCCGACATGTAACCCATGGAGATGGATTCCCAAGGTTGACTAGGAGAAGGTAGCAGAGTATAGAGGCCTTGCTTCTTAATGTTCGGTTTGGTAATGGCGCAAGCAGTGCAGGATCTGATGTACTTCCCGACATCCTGTCGAAGGTTCGGCTAGTAGAAATACTTCTGCAATACTGCCACTTTTTTCTCGACACGGAAATGCCCAGTGACTCGACTGTAGTGTGCTTCCCAAATCATCTTAGCACACCCGCTTGAAGGAACACAAAGGTGTCCCAGGTGACATAGCAGTGCATCTTGGAGGTGAAAATTTGGAACTTGCATACCCTCCAAGAGTGTCTTGTATGTGTGGCCGAATTTTGGATCGCTCTTGTAGAGAAGCGGCCAATCAGAAGTCTCGTGCCCACAAGAGTTGAGAATGGTGGTTATCACCACGATCGGTGGTCGGCTAAGGTAGTCTGCAACATTATTGGTGCTACCCTTCTTGTACTTGATGTTCAAATGAAATTGTTACAGATATGTGGACCACTTCTGATGGCGATCGTTCTGCAACTTCCCTTGTGTCTGTATGAACTGCAGGGGTCGGTGGTATGTGTGGATGATTGTTTCCTTACCAAAAATGTAATGCTTCCATTGTCGACAAGCCTGCACAATGGAATACATTTCTTTGTCATTAGTGGGATACTTGTGGATTGTGTCAGACAATGTCTCACTGTGATATGCCACTGGAAGCCCCTGTTGAGTAAGAACTGCCCCAATAGCATAGTCATAAGCATCTATCTCGATCTCAAATGGTTGTTGCAAGTTTGGTAATGTGAGCACTGGGGTATAACAGAGGCAATGTTTCAATTCCACGAACGCCTTCTGTTGAGATTCCGACCAAAATAATTTTGATTTCGCTCCTCCCTTGGTGACTTGACTCAAGGGCCAAGTGATATGAGAGAATCCCAACACGAACCTACGGTAGAAATTAGCAAGACCTAGAAAGCTGCGCGAAGCTTTGTTAAAGTGGTTGGGGCTGACCAATCCCGAATGACTTGGATCTTGGTTGGATCCACATGTAGCCCCCTTTCATTAACAATGTATCCTAGATATTGAACCTGGGTCATGCCAAAAGTTCACTTCTCCAAATTGGCACACAACTTGTGTTGCCGTAGTGTTTGGAGGACTTGTCGTATGTGGTGGAGGTGCTCTTCCCAAGTCTGGCTGAAGATCAGAATGTCATCCAAGTACACCACTACAAATGATTTGGTGAATGGCCGCAATATGTCGTCCATCAACCTCATGAAGGTTGTGGGAGCATTCGTCAACCCAAAAGGCATAACCAACCATTCAAAAAGGCCCTCCTTGGCTTTGAAGGCAGTATTCCACACATTAGATGGTTCGATTGGTACCTGGTGATACCCAAACTTCAAGTCAATCTTGCTTAAACATTTCACCCCTTTGAGTTGGTCCAGAAGGTCATCAATCTGTGGGATCAGGTACCTAATCCGGACAGTGATCTTGTTCAGCGCTTGATAGTCAATATAGAGTCTCCAAGTCCGATCCTTCTTCTGTACCAACACGATCGGTCTCCCACAAGGTGATGAAATCGGTCGGATGTGACCTTTCTGTAGCAGCTCTTGAATTTGCCTCTTGATTTCATCGTTCTCTAGAACAGAGTGCCGATAGATCGGTCCATTGGGTAGCGACGCTCTTGGGGTCAGATTAATGGGGTGCTTGATATGACAGGGCATAGGCACCCCTGTGGGTGAGGTGAACATGTCCCCGTACTCCTCAATGACCTTGTCCATTTGTTGTTGTCTTGTAGAGGAGCCCTATCTGTAAGTCGTGGCCACAGTCTTCTTCTTTCCCTGGGGGCAGATCATCAGGAAAACAAATTTCCCAATTTTGGAAATGAGCTTACTGCATTGTTTTGTAGTAACCAAAGAGATAGCAGCAGGCGGTGGTACCTCTGGTATCCTGTACAACTTATTTCCCAAAGTAACAATAACAACGCAAGGTTGGGACTCATACACAACATGTCGCTTCCACAAGTATGGTTGGTCTAATAATACATCACAAACATCAAGAAGAGCAATGTCATATAACACCTCATCCGTGAAGGGCTTGATGTTGTAGGGAAGGCGGCACTATTGTCTAACACGGAGATCTCGTCCTTGGTGAAGCCACCCGATGGTGTATGGTTGTGGGTGTGCTATGGTCGGCAAGCCTAATCGCTTCACAAACTCTGTTGACATGAGGCTATTTTGGCTCCCACTGTCGACAATGAACTGCAACGGGGAACCCTTTACCCACATCTGGGAGTGGAAGAGACGCTCCTCCTCCTCTGGATCTTCTGGTTCCTCCTTTTGGATCTTCGCAGTGACGATGGTGGCGTTGGGCTCTGCATCAATAATCTGCTTCCCTTTGTCATTCCCCATGTCGGGTTCTGATTCAGAGTCGGAGCATGCATCTGGTTCAGAAACCCTCATCTCGGCCACCAGCGACTACTTGGCCCAACACTCACTTGTGTTGTGAGTGGAGCTCTTATGGAACTCACCCCACTTTCCCGTGTTCTTCTTGGGCTTCATGATGTTGTTATTTTATTACGGATTTGGTAGGTTGTCTTGGGCTGCCATGCCTTGGCTTTGTCCTTTGTTCTGCAGTTTGGGGGCACCTTTTCCTTGCTTTTGATTCGCAGATCCAAAGTCTCATTTCTTCTGTTTAAATTTTTGCTCAATCTTGGCAGCATACCGGTATGATGTACCAAGCGAGGGGATGTCGAGGAACTCCATTTCCTCTTGAATGTATTTGTGAAGACAACTACGATACTTTAGCACCAAATGTTTCTCTAAATATTTGATACCCAACTTTGTGCGCAGGGTCTGGAATAGATTCGTTAGCTCATGCACATCTTGATCCCTTTGCTGCCGCAGGGTGATCCATTGTATGTACTTGTCCTCATAGCTCCCCACAGGATAGTATTGTTCCTTGATGGCGTCTCGGAAATAATTCCAAGTGGGTACGACCAAGAAAAGAGAGGGTGTCATCTCGTCCTTTTTCTCACAGTAGGTTTCCCACAAGTCATTGACATGGGGGGTAGCTTTGAGGAGTGTAAAAATAATCTTCTCCCGATCGAAAAATTCATGAACCGAGAAATATCCTTCTAATAGATTTAACCATCTATCTACGACATTTGCATCTATTTGGCCCTCAAATATGGGAATGTCAAAGTTTACTTGTACCTTAAAGGGAGTTGTGCCTCCAAAGTGGCTGCTGGATGTAGATGCGCCGCTCGTGGGCAGTCGTTGAAGGATCTGGGAAAAGTTATCCATCATTGCGTTCCTTTTTTTTTCGAGGGCCTCCTCGAGCAATATTTTGATAGGATCTCTTGCTCCCTCATCTTTCTTTTCGTCCCCCATGGGCAGTCGTTGGGGTTTACGAGGCTGATTTTGCAAAGATTCAACCAGATCGAGCCCTAACTCCTTATACCTCGACCTTGTTTGGGACAGGCAAAGAAGGATCGAGAAAAAAACAGACCGCTCTAATACCATTGATTTGGATTTATGCAGGAACGCAACATAATACACATATAACCATAAATACAAAGATGTAGTGGAAATAACACTTCATTTCATTAATATCAAAGAACTGAAATTTGCTTGCAGACAGAATGGAAATAAACTAACTAGGGCATTGGCAGCTTATCCCTGAGAAGAGATGTGGTGGCTACATACCTCTGAACTATGTTACAATGAGGCTCAAGGGCTTATTTATTATTGAGAAACAATGGAAAACCCTAAACATCCAAAAACCTAACCCTAGGAGATGAAACGCCAAAACTATGGGCCCCGTTTGGGTAAATTGGTACATCAACTTCTCGGGGGACGTAACTTTGGCATACGATCTCCATTTGACATGCACCATACCTCATTAGAAAGATCTATCCGAGGACTGTAACTTTTGAGTGAGAAACATCAAATAATGGACCCATGTTGCTCCCGGTTTTTCCAAAAAATGTCGTTTAGGGCCTCAAAACAGCTCCGGAAGTTCAGGACTCGAAAAACTACTAAAAATAGTAAATTGTGCTATAATTAAGGAAACTGAAAAACTGAAAGAGACAATGGTGGGGCCCCAAGTGGAATAGGCGGGTGGCCACCAATATCCACCTGGATCAAAGAGAGGAGACCTTAAGGAGATTGACCTACATAGATAGAACTTCCTCCAATTTCTCTACAATATAAGGACTTGGAATAGATTGATTTTGATCTATCGGGGCAAATAATTTCCTCTGAATTGCTTCTTTGAAAGAGACTGAGGAATCATTTGCAGCCTTGGCTACATTGGTGCCCCCATGCAGCCTTGAGTTCAGTTTAATATTTGAATTTCTTACAATACTATAATATTTTAGTCGTAAGGGTTCCTACAAAACCTTCCCTTCAAATTGAAGCCTTTGGAAGTGTGTAGGAAGACCCCATTTTTCTCGAATAAGTTGTTCAAGAGATAAGAAAGATAGAGATTACTTTACCCAAAAAACTGAAATTTTCTTGCAGGATTTATTAATAAAAATATGAAATGTAAGTTCCATATTAATCTCAACCCGTGAATATGGGGTCTCGGATTTGGGTAGATATAATGGAGCCCAGCAACGAAAGACCACTAGAGGTGCACAATAGACGGAGCCGCCCACATCTATGTTGTGTTCAAAACCTAGCATAATGGCAGAAAATAAGTAGAAGGCACAGGGGACAACAAAAAAGATGCAAACACATTCACCCATTCAATTGAATGCAGCCACCAATCAAGAATAATGAAAACCATCAACGAAAAATGAGAATGTGAACGGTAAAAATACAATGCTAGGGCGAAGAGGCAGTACTAGCAGATTGTATGCGCACAAATGCCCATGGAGGACGATCCCACAAAAATCCCATGAGGGAAAAATCCTATAAAGGCATCAACAACAAATGAAATTCACCTTTGTTCATAGAGTAGTCATATATCCATTCGCGCCTCCAGAGCACAAGTTCATGGGCTATATTAATGCCCTGAACCTCGATAACGACGACATGAGAAGAAACAATGCCCAGAGAAAACCTAACCTCCATCGCTCCACTCTCCTCAATGATAAAAATAATAATAATAATAAATAAATAAAATAAAATAAAATTTAATAAATTTATTAGATATATAATTTTTATGGATTTATGTTCTTATGAATAAATTGTGAATATTAGGAGAAATATGATAGTATGAAATATCAATGAACTTTTGGAAGATGAAATCATGAGTCAAGACATTATATTCAATATAGTTTCACATTAATAGTATTACATCTACAGAGTTATTCCCTGAGTCAAAAAGTGGTATTAGAGCTTAGGTATTTCTAACTCCTTTCTTCTATGCTTTGCATCCAAGAATTTCAATTGGCTATACAAGTGAAGGTCTTGATGCCTCAATGCAAGACTCACTCTCTAAGGTCTAGTACATATCCCTATGCTCTGTCTCACTCAATGCCCATTACATTTCTAGCTTTTTTCTATGTGCCCATTTTTTTCCTTTGTGGGCTCTATGTGTACATAAATTTTCTTTCGAATAACCTTGTTTCCCTTTAGTGGCATTTCCTCCCATTGCTACTCATGTTGTTACAATGGTGCCTATCATTGTCTTTCTTTCTCGTGGAGGAATTGGAATTCTCTTTGCTTTTGGTTGTTATCCTCTATGTTTTCTATGGAACAACCCGTTTGAAAGCCTGTATCTTTCCTAGTCTCTTTCCAAGAAAGAAGAAGATATATTGGTCATTTCATCACTTTGAAGTTCAAGATGGACTTGAGGTTCTAGTCCTATGTTGTGGCGGCTCTAGAAGAAGCAACACAGGCATATCATGTGAGTCTCTTCAAAGATATGAACTTGTGCACCATTCACACCAAGATGGTCACCTAGAAACAATAGATGTGTTTGCTAAGTACACAATTTCATGTTTTTTGGACAATGATTTCATTTTCATCATGTTGTAGTAATAGGAATTGGAAATATATGGGCATGTTACACTGTTGCTCAAAAGCACTAAATTTCTATTAATGTTGAAAGAGATAAATTTCAACAAAGCATACTGCATTTTTTGTCTCCCGTGTGTGTCTCAATTTTCTCTTATTTTTTATTTTCATTCGCAGAGTGCACACATTTTCAAAGTTTTTTAACATATATTATTGAATTTCTTAATTTGAACTTTGAGAGTATTATGTAGTGCATTCTTCTTGAATTAATTTCTCGGTCCTTGCATGTTTTCCCAATGGTACATATTGGTGCCAAGTGTGGGAATTTTGTTTACACTACTTGTTCGGTGATTAGAATCTTGCATGGTTTTAGTTTTGAGCAGCCAGATTGTATGCATCAATTACCATTACCATTTTTGCAAGAGATATAGAAGTTTTATTGGCTTCTACATCCCATCAAGACACCTGCTAGTGAAGATGCATTCTCTCATATCTATTCTTGGTATGGTGTTGAATAGAAAAGACAACTACAGAGAATGGTATAGAAAGATCAAACACACTTATTTTTAGTAATTTGTGGGATGATATATGTGGAGAATAAAAGGACAATGGATCTAAGAATCCTACATTAAATGAGCTAGTCAAATAGAAGAACAAAGACAATAAATCCTATGCCCTAATTGATGCATTAGTAAATGAAGAGGTAAGCTATCATATTGTCTCCATTACAAATTCATATGGTGCTCTAAACAAGTTAAAATATTTGTGTGGCTCATATTGATTCCATTACAAAGTCTTATGATGCTCTAAAGAAGTTAAAAGAAAGAAGGTGTTGATAATGAGGAAACTTTTTCCCCACAACAAAATGGGCCATTGTCTAAATTTTTTTTTGTCTTGGAAACACATAATGGATGGAAATTCCATCAAATTGATGTGAAGACTACTTTCTTGAATGGAGACTTAAAAGAGAATATCTCAACTAGAAGGTTTTCTTGTGAAGGGGGGAGAACAAAAAGTATGTAAACTTGTCAAATATTTATATGAGAAAGTTGGTAATATTGTTGTATATCTTGTAGTGTGTGTAGATGATCTATTGATGATAGGGAAAAATGATAACTATATTGCATTTGTAAAGAAACAATTGAAGAATGTCTTTAAGATGACATATTTGGTACATCTTCACTACTACTTGGGCATAGAAGTGAATCAACATCCAAAATACATATTCATCTCCCAGAAGAACTAGTACATTGGAGAATCGTTGAACATGTTTGATATGGTTGAATGCAATGTTTTATCTACTCTAATGGAACAGAATTTGAATCTCACATCAAAAGAAGGGAATGAATCTGTAACCAAGTATAGATAGCTTGTGGAAAATCTTATCTACCTCACCGCTACCAAACTAAATATTTCATTTTTTGTTGGGATTATTTCCATGTTTATGCAAAATTCTTGTGAAGGACAATGGTCTATCGCAAAAAGAGTTTTCAAATACTTAAAGGGAACTCGAGATTTTGGATTCAAGTATTCTAAGGTGGATGGTTTCATTTTAATTGAATATTCTTATTCAAGCTTTGATGGGTACAAACAAAATGGAGTGTCAATTTTAGGTTATGTCGTCAGTCTTGGATGAAAAATTGTCTCATGGGGATCAAACAAACAATTAGTTTCATCAAATTCCACAATACAAGGAGAATATGTGCTAGTTGTTGAAGTAACAAAAGAGATCATGTGGCTCAGGAAAATACTTGAAGATTTGGAAGAGAAACAAGTGACTTATACTCTTTTAGTTGACAATACTTTTGCATTCAAGTTGGCCAAGGATGTAATATTTCATGATCAGATAAAACACACCAACACAAAGTATCATTTGATTTGATATCATGTAGAGGGAAAGGGAATTCGTTTGAGGTAGTGTTCCGCAAATGGCTAAGTTGCAGGCATCTTCATTGAAGCACTTAGAAGAGAAAAAATTGAAAAGTTCAAAATAATGCTTGGACTCACAAACACCCCTTCATCTTAGTGGGGGGAGGCGTTGGACACATAATCATTCGAGATTTTTGACCTTGTAAATACATTGTAAATATTACGAAGAATAAGAGAATACTAAATATCAATCAACATCTTGGAAGATGAAACCAAATTTCACTATATTAAATATGGTTTCACATTAATAGAATTGCATTACGGAGTTATTCCCTAAGCTCAACAAAAATATAATAAATATTAAGTAACTTAGTATAAGGTGATGTGTAATTCTTTTTGGCTAACATATACACTCTATTTTTTTATTTTTATAAATGGTAAACACATCTTTGTTATATCACTTAAAACTTATGTGGAAATAAATGAATACATTTAAGACTTATTATATTTGTTTTTGAAAGAAATAGTATGGAAATATATATTATTAAAATTATTTTGTTATTAATTATATTTCTTATAATGTTAAATATATAGAATATGCGAAAATTTTGAAAAACTAACTGTAATTGTAAATGGGAAAATTACTTTATGTAGATAAAAGAAAAGAAGAACATTTTAAAATTTTGATGTATAAAGTTTTATTTTTTATAATAATCTCTATATTATAAGTGATATTTAGTAAATTTCAAATAATTCTAAATTCATCACTCATATATATATATATATATGAATGATCAATGGTGGTACTCTATAATTTTATGTGATTATCTTAAGAGTGTAGATCTATCTTAACTGAATTTTTAGAGAGATCAAATTTTTGAAGGTACACATTTTTTTCTCAAATTTTGCACTCTAAAAAACTAGTCAAGACGAATTTAGGGTAATATGCAAATTTGCAGAATTTGGTTTTGGGGTCATCTTGTATTTTGCCTTATGGGGTCATCTTGTATTTTGCCTTATATATTTATCTTTTATTATCCTAGATTTAAAATAAAAAAAATAAAAAATAAAAAAGTAAGGAGTCTAAGGTTATGTGGAGATAGTTTCTAGTGGAAATTTCATTCAACAATATTTATATTTTCTCTCTCACATTAAAAATAGTAGGAATTACAATGCTATGTTTGTAGGATGGTGGTTAATCCACACAAGATTGATTCCTAATGTGCAGTGGTTAGTCCAATACTCCCCTCCAACTAATTTCCAAAGTGATATCTTAGTCCAACATCCCTCTCCAACTTAACTATGAGGAATTTAACTTGGACCAAAACTTTAATATTAAATCAATTTTGTCATTAAACCAAAACCCATAACCTATCACTAAACTTAACTATGAGAAGTTTAATTTGAGCAAGACTTTAACATCATATAAAATTTATCATTAGCGCAAAACCCATAACTTATCACTTAACTTTCAAATTAATAACACCGCCCTGAGTAGTTGACTAGTCTCGTATTCCCGACTCAATATTTAGTAAATAAAAGTGGTATCTATCAACATCTTGATACTTGTAGAGCACATCACCAAAAACATAACTAAACACAGCCTAGAGTCAAAAAAAAATTAACCATTAAAAAAATGCACAAATTAATGAAATCCCACCCCTAAAAAAATGCACAACTACGTACCCTCTTAAAACTATGTTCTTCGGTGTCCACAAAAGTATAAGACCGATTTGTGACGGACGGATTAGCAGTAGAGACTGGGCATTCAAATGAGAGCGAGATTTCTTAAAACAAGTTTCATGTGCATGAACAGTGAACTTTAAAAATCTTGTTTCACGGCCGGAAAGAGTAAAATAAATTAATTAATTAATTAATTATTTCAGAACAGAGAAACAGTTACATGCGAAATGCATGGAGGATTTGGTGAAATATTGGGTTTAACGAGAGCGATTTGTTTTGATAGAAGGAAAAATGCGGGCGTCCACTCAGGGTGAATGCAGACTTTTACAGTCTCTGACAATTCCATAGGTAATAGAGTAGAGTTTTACTGGTGTCTCTGAAGATTTTAAAATTGAAATAGAGGTCAACTGTTATGGTGCCTGCAACCATTGGAAAAGCATTTCTTTCTTGGAAATGACAAACGTAATCTCCGTCACGTGGTATATGATTTAAAGTGCTGTTCGTTAGGTACCACCTCGTTAAGATATTTCTTCCCCTTCCAAGACGTCTGCCAATCACTTCTGACAGCTGTTAATATCAACCATACTCGTGTAGAGGTATCGTGTTACATTATCTTATTTTTAGTTGGGTGGACATTAAAATAATTTATTTTTCTTTTTTCAAGACATTGTTCAGATATTTTTGACACTTGTTAAAAATATGTCAGCAAGTAAAATCATTGTTGATATACACAGTTACTTTGTGATATATAAATTGTCAAATTCTTTTTTCTTTTTTTTTTAACAAGAACGGTTATGATTTGTATTAGATCTTGGGCAAAGAAGCCTTCAAACAGATTACAAAGTGAAGCCCTGCTTCATTGTCTTTCTCTAATGCCACAGAATATAGAAGATAGCTGAGACTATTCCCTAGGTTCTTACAGATATTCCTTGCAGCAAGATCCACAATTTCCCCATTTTTGTGGATGCAAACAAACTGCTGTAAAAGGATGCAGTGAAACATGGAGAAATGAACAATACAAGAAAGCTAGCAGAAAACTAAGGAATGGGAGCCCATTCCTCGTGACCATTATTTAACAAAGAGCCAGCAGGGAGTAGGGCTACTTTGTTAGCTTCAAAATTAGCTTCTTTGTTGTTGCCTCTGAGAACATGAAAAAAAGTGACCTTTTGGAGATAGCAGTAATTCTCTCCATCAATCTAGCAAATCTGATGTCCTTCGGAACAACATCCTTAACCAGGCATTGGATGATAGATTGCGAGTCCCCAACCACAACAAGATCTTTGATGCCCAGGATTTTAGCTTGTGTGAGACCTTGAAGAAGAGCAAGAGCCTCAGCTTGAATGCTGGAAGAATGATCCAAACCCTAGGCGAACCTGTGAATCTTCATGCCTTCATAATTTTTTATCACACCACCCGCCCCGGCTTTCCCAGGGTTACCTTTAGCAGCACCATCGAAGAACAAGAGGGGAGAGGAATGGTTTTGAAGCCAAGTAGAAAAATCGTTCTCAGTAAGTCTAATCTGCCAAGTTTCCATAGTCTTATTATGTTTTGGAGTAGCCGAAGTGTTGAAGCCCAGCGAGCTGCTCCAATCCTTGTCTCTCTGGCTAAGATTAGAGTCATCAAGGCAGTTATCTAAGCTTTCTTTAAGCTGAGCCTTAACTTTAGCAATAACGATTTTTGCTTACTGCTCCTTATCCCTGAAAGTTCTGATGTTTCGTTCAAGCCAAATTTGCCAACAGACAAATTTGGGGAGCGAAAGCCAGATGTCTTCAAGTCTGTTGTTCTTAGGGGAACCTCCAGGAAAAATGAAAGACCAAGAGGAAAAAAGCTCAGGGACAAAGTTGGGTAAAAGAGGACTGTCACCCCAAGGGGGTAGAAGCTCGTGCCACACCTCAACGACGAACTTGCAGCTCAACATTATATGATTGATGCTTTCTTCATCCTCCCAGCACATCCGGCACCTGGAAGGGCCATGAAAACCTCTTTTTTTAAGCCTGTCATCAGTGAGATTTCTGTTGTGGCACATAAGCCAACAGAAATAGTCAACTTTGGGGATTGTTTTTAATTTCCACAGTCCTTTCCAAACAGCAGGATTCGGGGGAGCATAGGGAATTTCCATCTGTTTATCGTAACCCATGGCAACAGTGTAGGAGCCAGAAGGACCCCAGCCCCTCTTGTCAGCTTGCTTACGGCTAATTGGCACTCGACCGTGGAGGAGGGACAGCAGAAGGTCCCACTGAGAATTCAAATTAGAAGGCACCTGAATATCAGTCCAACCGATCCACCTATTCTCCGACCATTTCGAGAGATCCCACAGTGTTTTTAAACCTGCATTAGTCATCCATAAGCGAAGGGGCTGCAGAGAAGACGCCTCAGCGAGCGGGGGGTTCAACATAATCCGATCGTGCCAGAGATCGATTAATTTACCATTCCCAGGCACCCAAAACGCGTGTTGTTGGATAAGCGGGGCAGAGGAGATGCAGAGTTTGGCCAGATGCGAACGGGGAATAGACCTGGGATTGTCCAGACTTCGCTTTCTAGGGCCCGAAAAATATTTACACCACAGAGCCTTCTGCGCCCAACCTGGATTGATGTCGACCATACGCCAGATGATTTTGGCACCCATAGCAGCATTCTGCGCTCGGAGAGTTTTCATATTCAGACCACCTTCCATCACAGGACGGGAGATCTTCTCCTAGCTCACCAAGGGGATGCGATGATCATTATTTTTACCCCCTTTCCAGAAGAAGCGCCGAATGAGATCATCCAGCTTCTTAAGAACACCAGTGGGCGCTAACAGAACAGAAAATTGGAATATGGGAAAACTACTTAGCACAGATTTGATCAAGACTGTTTTGCCAGCCAAGTTCAGCCACGAGAGGCCCCAGGCCTGAATTCGAGATTTGAATTTGTCAATGAGAGGATCCCAGTCTCTGCAAAAGGCAGATTTGAAAAAAACTGGGAGTCCCAAGTATTTGAAAGATGACCAGGAATTCGAGCCTGCAAAACCAAAGCACCTAGAAATAGCTGAGAGCAGAGCTGAGGAAATATTCCAGCTATAAATATGACATTTTCCTTTATTGAGCATGCTGCCAGAAGCAGCACAAAACTTGTTAAGGACCTCTTTGAATTTGGAGGCAGAGTGCAAGGAAGCTACGCCCAACAATAGAGTGTCATCAGCGAACAAAGCATGGTTGATATTTCTAACACCTCTAGCAATGCAAAGACCCGAAATTTCCAACTCAGTCATTTCCTTATTTAAATAGAAACTTAAAACAGAAGCTTGAAGGACAAATAGAAGAGGGGAAAGGGGACATCCCTGGCGCAGCCCACGTGAAGCTTTGAAGAAGCCAACAGCTCTCCCGTTCACTAAGGGAGAAATCCAAGGCTCAGAAATGCAAGCCCTAATCCAGTTAATAAAATCCTCCCCGAAGCCAAACTTCCGTAACACACTAACGAGTAAGCAGTGATTAACACGGTCAAAATCATTTGCAAGATCTAGCTTTATAACCATACCTTTCTCTTTGCGTTGAATGCTAGAGTGAATCGCCTCCTGAACAAGAATGAAGTTGTCTACAATCTGCCTTCCCTGCACAAAGCCTCCTTGGTTTTCCGGAATGATATTAGGGAGAATACCTTTCAATCTGTTTGCAATAACCTTAGTTATAATTTTGTATCCAATGTTGCATAACGAGATTGGCCTGAATCTGTTAAAAACATTAGCTCCCCTATCCTTCGGAATGAGGGCAAGGAAAGCAGAATTAGTGCTACCCCCAATTTTTTGGCAAGTTTGAGATTTCCTCACCATTTTGCATAAATATTTTTCAACAATTTGCTAGCAGACCTGAAGAAATCTGGCTGTAAACCCATCAGGTCCAGGGGATTTGTCAGGGTTCATCTCAAACAGAGCAGACTTAATTTCTTCCGGAGTGACTTTCCCTTCCAACATTTTGTTCATGCTGGACGTAACCTCTTTAGGAATCCCTTCTAAGAGGGAATCAGAAAGAGTTTCAATTTCGTCCTCACTGTACAAGTTCTTAAAGTGATTGAAGGCAGCCTTTTTTATACACTCGAACTCCTTGTGAACAACATTTCCTTCTTTGATTTCAGAGATTGAATTGAAGTTTTTCCTTGCATTAGCCTGCTTGTGAAAAAAAGAGGTATTTCTATCCCCAGCCTTGAGCCAAAGGCTGCGAGATTTTTGCCTCCAAAATTCTTCTTCCGCCATGCATGCTCTATGAAACTTTTGCTGAAGGACCACTTCCCTATTAAGATCATCAGGAGTGATATCAGCGTTCTCCATACGAAGGTGATGTTCCTCTAAGGAGGAATGAGCAGCTTTCCGCTCAGAAGCCGGACTGGGGATAGCTTTAGCCCAAAATTAAAGCTCAGACTTTAGCCTTTTGAGCTTTTCTTCCCACACAAAGAAAGGTGAGCCAGTAACTGGAAGGTCCCAGATTTCCTTAACTTTATCCATAAAACCTGGGAGTTGAATCCAAAGGGGACTGAATCTGAACGGGATAGGCCCCAGATCCTTGTGCGGCAGAAGCTCAAGAAAAATGGGCCTATGATCAGAGGTGCTGCAAGAGAGGATGCGCATTCTAGCTTCTAACCCACGAAGCAAGAAGGAGCTATGTACTAAAAATCTGTCTAATCTGGCAGCTATTTGGCCAGGGCCAATTCTTTTGTTGGACCAAGTAAAATTGCCATTTACTGGCTTGATGTCGATAAGATCCCACTCTTGCATCAGATCCTCCACCCATTCCCTAGCAGGGTCTCTCACAATGCTGCCACCACATTTTTCAGCCAGGGCTAGGGTAATATTAAGATCTCCAGCTATGATGGTGTTTTCAAGGTTCTCAGTATCAGCAAGATTTCTGATGGAGTCCCAACAAGACTTCTTCTCTCCTGCATTTTCCAGAAAATAGACATTTAGAAGGCTAATTTCATCCTTGGACTCAATGAGCTGAAGTTTCAAGAACATCCAGTGAGTGTTTGGGATTGCTTTGAGCAGCAAAAATTTGCTTGCATTCCATAACGAACCAAGGCCGTCGGATGCCCCTCTAGACGAGACAGCCAACCCCCCACCTTTATTCCAAAACCTATGATTGATTTGGAGGAAAACCGCTTCCTCCATCTTTGTCTCCTGGATTAAGAGAAGATCTGGAGCTTCTAATCGGGTTGTACTCCTTATAGCTTCTTCTTTCGCTTTGCTGCCCAGACCTCTACAATTCCAGGAGACGATTTTCATTACTTACTTTTTTGGGAGTATTGGGCTCCCTTGGAGCCACTCTGGTTTCTTGTCTTCTTTGCCGATTTTTCCAACATTTTTTCAAGGGTTGGCTGGGTGCCTTGAAGTTTATCTTTGTAAGTTTCCTGCTCCCTTTTTTCCCGCTCAGGTATTCGTCCTCTTGTTGATCTTCTGGTCGAGGCTTGAGAATCCCTTATTTCACCTTCCTCCTCAGACTCCTCTGAGACTTGCACCATATCCTCCATTTCAACATTTTTTCCCTTGGATCCGCTTGATGTGTTGACACCCTGTTTAGGATCTGGAATAGTGTCTTTGTCTAAGGAGTCGTTCTGAGCTTCGACATCCTGCAGCTCTATAGTATTTAAGCTAAGAGGTTCGAATTTATTACCTTGCTCTTTAGGAGTCTGGATTTTTTGACCAGCAGATGGAGGTCCTTTGCTTGCTTGAGCTCCAGCATTTTTTTTGTTCGTCCTTGACCTTTTGATTTGGTTCCAGCCCTCATCTTTCCCTTTGGGAGCTTCGACATTGCTCGGACACCCTCTAGCGAAGTGTCCATAGATGTGGCATTTGCGACACTTGAAAGGAAGCTGCTCGTAGTCTAGCTTTTGAATGTGAGACCAGTTCCCAACCTTGATTTTAATGGCCTCCGGAAGACCCACTTCCAGATCGACTTCGACGCAGATACGGGCACAGTCATACTGATCTTTGTTATTTGCGCGGTCTATAAATTTTCCCAGGGTGTTTCCGATATGCTTTAGCGATTCCCAATTCCAGCAATGCATAGGCAAATTCGGGAGTCTGACCCAAACTGGAACAGCAGTTGGAACGTCAACCGCCGAATCAAAATCCGAAGTCCACTTGTTGAGATAGAGCCCTTGAGGACCCATGAAATAAGGGCCATTCCTGAAGATGAGCTCTTTATCCTCCTTATCAACGAATTCAAATAGAAAATACCCTCTTCCCAGGAAATAAGAGGACATGCTATGCTTAATGAGGGGAGCCCAGTTTTTAGCAACCCAGATTTCAGTGGATTTGGGCGAGGGCCATAATTCAGTAAACTGGCCTACTAGAGCACGGTCTGCCAGAGAGAGGGCCACTTGAATAGGACCCTCGCCAGGAAGCGAAATCTCAGGAATGTCATCCAACTTTTTGACAAATTTCACAGCTTCTGAGGTCCTCTTCTTTGGAAGCGAAGCCAGGAGAAGGTTAAAGGCATCTGAAGCAGAGTTCGGAGGGGGAGGCGGAGGGGACTGGTGGGAGTCCAGGACCTCCATGCTGAAAGGCCACAAGACAGCCTCAAATGCTGGACAAGAGGAGCGCGAGAGCAGGCATGAAAAGCCCAGCAACGCCGCAACCGGAGGTCAGAGGCGCAGAAAGAAGGCGTGACAGAGGAAAGCGCAAAAAGGAGGAGGCTCCAACCGAGCAGCGGAAGGAGCAGGAGACCCTGCCAGAGCAGGCGCAGCCGCAGAGGCAGCAGCGCGTAGGCAGAGCAGCTAGGGTTCGCAGCTGAGATCGCTCAATCCTAAATTGTCAAATTCTAATTACTATATAGTTCGTTGGGCATTAAATGCTACCTCCCAACGAGAACATTGTTAAAAGCTAAAATGTTTGTTTGTTTGTTTGTTTTTTTTTTTTTTTTTAAGTAGATTTTTTATATTTTCTATTTATAAACAAAAAGCAAGTCACAAGATATAGTTTTAGGTCTTAACTTGCTTTTAGAAAATCAGGTTTGTTGGTTGTCTTAATGAATTATAGGCCATCCAAAACATAAACATCTTAAGTCTGTTTCTAACTATCTTCAAGTAGCTAATATCAGTGTTTGCACGCATACACATAATATTAAAGTAAAAGCTATCCGGTAGCATTTTTAAAAATTAAAACAAGGACGATCAATTCTCATTTCAACACATAGAAGAGGTTCAATCAGTCATCATCTGACTCCATGGGAGCCAGGTCTTTCACGCTGGAGCCATGCATTTAAACATGGTGCATGGTTTGCAACTGCTTCTCGATTCTTCCCAAGTGAACACATTGATGGTGTTGGGCCAGGTTAATTTCCTAAATGGACCGAGTGATATCAGCTAAATTTGATGCAACTTTAGGGCCACCCCTGATCTCCTGAACAGACACTATTGCCTTAACTAGAAGGCATTTCAACAACCAATAAGTTCGAATTGAATGATGGAATAATGATATTTTGCCTCGAGTCTGACCAGGATCAGTGACGATCGGATTGAGTTCTTCCACAACAATATCTTCTTCTTCCTCTTGCTTGGCTCTTGCATGGCCCTCCCATCCATGGATCAATGACTTGATATAACATGGTGTCCCATCAGAATAAGTTTGAAACAAATTCTCCATGACTTCTTTGTCCGACTTCCTACCATGTTTAGCTGGAGGGGACTTTGGAACCTTGGCTTTTCCTTTGTCCTTTGTTTTTTTTTTTTTTTCGAATTTCCTTTCACCATTTTCTTGATAGTGCGGTCTTCTAGCAATTTTCTTAGCCGAAAGGAGTTGCTTGGAAGACCTGTAACAATGCAGAGCATGACAAGTTTAAAATGTCTCGAATGAATTTCAAATTGATAGAGAGACCAGACCTGATTTATTCCATCAACAAATGGAGACTACAACTTTGAGAGACTCTAAAAACTGAACTTGTTGACAAAAAACCTATCATGGTCAGACCCACAAGCCATAGTAGACCCACAAACCAGAGTAGTCCCATAAGCCAGGGTAGACCCAAAAACCAGAGAAGGCCCTTTAACCAGAGTTGAAGATAACACCCAAACCAGAGGATTACCACCCGTATTCCATTTTCCTGCATTACCTTTGACCCGGGCAACCCTTCCAAAAGTACTAACAGTGTTACACTTAAAGAAGAAAGTAATTAAAAACCAAAAAGTGATATAATAGGCTACATAACTGACCAACTGACAACGCAAAACAATATTCCCACCCTCAACAGACGCACCCCTAACATTAACATCATTAGAAGCCATTTGAGCAATTTCCCAGTTATGGTGGTACAAATTGGAAGGTGGGAGAGGAACATGGTGCTCAGAATGGGCAACATGCAAATTAAAATAGGGCAATGCCTTGTCCATGCAGTAAGCTGGCAGGTCGATACATTTCCACGGCGAAAGAAAAATAAAAATGCAAGATGTATTATCCATAGGCCAATTGACAACCTTCCTGGTTAAGCAAGGAAGAATACTATCTAAGCCTACCAGAACCTGTCTATCCATAATGAGAGCATCCACTTCATTATAAATGATATTGCTAACAGTATATAGACATTTCAGAAAAGTAAACTGAATTCTAGAAGCATGTTGCATGATGATGTTAGGAGGAGTGATTATGAAACTCATGTAACATATTACAATGTATCAAACCAGATAAATGTAATCGAGGAAAACCAGTAGCTTTCATCGCATATAACGGTACACAGAAACTCGTTTCATTGCTATGAGGTATGGAGAATTGGGTACATACCGATACAATACTGCAGGTTGCAAGTCCTCTGGCCTCGACTACCCTATTTACAGGAATTCTACGCGCGACATGAACCAAACATGCAGGGAATAATAGACTTGCAAAAAATGGTGAAAACCTTGTTAATAACCTGCTCCCATCTCACTTGACAGCACACATCCCGACTCATTCCTGACAGTGCACCTGACTCGTCGAGCTGTTCTGCATTATGCCTTAATGCGATCATAATTATCTATGGGTGGAGCCGTCCACCCATAGATAATTCGTGTGCCTCCGCCATGTACCCATATCCCATCGCCATGACATGTCTCTGTGTTCTATGATACTGTGGATAATCCGATTTCTGATGACAATAACTATAACCACAGAAGTTTAAAAACCAGAGTCAACCAACTTGTTAGCTTCCCTTCTGACCACAGCGAAAGAGACGCCTCTCGCTTCCCCTATGTTATCTTTGATTCTATGTAAGATTCTGTTAATACACCAACATTCGGAGACCTTAGCAACGCTATGTCCCTACTGCAACTTCCTGCAATCTTGGGTAGCAAATTTGGACCAAAACTTTAATATTATATAAAATTTATCATTAGACCAAAACCTATAACCTATCACTAAACTTACTTAACTATGAGGAATTTAATTTGAGCAAGACTTTACTATATATAAAATTTATCATTCGCCCAAAACCCATAACTTATCACTCAACTTCCAAATTAATAACACCGCCTTGAGTAGTTGCTAGTCTCATATTCCCGACTCAATATTTAGTAAAAAAAAAGTGGTATCTATCAACATCTTGATACTTGTAGAGCACATCACCAAAAACATAATAAAACACAGCCTAGAGTCAAACCTAGGATAAGAAAAAATCTAATGAAATCCCACCATTAAAAAAAATGCACAAATTAATGAATTCCCACCCCTAAAAATAAATGCACAACTACGTACCCTCTTAAAACTATGTTCTTCGGTGTCCACAAAAGTACAAGACTGATTTGTGACGGAAGGATTAGCAGTAGAGACTGGGCATTCAAATGACAGCGAGATTTTTTAAAACAAGTTTCATGTGCACAAACAGTGAACTTTAAAAAGCTTTTTCAGGGCCGGAAAGAGGAAAATAAATTAATTAATTAATTAAGTCAGAATAGAGAAACAGTTACATGCGAAATGCATGGAGGATTTGGTGAAATATTGGGTTTAACGAGAGCGATTTGTTTTGATAAAAGGAAAAATGCGAGCGTTTCAAGTCACGTAGTGTCCACTCAGGGTGAATGCAGACTTCTACAGTCTCCGACAAGTCCATAGGTAATAGAGTAGAGTTTTACTGGTGTCTCTGAAGATTTTAAAATTGAAAGAGAGGTCAACTGTTATGGTACCTTGTGAGAATGGGCGTGCAACCATTGGAAAAGCATTTCGTTCTTGGAAATGACAAACGTAATCTCCGTCACGTGGCATATGATTTAAAGTTCTCTTCGTTACCAGCTCGCTAAAATATTTCTTCCCCTTCCAAGACGTCTGCCAATCACTTCTGACAGCTGTTAATATCAACCATACTCGTGTAGAGGTATCCTGTTACATTATCTTATTTTTAGTTAGGTGGACATTAAAATAATTTATTTTTCTTTTTTCAAGACATTGTTCAGATATTTTTTTTTGACACTGTTAAAAATATGTCAGCAAGTAATATCATTGTTGATATACACAGTTATTTTGTGATATATAAATGGTCAGATTCTAATTACTATATAGTTAGTTGGCATTAAATGCTATCTCCCAATGAGAACATTGTTAAAAGCTAAAATGTTTTTTTTCTTTTTTCTTTTTTTCTTTTTTCTTTTTATGTAAATTTAGTAGATCTTTTCTATTTTCTATTTATAAATAAAAAGCAGGTCAACCAAAACATAACTATCTTAAGTCTGTTTCTAAGTGTCTTCAAGTAGCTAATATCAGTGTTTGCAGGCATACACATAATATTAAAGTAAAAGCTATCCGGTAGCATTTTCAAAAATTAAAACAAGGACGATCAATTCTCATTTCAACACACAGAAAAGGTTCAATCACTCATCATCTGACTCCACAGGAGCTGGGTCTTTCATGCTAGAGCCATGCATTTAAACTTGGTGCATGGTTTGCAACTGCTTCTCGATTCTTCCTAAGCGAACACATTGACGGTGTTGGGCCAGGTTAATTTCCTAAATGGACCGAGTGATATCAACTAAATTTGATGCAACTTTAAGGTCACCCCTGATCTCCTTAACAGACACTATTGCCTTAACTAGAAGGCATTTCAGCAACCAATAAGTTCGAATTGAATGATGGAATAATGATATTCTGCCTCGAGTGTGATCAGGATCAGTGACGATCGGATTGAGTTCTTCCACAACGATATCTTCTTCTTCCTCTTGCTTGGCTCTTGCATGGCCCTCCCATCCATGGATCAATGACTTGATATAACATGGTGTCCCATCAGAATAAGTTTGAAACAAATTCTCCATGAATTCTTTGTCCGACTTCCTACCACATTTAGCTGGAGGGGACTTTGGAACCTTGGCTTTTCCTTTGTCCTTTGGTTTTTTTTTTTACCGAATTTCCTTTCACCATTTTCTTGATAGTGTGGTCTTCCAACAATTTTCTTGGCCGAAAGGAGTTTCTTTGAAAACCTATAACAATGTAGAGCATGACAAGTTTAAAATGTCCCAAATGAATTTCAAATTGATAGAGAGACCAGGCCTGATTTATTCCATCAACAAATGGAGACTGCGACTTTGAGAGACTCTAAAAACTCAACTTGTTGACAAAAATCCTATCATGGTCGGACCCACAAGCCATAGTAGACCCAAAAACCAGAGTTGAAGACAACACCCAAACCAGAGGATTACCACCTGTATTCCATTTTCCCACATTACCTCTAACCTAAGCAACCCTTCCAAAAGTACTAACAGTGTTACACTTAAAGAAGAAAGTAATTAAAAACCAAAAACTGACATAATAGGCTACATAACTGACCAGCTGACAACGCAAAACAATATTTCCACCCTTAACAGACGCACCCCTAACATTAACATCATTAGAAGCCATTCGAGCAATTTCCCAGTTTTGGTGGTACAAATTGGAAGGTGGGAGAGGAACATGGTGCTCAAAATGGGCAACATGCAAATTAAAAGAGGGCAATGCCTTGTCCATGCAGTAAGCTGGCAGGTCGATACATTTCCACGGCGAAAGAAAAATAAAAATGCAAGATGTATTATCCACAGGCCAATTGACAACCTTCCTGGTTAAGCAAAGAAGAATACTATCTAAGCCTACCAGAACCTATCTATCCATAATGAGAGCATCCACTTCATTATAAATGATATTGCTAACAGTATATAGACATTTCAGAAAAGTAAACTGAATTCTAGAAGCATGTTGCATGATGATGTTATGAGGAGTGATTATGAAACTCATGCAACATATTACAATGTATCTAACCAGATAAATGTAATCGAGGAAAACCAGTAGCTTTCATCGCATATAACGGTACACAGAAACTTGTTTCATTGCTATGAGGTATGGAGAATTGGGTACATACCAATACAATACTACAGGTTGCAAAGTCCTCTAGCCTCGGCTGCCCTGTTTACAGGAATTCTACGCGCGGCATGAACCAAACATGCAGAGAATGGCAAACATGCAGGGAATAACAGACTTGCAAAAAATGGCGAAAACCTTGTTAATAACCCGCACCCATCTCCCTCGACAGCACACATCCCGACTCATTCCTGACAGCCCACCTGACTCGTCGGGTTGTTCTGCGTTATGCCTTAATGCGATCATAATTATCCGTGGGTGGAGCCGTCCACACGACATCCTTGGCCTTGATGCAAAGGCCTTCGCGTGCCTCCGCCATGTACCTGCATCCCATCGCCATGACGTGTCTCTGTCATCGCCTGTTGGCACCCCCGATCGAGGAAACAGCTAAAATGCTAGTACCTATGATCACTGGTCTTTTTAATATTGTTAAAAATTTTGAAATATTTTATTTTTGAATATGGTTAATAATTTTGAAATATTTTAAAATTAATTTTACAATATTTAAAAAAAATTATTGATATTTTTAAAAGTGTTATATATATATATATATATATATATATAATTTGAAATATTTAAATATGTTAAAGATTAAATTTTAATTATATGAATAATGTTTTCATTAAGAAATTTGTTTTCAATATTGTAGATTTCAAATGTCAAGTCTTACTAACATAACTGGTTGAGGACGGGCCTTGTTAGTAAGGCAACCCATCATCAAATCTCACAAAGGGTGTTGTGGGCATACTACTAGGAGAAGACACTCTAAAATGCAGTCAGCTTAGAGCTAGTGGCCTATATAGAGTGTGATCCCTAAATGATTTTGACAACTTAAATGCCTTTGTTTCTCAAACCATAGATCAAGCCTAAATAACCACGAATAAAAACAAACAAAAAAAATTGTATATTTCAAATTAATTTTAAATTCATAATTTATTAACTCAATCACTCTCAAATTAATTTTAAATTCATAATTTATCAATTCAGTCACGGTCCACAATTTATAATGATTTCAAATTAGTTTTAAATTCATAATTTATCAAGTCTGTCACAATTTATAATGCGAAGATATATGTTTCTAATTGAACATTATATCCAAAATAAAAATTTAGCTTGGGTGATTGTTTCATTGAGTTGTATTCTTCCCTTTTTTTTGGATTTTATTAATATAGATAATATTATAATTTAAAATCAATTTAGGTTTAACATATATGTATATATTATTTACACGAAAATTATAAATATATTATATAATTTGGTATAAAAATATGTATATATATAAAAGAATAATATTTAAAATAATCTAATTTAATTAATTAATATGAAATTTAGTTTTAATTAGTTAATATGAGAAATGTGAAATTGTTGTAATTCTAAAGATATAGGTTCAAACCCTCATGTTGTGATCCAGGTTGCTCTAGATTACCAAAAAAAAAAATAGATATGAAGTTTATTTATTTATTGGGTATTTTTTCTTTTTTTACAATTTTTAAAAATTTTCTAGTTTAAATTGTTTAATGTGAAGTGTTTGTGTTAAAGGTTTTTTTAGAAAGTTGAAACTATTAATGCATTTAAAAAGACATTTTAAATAACAAAAAATCACAGTATCTTTTTATGTAAAAAAAACCATTTCATTTATTAGTCAAATTACTTCATTTAAAATTATTTCTAATTTGTTAATAAGTGGTGTAGCCATATAAATTAAATATATGATAAACATAGATAGGCATCAAACCATGGTAAACATCAAAACATTTACTTCACCATACATTTCATGTTGCTAAAATTAAAAAAATATTAAAATTAACTAAACTATCACTTTATTATTATTATTATTATTATTATATGGAGAAGCTCAATTGGGATATTAGTGTTATAAGTATTGTATAAAGTATGAAATTCAAGGTTCCATTGGTCAAATTGGTAACAAAAAAAAAAACTATTATTAGTATTATTTATAACAGAAACAATAATGTATAAATTAAATATATATACATTTAAAAAAATATGTCACAAGATCGGTCACTCTACGATGGATAATCTTAATTTGTAAATAGTTTTGTTACAATATTATGGGTCAATATCATGACTTATCAATATTACATGCTCAAAAAATCATAACTCCTTTCATATGACATTTTTTTTTTAATTAATCAATTTAATTAAAAGGGAAAAAATGGCATAACTACTTTGGAGATAAATCTCAACCTTTGATTTGTAAATACTACTATGAATATTCTAGAATATTTCATGGAGCTTAAATCCCTACCATCCACCTAAAAATTATGCATGCACCTAAAATTTATTTTCTATATATATATATATATATAGATTAACGAGGGAGATAGGGTTTCATAGACCCAAATTCAGTCGCAGAACCCTCCAGTTGTCGTTTGACTCTTTGTAACATAGCTTGAAATCTTCTATCAAGATCTGTGACTAATTTTCTAATGGCTTCCTCGTTAGAAGGGGAGGCTTCATACCCCTCCTATTGTAATTTTGTTGTAGGAGACACTAGTGTCAGCAACAAAGGTCCCTCTTTAGCATAATGTCCATCGATCCCAAGGAATTTTCAATAAGGCAGTCAGTCAAGTTCCCCCATACTGGGAGCCACTTGGTAGAATCAATGCTAGAATCAATGCCTCCCTAAAGCAGTCCAAAATCCAAGGTATGAAGTTAAATTTGGTTCAATAACAAAATACATTCAATATATGCAGGACCAGGCGTTGATTTGCAAATTTATTGGCATTTGGACCACCAAAAAAAATTTGATCTCCTAGATTCGAAACAAATAGGAACCAAAAGGACACATTGAACTACAAATAGGAGCCAAAGGCTTCTTCACAGTTGTATTTACCAATATAGAGGACTACACAAGGTTTTTTGAAAAAGGGTCATAATTTCTTAGTAATGCAGGGCTTTTCATCCGATTTTGGACCCCCAGATACAATGCAAACAATGAGAGATTCTTGATTGCTCCAGTTTGGATTAGATTATATGCTTTGCCCATTGAATTTTGGTAAGAAGACATTCTGGAAGGGATAGGAACCACCATCAGATCCTTCATCAAAATCTTAGAGATCGCAAAAAGATAAAAAGTACATGGATTTATCCCAAGATTTGTGTATATATGAATATATCTCAACCTTTGTTGGAATCCATTGAAATTACCTTGTATGATGAAGTCATTGTGCAACCCATCGATTACGAACATGTTCCCTTCCTATGTCGTTGCTTCCATGAATATGACCACATATTCAAGGAATGTTTGTTTGTAAATCCTCTACTTCCACCCATGCAATCCACAACTACCGATCAAGAGGGATTTCACTAATCAAACGATCATCACATAAATCAAAGGGCTACAACAGGAAATAAAATGGAACACCTTTAGTCCAACAACATGTATGATACTCTCACAAATATGGAAAATCCTTCAAAAAATCATGAGATCCCTCAAATTGCTGCAGGAAGTTAGGAGGATCCCAAATAGGATACCCCATTAAGGAAAAGGAAAAATCGAGAAAATCTTGATGAGAATACAACTAGTCACTATGAAGATTAAGAAAATGTGAAAGTTGGAATACCATATGTAGGGCAAGCGATCCAGGGGAATAACAACGATGAAAAAATACAAGACAAAATAGATGGTTTAGAGAAAATAGATGGAGATGCACAAGTCTTATTAATAATGTCGGAAGAGCTTCAACGTCAAGACCTTCGAAACATCCCTACGCCTAAAATGGATATGATCCATCAATCTTTTTTGAAATTCAAAAACTCGGCAAATGGCCAAGAATCTCATCCCAGGAAGAATGACCCCAAACTCCATTCTTAAAGATCCAAAACCCCCTCCAAGCCCTCCCACGAAGAAAAAAGAAGAGGGAAGAAAACAAGACAATATTTGATCCAACGAGTAGGGAATTTTCTATCCAACTCAGGTAAGGTTCACTTGATTACGAAGGCTTCCCCTCCCATCTCCTCTCTTTTTAAATGAATATATTTTCATGGAATATAAGGGGTCTGAATAGTCGCAGAAAACAAAGGCATCCTAAAGACCACATCCATAAAGAAAAGTTAAGCATAATCATCCTTCATAAAATAAAACGCACATGTGATAAAATGTAACCCCTCTCTCATAAGCATTGGAAGGGAAGCCAATTTCAATTTTGGATGCAAGTGGATCAACATGTAGTCTAGCGATAATCTAAAACCCAGAGGAAATAGTCTTCTCGGATAGGATTGGACACCAAGAATCCTTGTAGGAATATTGCAACTAATTAGTTCCAAAGAATTGGGTTATCTAATGGCCATGTTCCACATAACACCACAGAAAAATCTTTATTCCTTAATAATTTCACAGCTCTATAAGCTCCACCAGGAGGATCTTTGTATCATTGGTGGCGATTTCAACATGATTACCTCCTTGGAGGAAAAAAAAGGCAGAATTCAAAGGTTGGATAGGATGCATGCCTATTTAAGAACACAATAAAATCTATGGGCACCACAAATGTTCCAACTATCAATTGTCTCCACACTTGGAACAACTGACAGGGAGGTAAGTACCAAATATCTTACTAGCTAGATATATTTTTAATTTATGAAAGTTTGCATCAGTGCTACCTTGTGTTGGCTCAAACCATTGGTCAATCTTATTGGATTTGTATCTCAAGTTTTCTCCAAAGAATCACCCATTCTGTTTCAAAATCTTTTGGCTCACAAACCCTTCATTTGTGGAGAAAGCAAAGAAATGGTGGAAAAAAGTTGAAGCCCTAGGCTCCTCGCGTATTCAAAATTTCCAACATAATATCAAGATCCTTTAAGCGCAAATAAAAAAATGGTATTGGGATGAATTTGGAAATATATTCAAAGACAAATCCTGATTGGAGGCGTAATTGGAGATATTGCAATAACAAATAATTTTAGAAGGTCACTCATAAGAATTATCCAACCAAGAAACTGAACTCCTTTCCAAACTGGAAGAAATAAGGAAGCAAGAAGTGCTTCCGTGGAAATGAAAATCCCAGATTAATTGGCCCAAAGAAGGGGAGTGAAACACTTGTTTCATTCATAAATCCATGCTTAAAAGTTGCCATCACAACAATATTTTCTCCCTCTAGAACTTAACTAGGAAATGCATAACAACACACCCAGATCTATAAAGGGAACTCACTACCTTATATAGGCATCTCTTAAAGGAACCTCTCCTCATCGTCTCCATTCTATAGAGAAAATATTGGCACACATTTTGAGCATAGTCACTGAAAATAAAAATGCAACTCTCATGAGGTAGATCATCATTTAAGAATTGGAAGAAACAATCATGAGCGTACAATAGAATAAAGCGCTAGGACCTAATGGATTTAGATCATACTTTTTCCAATCTTGTTGGTCATTTCGGGGGGGATAATTCCTAGCTTTCGTGGAGGAATCTCGAAGAAATCGATCAATACTACTTTCCCTGAAATTCCACTTTCTTCATCTTGATTCCCAAATCAACACAAGTTTTGGATCCAAGTATATTTCAACCAATATCCATTTGCAACTTCATTTACAAAATCCTCTCTAAAATAATAGCTAATAGATTAAATCCCCTTCTCTCCTCCTTTATTTCAAAGGAGCAATATGGATATGTGGAAGGTCGACAAATTGTAGATAGAATAATAACAACCCACAAGTTCATTCACTCCATAAAAAATATAAAAGGAAGGTATGATAATTAAAATCGAGTTCTCGATCTGCATGCTTTAGGGTTGTTGGGAGCTCGTCCGCGCCCCTGTAGTTGTTGCGCTGCTTTGCACAGCCCAGTTGCGCCTCTTCTTTGATCATGGAGTCCAACAGGGGCCCTGTCTCCCCCCCCCCCCATTCCGCCCCCGGAGGTTCTTGCATTCAAGTCGATGATTGTAGCAAGTATCAAGCTTCCTTCCTCCACTAATCAGCATAAGTTCATCAAGAAAATGGATTCTATTCCTTCGGTTTCCCTCCCCGAAGAAGAAACATGTAAAGCGGCCCTGAATCTGGCTGAGAGAGGTCTCATAGGCCAGTTCACGGGCCTCTGGCCTTCACCCAAGTCGGTGGATGACTGGACTCAAAGGAATTGGACACCATTGACCAAAGAGGGCGTTAAAAGCTATTTTGTGGGCAAAGGCTTCTTCGTATTCGTCTTCGAGAGCCCGGAAGACAGAAGTTTAATCTTCAGGAATGGTCCATACTTCATGGGTCCGCGAGGAATTTATCTAAACAAATGGTCGCTTGATTTCGATCCCACCCAGGATGTCCCTTCTGCTGTCCCGGTTTGGGTGCGTCTTCCCCATCTGCCCCTCCATTGCTGGAATCAAAAGTCCCTCCAGATCATCGGCAACGCTCTAGGAAAATACATAGATCAAGCTACAAGAAAAGACCAGTATTCATGTGCCCGCATCTGTGTAGAAGTGGATCTAGAAGAGGGGTTGTTGGAAGCAATCAAGCTCACTGTCGCTGGGTGGACGCATGTCCAGGAATTGGACTACGAACAACTTCCTTTCAAATGCATACATTGCCATGGCCACGGACACTTTGCAAAGCATTGCAAGAAAAATGCCGAGGAGCATTCAAACAAACAAAACAGTGAACAATGGACCCTAGTCCAAAAAACTGCTCATAAAAAAAAAGGTAAAGGCAATGTGAATGTAGCTCCAAGTAGTTCCAACCCTAACCAAGAAAAGGAAGCAATCCCAAACGGTATAGAAAGCTCTCAGATCAATCCTGCAATCCCAGGTCAGGAAAATCTTGAACAGACAGAAATCCCCCCGCCCAACAAAGATGGAGGGGAAGCAATACAGATTGAAGCCTCCCAAGGCAACCCCTCCAATCCCTCATATGAAGAAGTCACAAGAAAAAACTTGCGGAAAGCTCAGGCTCTTCGGAGGATGAAACCTTCGAGCGCCCTCCAAAAAGAGCAGGAAGGAAATCCCGCAAAGAAGCGAGGGCAGAGGAGGCCGAAAGACTTAAAATACAAGGAAGCCAGTCCACAATAGAGATGTCTATTGGAAGAAATACCAGACCAAGGCCTCCTAAGGGAGGCTCTAACCCCCCCTCAGGTAAATAATGTGACTCGTCTCTTGGAACTGTAGAGGACTGGGGAATCCCTCAAAAGCTGAAGCAGTTAAGGACCTCTTGAAAATAGATCCCTCAGACATTCTCATGCTCCAAGAGACCAAGATAGAAGGGCAAGCCCTTCTAGATATCATCAAGTCTAAATGGAAGAAAAGTGCAGGAAAAGCAATAAGCTCAAGGGGCTCTTCTGGAGGGATGGAAACTCTCTGGACAGAAGATCTATTCTAGCTAAACAAATACCATGAAACCCTACACTGGATCTTCATGGAGCTGACACATTGCGCAAGTAAGTTGACCGTCTCTCTCTTCAATATTTATGTTCCTGTCATTTATTCTGAAAAACGAGAATGCTGGAACTCTCTCTCAGCATTCTTAGAGCAGCATTCCCCCAGCAACATTATCCTTTTTGGGGATCTTAATATAGTCCTGAAAGCAAAAGAGAAGAGGAGAGGAAATAGTAGCAGAGACCCTATGCTGGCCACAGTGGAAGAGCTCACACAGCTTTGGGATCTCTTAGATTTCAACCTTGTCTGAGGTCTTTTCATTTGGTCCAATAACAGAGTTGGGATGGACCACATTTCTACCCGTCTGGACAGATTCCTTGTGCAAAGCTCCCTGATGATGAACAAGAAGATAATCATCACTAAAATCCTTCCCAAACTGACCTCAGATCACAAGCCAGTACAACTTCTACTGGAAGATGAAGAAGATCTGGGCCCAATCCTATTCCATTTCAGTCCTTTATGGATCGAGAGAGAAGGCTTCACAGAAACGGTGAAAACAGCTTGGGCCAAATCCTTTTCAGGGTCCTCAAGCTATGTCTGGGAGCAAAAACTCAAGGCCACAAAGCAAGCCCTGAAGGAATGGATAAGGAAACTAGTCCTAACCCCAACCAGCCAAAGAAAAGAAGTAGTGCAGACTCTGCAGACCCTACAAGTGGAAATGGAAAGCAAAGACATCATAGCAGAGTTGTTGGAAAAAGAAGTAAAAGCCCAATGCTCCACCTTCCTATCCTTCAGAATGGAAGAAGAGTATTGGAGAATCAAATCCAGAAGTTTGTGGCTAAAGGCAAGAGATCAGAACACCTCCTTATTCCACTGACAATATAGGGCACGTCTCTCCAGGAACCACATATCAGAAATTAAAACAGCTGAGGGCTAAGTCTGCAAAGGGTTCTCCCAGATCAAAGCAGCTGCAGAAATCCACTTCATGAATCTATACAATGAGGGGACCCAAGGCAATGAGGAGGAAATTGCTGACCTCCTCTCAAACATCCCTCTTCTCATCAGCCCTGAAGACAACACAGCTCTCTCTAGCCCCATTTTTGAGGAGGAAATCATCAAAGTTATTTGGTCCATGGAATCAGATAAGGCCCCTGGGCCAGATGTATTCACAATTCATTTCTACAAGTCTTGCTAGGATATCATCAAAACTGATCTCCAAAATATGATAAGAGGGTTTTTGAAAAATCTAAGATAGGAGGAGGAACCAACTCCACCTACCTTGCCTTAATTCCTAAAGAATCCAATCTTGAAACATTTGCAAGATTCAGGCCCATATCGCTTTGTAATGCTTCTTATAAAATTCTGGCCAAACTTTTAGAAAATAGGATCAAGCCTCTGCTCAAAAGGCTGATCTCCAACTCTCAAGGTGGATTCGTTGAAGGCAAGCACATTCTGGACAATGTTATTCAATTCCAGGAGACAATTCATTCAAGTAAACAACGGAAAGAGAAAGGGATGTTGATAAAACTAGATATGGCTAATGCATTCGATAGAGTTAACTGCTCTTTCCTCATCAAAGTTCTTCTCTCCTTTGGCTTCTCGCCCCACTTTGTTAGCCTTATAAAAGCCTGCATTGATAATCCTTGGATTGCCCCACTAGTCAACGGACGCCCTGCCAACTTTTTTCAAGCTCAGAGAGGAATTAGGCAGGGATGCCCTCTCTCCCCCTTCCTGTATATTTTGATAGTGGACTCCCTCAGTCGAAAACTCACAGCTGAAAGAATTGCTGGAACCCATCCTGGTCTCAACCCTCCATTGGCACCGACCCTCTGAACCATGCTCTCTTCGTAGATGATTCCCTCCTTGGAGGTGCCTCCACCAGAATTGCCAAAGCCTTTGACACTGTTCTTAAAAGTTATTGCTGAGCCTTGGGTGATTTAGTCAATGAGAGCAAAAGCGAAGTATACAGTTGGAACATAGATTAGCAAGATCTCACAAGCATTTTGAACCTCCTTGGGTTCAAAGGTCATGCCCAATGGGATAGGATCAAGTATCTTGGTCTCCCCATCTCAAATGGAGTTAATAAGAGGTCGCTTTGGAGTGAAATCATCAGTAAAATCAAATAAAAAATCTTAGCATGGGGAGGCTTCTAGCTAACAAAAGGTGGTAAAGTCATTCTAATCAAATCTCTGTTGTCTGCTCTCCCAATCTACCAAGCAGCATTCCTCTTAGCAACAAGAAATGTGATGGACCAGATCTCTAAACTCCTTCGAGACTTTTTATGGCAAGGAGGGAAGGGAAATCAAAATAAAATGCACTTAGTAAACTGGGATCTGGTTAAAAAATCGATCTCTGAGGGTGGATTGCAAATTTGCGACCCCACTCTGGGTAATCTTGCACTGGGAGGCAAGATTCTGTGGAAGATGGTCCACGATCCCAATCATCCAGTTAGCGCCATACTGAGGACAAAATACGTCCAAAAAACTCCACTCAGAAACCTGCAATGTGACAACATTGTTAATTGCACGTAGGTATGGAGCCTATGCTGCAAAAGCATTAAGTTTTTTAAAAAACATGTATACAAAATACCTGGCAACGGAAAGCGTGCAAATCTATGGCTTGATCGAATTATGGGACGTGATCCTTTGGTTGAAAATGAGGAAATCACAGATCTTAAAGCCTGGCTGGAACGCGTAGGCATAAACAATATTTATGACCTCGCTAAATGGGATTGCCGTGGAGATTGGGACAACTAGGACTTCCATGGTGTCCCTGATCGGTTAGCTCTGCAAAAAACATGCTTGCGGATCTGCTGGAGGAGTTTGTCCCAAAAAATTGATCCAAGAAAGATAGCTGGGGCTGGGGTCAGATAGGAACATATACCACAACAGCTGGCTATAGAGAATTACAGGCCTCAAGGAACAACAGTCAATCACCGGATTTTTGGAAACAAGTCTGGGAACCACTAGCCTTACCAAAAGTAAACTTCTTCTTCTAGACCCTGGTTCATAATAAACTACTAACGGGAGATAATCTGGTGAAAAGGAACATAGCAGGGCCACATAGATGTGTGCTATGCAGAAGTAACCTCGAAATAGCTCAACACTTATTCATTGAATGTAAATTCACCAAAGAAGTGCGGGGACTTATTCTTCAGGACCTCTAGATCATTGTCCCTCCATAGAACTCTATTTCTGAGCTTTTTCCCACTTGGAGTCACTTCTACCCTCATAGAATTCCCATCAAATATTTTTGGCGCAAAGTTTGGATAGCTATACCCAAATATGTTTGCTGGCATCTATGGTTGGCCCGTAACGATCTGATTTTCAATGACTTGCAGCATGCCCCTTTGTATGTAGCAGCCAAAGCCAAATCCTTTCTCTTGGAAGCTGCCCAGCAGCAATACTTTAAAGAAGACTCTTTGCTACTCCCCGAAGAAAAGAGGTGGTTGGGCCCCCTTGAGCCATATCCTCGAAAGTATCTTCTTGCCCCTCAAATAGCAAACCCTGAATGGCGTAAAAGAGACTCTGATGAGATATTCCGTAATTGGTGGCGGAAGCAAAATTTAACCACAATCTTCTTCGATGGGGCCTCCAAAGGAAACCTTGGTGTCGCTGGTGCAGGCGGGGTCATCTACTCCTCGGATGGGTCAACAAGGGACTGCTTCTATTGGGGTATCGGACAGAAAACCAACAACCAAGTAGAGATTCTCGGTCTTCTCAAAGCTTGCCACATAGCAAGAGACAGAAGTGTCAAAGACCTCCAAGTCTTCGGAGACTTTGAGATATTAATAAAAAAATTAAACTCGGAGGAATTATTCAGCTACGCAAGTCTCAATAAAATTCTGAGCAGACTAAAGAGTGTCTTGCTAGATTTTGCCTCCTACAAGTTCTATCATATTCTCAGAAATTCGATCAGTGAAGCAGATCAGATGGCGAACAAAGGTTGCTCTCTCCTGAAAGGGCAACTAATTATAAATGATGAAAGTTTCTTTCAAATTCCATGAAAATGTTGTAACTCAAAAGTAGTATATGACGGATAACTGCATTGTAATTGGGGTTGCTTTGGCGTAGGCCCAATCTTTCTTCTTCAAATAAATAAAAAACATACCCGTTCTAGTTTTAAAAAAAAAAAATTGAGTTCTCCAAAGATTTTGACAAATTAAATTGGTCTTACTTATTTCACGTTATTAAAGCCTTTGGGTTCTTAGAAAAATGGACAACATGGGTTGTATCTTTGTTCTCCTCCCCTTTCTTTTCCATCTTGATGAATGTATCTCCCTCAACCACCTTTAATGCCTCACGGGGCATTCGACAAGGGGGCCTCATTTCCCCTTCCTCTTTGTATTGTATATTGAAGGTATTGGCCACTATATGAAGACAACCACTTTGATCCTATCAAACATCAACAATTCATGGATGACACAAAGTTGATGAGAATTCACACAATTTGAGAAGCACAAGCCATTAAAAAAAGTCTAAATGATTTTATGCTAGCTTCAAACGTTATAAACAATCCCTGCAAGTCCCAAAACAAAGTTAGTGATCAAACGAGAACTGTACCGAGTACCTATTTTTTTAGGTAGCAAAAGATCATATGATTTGAAAAGTGTTGATTCAAAATATGTTGTTTTCTTTTTAGAGCATATTTTTGACACTTTAAATTTTCTTATGTATCAAGTATGAACATTTTTTTTTAAATGTTAGTGATTTTCAATCTAATTTTGAAAAGTGCTAACGCAACATCAACCCCTTTTTTTAAAGGGTTTATTTTTTACACTTTAAATTTTCTAATGTATTAAGTTTGGATAATTTATTTAAAATGTTGATGATTTTCATACGGATTTTGAAAAGCATCAACATTTTTTTTAAGACATATTTTTGAAACTTTAAATTTTCTTTTGTCCTAAGTACGCACATTTTTTTTTAAATGTTGATTATTTAAACATTTTTTAAATTGTCTTATTCCTCTTCTTGTTTTTAGTCTTAAGATGTTTGTTTTTAAAGAGTTTCCAAAACATGAGTTTTTTGTTTTTCCTTGCAATGTTTTTTATAATGAATTTTTTTTTTTTTTTGCAAAGTTTAAAAAAATAGTAACATTAATATGTTGAGGTTACAATTTTTGTTATATATTTATAAACCATTAATTACTACTTCAACGCACATAAAATAATTGTCAATAAAAAAAAATTAAACACTCAACAAAAAATACACATTTTGCATATAGATATAATTAAAAAATATATGTATTTTAGGCTCTTTTAACTAAAAATGAAATGTTAAATAAAATATTTTTATGAGAATTTTGAGTAAAAGAATTGGAAAAATAACAAAAATTATGAATCTTGTATCCAAAGATAATGACATTTGAAGTTTTATTTTTTTTCCCCAAAAATATAATTCAGATAAAATTTTAAGTAAAAATAACAAAAAAAAAATGTTTAATAAAAAATAAAACATACAATTTAAAAAAAACAATAATAAATATATAATAATTAAAAAACCATTAAAAAAAAAAGCATACAAAAATAATAAAACATTACAAAAAACTTAAAAAAAAACACAAAAATAATTATTTTTAGAAGAAAGAAAGGAAAAGAAAAACATTAAAAAATAACATGAAAATAAAAATATAAAATATAAAATAAAAAACATTAATAAAACACATTAAAAACAAAAAAATAAACATTTTTTTAATAATTAAAAATAAAATAAAAATTAGAAACATATAAAAAAAAATTAAAAAAACTGAGGTCACTTGAGTCCTGGGTGGGGAAAGGCCGATTCCAGAAATCGACCTTGCCTTCCCAAGGCCCTTGGGGCCTCAAGCTTGGGTGGGGGGAGGAGAGCGAGGAGCTAGGGGCCTTGGGCGGGCAAAGCTGATTCGAGGAATCGGCCTTGTCGGCCCATGGCCTATGAGACAACGAGCTCTAGACACGACAAGGTCGATTTCCATAATTGACCTTTCCCTGCCTCAGGCCCAAAAGGCTTTGATTTTTTATTTTTAATATTAATTTATTTTTTTCTTTTAATTTTATTTCAATTTTTTAATTGTTTTTAGTGTATTTTTATTTTTATTTTTATTTCAATGTTTTTTTTTCTTAATCAAAAAAATAGTTTTAATGTTTTTTTTTTTTAAATTAATTTTTAATGGTTTTTATTATTTATTATTTTTAATGTTATTTTGATGTATTATTTATTTATTTGTTTTAATGTTATTTATTTATTTTTTTAATTATTGAAATAATTTTTTAATTTTTAAAATTTTTCTTAACTTGTGTTTTTTGAAAAAAAAAATTGAAATTTTTTTTCTAATTTATATATTTTTTAATTTTTTAATTTTTAAATTTAAATTTTTATTTATTTATGTATTTTTAAAATTTTATCTTAATTTTGTTTTTACGTTTTTTTATTTTATTTTTTATATATTTTTATATTTGAATTTTTTGGGTTATGTTTTTAATTTTTTTATATATATTTTTATGTATTTGTTATTATTTTTTTAAATTCTTTGTGTTTCTTTTTGTTTTTATTTTATTTTTTTTCAATGTTTTAATTTTTGTTTTCTTTTGTATTTTTATTTTATTTTATTTTATTTATTTATTTTTTCTACAGGGTTAGTGTCAATCCTCCACTAGCAACCAATCTCATTATGTGTTAAATAGATAGTTGATTTTAAAGTATTCGTTATAATGGATCGAGTCCGACCCCACAATTAGTCAATTTCATGGTTGGTCTTTAAGTTTTCATTACAATGGGTTGAGTTCGCCTACACTGCGTGTCAATTTGATGGTTGGTTTTAAATTTTTTTTTGCAATATGTCAATTTGTCTTAGCCTAAGATTTTAAGATTGCTATACTTTTAGCATTTAAAAAAGAAATTACTATTGGTATAATGACTCTTTCATTCATGTGTTCATTTTTAAAGTTTTTTTAGTCATAAAATGTTTTCATAATGCCATGGTTGAAATATGTTGAAAACTTAAGGTTTTGTAATCACGATCTTTGGTTTTAATTCCATGGTTGAAAATTTGTCAAAATTTTAAGGTTTTTCTAAGTCATAATATTTTATCTTTAATGTTGTGGTTGAAAACAGTTATAAGTATTTTTTCTTTAACACCATGGCTGAAAATTGTTGGAATTTTAGGGCTTTTTAGAGACGTGATATTTTATCTATAATGTCATTCCTAGAAATCGTTGGAATTTTAAGCCTTTTTAGAGACATGATATTTTTATCTTTAATGCCATACTTGAACATTGTTGGAATTTTAAGGTTTTTTGGAGTCATGATATTTTATCTTTAATGTCATTATAAAACAAATGTTGAAAATTTACCTCGTAGAAAAGAAAAGAAAAAAGGTTATTCTAGCATCAACACTTTTCATTTTCAGTATTTTTTTTCTACAAAAAAATTTGGTTTTCATTCCCATTTTTTAAAAATGTTGAAAATTTACCAAGAAAAATAAGAAAAATAAAATAAGAAGAATAAGAAAGTGTTGATCGTTTTTGGGTTGTTTTTTCATGTTTTTCTGGGATTTTTTAGCTAGAGTTCTTGTTTTGAGGTAATGGTTCTTATTTGATCAGTAACTTTGTTCCAGTTCGTTTTCTTCAACACTCATCCTATTATCCAAGCCAATCTCACCAGAGTCTTGGGAATTTAGTGTTCTTCACTCCCCTTTATATACCTTGTTGCACCCATTGTCGAAAACTCTCTAAAAACTATTCATTGGCAAGATCTCATTGATAAAATTTCCTCAAAACTAGACAACTAGACCTTAGGATCCTTGATTATAGCAAGTTGTCTAGTTTTGCTCAAATTTTTCTTGCAAGCCCTCCCTATTTATATAATCTTTGTGTTGGTTGCCCAAAAATGTGTCCTTCACTCTATCACTACCTCTTTAGATCATTCTAATGGAGCGGAGCCACTCAAGAAAGAAAATCGGTATAAGTGGCTTGGGAAAACAAAACAGAGGGGAGGTTTAGGCTTAAGGGATTCATAGATTCACAATAAAGTAATGGGTGCAAATTTGTGATGGAAGTGGATCGAGGGAGGTGAAGATATTTGGAAAAATATATGCAAAAAGTATAGTGCATGTTTATATACCAAGCTTCATGGCTATTATTATAATGCATTGGGCTCTTTTATTTGGAACTTTGCAGACCAAAATAAATACTTTAGATAACAACATGCTTTATGGGAAGTTCAAAACAGATGACTAGCCAAGTTCTGGGATGAATTGTGGCAGAAATAACCCAAACTTAATACTTTGAACTAATTCACTCTAATTACTATGTTAAGGAAAAGTAAATTACTTACACAGGTGCCTCAGTATTGGAAATCACAGTATTATGGCTCTCCTTAACGAGTTTGGAAAAATAAAGAAGATTGGGACTTTGATGTTCCACAGGAGGAATGTGTCTTCCTAGAACAAGTCTTGATCTAAAGGAGGATCCCCATTTTGGAAGGATCAGACAAAATTAAGTGGGGATATAAACCATCGAACACTTTCTCTTTTAAAGAAGCATACTCAATTATTGTTGCTAATCAACCCCCTCCAGAGAAAATTTGGTCCTATATTTGGCAAGAAAATTTGCGGCCAAAATTCTACATTTCTTATAGATGTTATCCAGAAGAATAATGCTAACTTGGGAATGCATTCAGTGACCTATTTCTATTTATGCAAAGCTCATTAGGAAACTAAAAATCACATCTTCAATCGATGCCCGATTGCATAGGAGTTATGGACCAAATTAGCTTTGACATTCATGCAATCTAATCACCACAATAATGCAGATATTGTGGAAACAATAACCTCTTGGTGATCTGTATCTTTTAAAAGCCCAATAATCAACCATGCTTGGGTTCTCTCTCCTGGCTTCACTCTATGGTCATTATGGAAGGAAAGAAATAATCAGATCTTCAAAGGAACCTGTAGGGAACCTAAAGAAATTTGGGAAGGAATTGTCAAGAACATCAGAGAGTCTACTCTCATAGTGAAATGATTGAAAGATAAATGTTCTACCACCCAAACGAATCCCCCATTATCTCCACTCTATCTCCCTTACCCCCGTAATCCCACTCTATGCCACTACCTTGCTTTACTAGCCCTTTTTCTCCAATGCTTTGGTCTCCTTCTCCACAAAAGTTTCTCAAATACAATTTGCATGGAGCATCCAAAGGGAATCTTGGCTCCTTTAGATATGGAGGCATATTTCAGAATCACAATGGAGATCCCTCTTCATCATTTTTCGCCCAATGGGAATCAACAAAAATAATGCAATGTGACTTTTTTATCTAGAAAAAGGATTCAACCCAGCAAAGTCCCAAGGCGTTCATAATTTGTTGGTGGCGGGGGACTCTCACATTGCCATCAACATCTGATGAGACTTGGTATTGCACCAACATCTGGTGAGACTTGTGCTTCTCAACTCAAATTATCAACCTAGGGTTGGTACAAACTTAGAGGTGACAATGTTATATGCAAAATAAGTTAGGTTCTACTCATGTCACCCTCAGTCATGTAATCATGTCAAGGTGTTCAGAGACCATTCCTCCAACTAAATTTAGTGAAAATTTCTTATGAAAGCATAATTGAGCCTGATTCTAACTATGAAAGTGAAAATTTCATTCATTCAAATGTAAATGCTAATTGGAATTGCATGAAAGAGAAAGGTATAGTCTACTTGCAGAAGTAAAGCTACTCTAATTTGCACATTTAATCAAATCAGTAACCTACTTGTATTATCAGTCTACTTTACATTTTCTTGTAAATAAGGAATCTAACTTTTAACATGCCTATGAATTAAAAACACTAATTCTAACTTTGTTTTGTTGTTTGATGGTTGTAGTGAGCAAAGGAGGAGGTTGGAGTGGTCTTAGAGCCTCTCTTAATTGTCAAATCACAATCTGGGGGCCACTATCCATCCTAACTAGGCTAGGATCAAAGTGGGAGGCAAAATTGGTTGAAAAGAACATTGCTACAAGTATGCTACAGGTGTTTCTACAGGAGACCCTGTTTTTCTATAGGAGGGGTTCCGAGAGCCTTTTGAGGGTATAAATGATGTCTTGAGGGCAAGAGAAGATGGATTAAGGTAGGATGAAGTGAATGGATGGTGTGGGATCCCCCTAGCCAAGCCTAGGACCTCTTGGAGGTCTATCTTGAACCAAGGTTGATGCCTAGGGTGTCCTCCATTTTCCTTAACAGAATGACTATGGAAACAGATTTTGTAAACAATGTGAGCTGCCTAGGAAGAATATGGAAAGGTCTAGGTGAAGATGGAAATATGTCCCCACCCATACAAATCGACACAACCCTGTAGCTAGCCAAATACATGCATCAAATGACCAATAACATAGTGAGATAAACTATCATGGAAAAGATGAGTTGAATTTGACTAAAATCTATTCTATTCCACAACACTACTCTAATCTCTAAACTAATGACACTAACTCCTAAGTTGCATAGGATAAGAATGCGAAAGGATCATAAACTAGCATCTATCCATTTCCAAGAAATCATAAACAAATATTTTTGGGTTGAGATTGTAAATATTTCCAATCACTCTTCCCACGGGAGAGGTGATAGGTAATCCTACAATCACAAGTTTTTATAGCTTAACATCTAATGAAACAAACGAGAGACATGAAATGTTGTGAAATAAGAATAAGAAAGAAATACAGAGGAGGGACTAAAGCCTCTAGTTTGGGCCCAAACATAAGGGTTTCAACCCTCTAAAACTAACTCAGATGCAAATCAATGGCAACCTTCTCATTAACATAAAATATTAGTCTCGTAAATCATACGAAAGTTGAGAATAACAATGTCAAGCACTAGGCTCAGTAGCTACTCTTATCTGAATCAAAAACTCGAATCCTAATGAGCCTTTCAGTTGGTTTATTTGTACAAAAAGGTAGTTGATGGCAGCTCCCATGCAAATATGAGTGATTCCCTCCAATATCTTGAGAATTGTGGATTTGGCCCTCCTTTAGCTTCACGTGTACTTGGATTCACTCGATTTCCAGTGAATTCAAGCTTTTGAGTGAGGATTCTATGATCTCAAGTTGAGTTAGAGAGGTAAGGAGGTGGACAATCCCCCCTATATTTTCTCTTGGTTGTCTCCATCAAGCCGCTTCATAGTAAATTCCTAAAAACTGCTTCTTTTTCATGAAATTTAATCACATTAGGTCACACAATATGACTAACACCTTTTAATATTCTTACTAAGAATATTATGACTAAAAATGTGAATTAATGTGGCAAAATGATAGCTTTAAGGGATGACGGATAACATGATGAACTTCAAAATATACTTATAGATGGGACCCATCGTCACCCCCCTGCTGAAGGTGTATCTCATGCTCTGAGCAACTTAGTCATCCACATGAAGCTCATTCATGCCCCTAGTGGCCTCTCTGACATCCCAAGGCACCTAAGATGGTGTGCCTTCCTATGGATTAAAACATGCATTTTCCTCTTTGTCCATACCTTTTGTTCCTCTCCCTGGTTTCTTCCTTCTTGTAATCCCAACAACAAGGGAGGACTGAGTTTGAGTCATATCTATTTGATCTTCAGTATTTGTATGATACTTTGATACAACGAGGTTATTTCCGAGGAATTTATTTACCTTTCTGGAGAGTGATACTATCTGATTTGTAAACTGTGAGGTAAGGCATGCCACCTTCTTTGATGAGCTTGTAGACTCTATGTTCCTAACATCCTGAAAGTGTCCTAAAAATGTAGATGGATTTATCTTGGGTTGCTATGTACTTAGGTGCTAAATAAAAATCAGAGGAGATGAGGTTGTGATTGGTGATGACAGTTGTAGGGCTTACCAATTCTGATATGATGTACAAGGGCTCATTTTCTTCCTTTGACATCGCCTTCTTTACTTCAACTCTTGTCTCCTCATTTTCCAACCAATATTCCAATTCCATGAATTGCATGTCTCCCAATATTGAATTGGGGTCCCAAAAATCCAGATATGTTAAAATGACATTGTGCATATAAAATTTAGCTAGTTTTTCCCTCTCCTCCATACTTACCTTTTTATAAAACTCAATAAATTTAACGTAGTCTTGGAAAGGCAAAGACCCATACTGTGCTAGTTTATTTATCTGGAATTGCAGCCACTGCTCCTTGAGGAAACGAGCATAGGATTTTGATGGTCGCATGCACTGTCTTGTTTCCATAGAGAGACTTTCCATAGTAGCAAGTTATGCTTCCTTTTCTTGTAGCTATTCTTAAGGTGAAAATGTGAAGCTGGGTTACACTTTTTTCCCTTTTTTGAGAAAAAATTTTCATTTTTTTTGGTTCTTCAACTTTCTGCAAACTATAACAATTTTTCTGTGTAGAATTTCATTTTGCAATAAAAATAAAAGTTGTGAGAAATTTTGTTAGCTTTCTATTACTTATTTTTTGAAATTTTTTTATTTAGATTTGATATGTCAACTTAGCGTTTCTTTGAGTGTGTGTTTCTTAACATTCAAAGGATTCATAAGAAGTCATGTTATGACACAATGTTGTATTCATTGAAAATTTGTGTTTTTGAAAAAACAAAATGTGTTACAACAATAAAGACAGAGTCTACTTTGTTTTCATCATATTTACAAAGCCAATGGATGCATATCATAATTACTAGAATTTTTTGAACTGGTCCAATACGAAAAAATGCGTATTTTGGATATGTTTCGCATCGCACGAAATTTCTTAATATATAAGTTATAAACTAAAAATTTAAAAGCTACCCATTAGAGATGACGGACCAATGTAATGCCCCATAATTTTTTTAATTTTTTTTACAATGTATTTTGGGAGATACAAAATTTTGATTTCACTGAATCACAATGACCCTTAAAAATTGTTTGCACCCATTTTATTAGAAAAATAATTAAAATTAATAAACGTTTATGAAATTCCATAAAAGTTATATTTCCTGAATGTAGATTCAATTCTGAAAATGTTTGTCTTGGTTCTGATAGTTAATTAACAACTTTTCATGGAGTTTAATCAGTGCAAAGTTGCAGAACCGTATTCAGAACCTGGTTTTTGCGTAATTGGTGATGCGTTAGTTCGACCGAACTTTTAATCCAAGTTCGGCCGAATTATGTTTTCTGCCGTAGGCTCGTTAAATCTAACGTCTTAATAGTTCGGCTGAACTTTTAATAAAAAGTTCGGCCGAACTATTGTATAACTTTCCGTCAACCGGAAAGTTTTGCGGAGCCCCTACTAAAACACATTTCGCGGCAATATAAATTGCCACGAAATGATTCACAATTTTCGCACATTTCACACATTTCATCTCATTTTATAAAGATCTTGGTTTGGGTTCAAAAAATTATCTTCAAAGTTTGGGTTTAGAAGCATTTCTTGGAAGCAAATTCATTTTACAAAGAATTTTTTTGGAAGACATTTCTTGGAGGCGGCCTGATTTTGGCAAAAATTGTTTTGAACTTAAAAACATTTCTTGGACATACATTCAAAAGACATTTCTTGGAGGTATGTACGTGTTTTGAGTTGAAGTAAATATTTTGAGCTTCGTTTCATTTTTATAAGACATTTTTCTCTCGAATTTTTTAAAGTGTTTTGGATTGGAGTATGTATTTTTTGCAAAAAATTTACACTGAATTTTTTTAAATTAAATCTTTTGTGATATTTTTTGTAATTGAGTTATTGTCTAATTTTTTGAAGGAAATTTTTGAACTTCATACCCTATTATTATGGGAAATCGAAGAACTTGTGCGAGAAAATATGATTGAAAAAGAGACCCTGAGGAACGTAGAGAAGAGACAAGACAATCTCGCAAAAGAAAGTTAGAAGCCCTCTCAAATATTGAAGAGGAAAATCAACCTCAAGTAGAAATTGAAGCATGTATGTAAATGTAAATATTATGATCTATTGATATATTTAAAATTTTCCTTATGTTAAATGTGAAGCTTAATTTTTATTTGATGTACTAATTTGAAAAATATTTTGTTTAATGTAAACAAACAGAAATATTCCTCAAAATATTGAAGAAGAAAATCAACCTCAAGCAGAAATTGAAGCAGGTATGTAAATGTAAATATTATGATCTATTGATATATTTAAAATTTTCCTAATGTAAAATGTGAAGCTTAATTTTTATTCGATGAACTAGTTTGAAAAATATTTTGTTTAATGTAAACAGATAGAGATATTCCTCAAAATATTGAAGAAGAAAATCAACCTCAAGTAGAAATTGAAGCAGGTATGTAAATGTAAATATTATGATCTATTGATATATTTTTAAAATTTTCCAAATGTAAAATGTGAAGCTTAATTTTTATTTGATGAACTAGTTTGAAAAATATTTTGTTTAATGTAAACAGACAGAGATATTCCTCAAAATATTGAAGAAGAAAATCAACCTCAAGCAGAAATTGAAGCAGGTATGTAAATGTAAATATTATGATCTACTGATATATTGAAAATTTTCTTAATATAAAATGTGAAGCTTAATTTTTATTTGATGAACTAATTTGAAAAATATTTGAAATTTTAGATATATTTATTAATTTAGTTATTTATTGAATATGTACTATTTTTTCGAATATGTACTGATGAAATCACTATCGATAATGAGATGTTAGAAAATGTTGACACTCACACATATGGAGATAAAAAACCTGACCATGTTATACGATATCGTGTTAACTGCATTTTTGAAAAGTATTTCTTAAATGAGCGGGTGACAGTTCAGGCTCAAATGTTGAAAGGTATCCTATCATTAAAGAAATTAAAAGAAGCTACGACACTATTGGGTATTCAAAAATCAACCAATGATAAAAAAATGAAGGAAGAAGTGATAAAAAATATGAGTAGTGCCATAAAGTCAATTAAGAGATCTAGAGAGAAAGATGTTTCAATTGTACGTAGAGGAATACAGATGGCAATGGTTTCCTCAAGTACTCAAGAGAATCATTTGGTAACATCTATGGCACGAGCACTGGGAATCTCACGAAGAACTTTGCACAAACATCGGAAATTTCGGCTGCAAATAGATGTAAATGATGAACTCGCTTGTTGGAGAGCTATTTGTAGGCAACCATACAAAGATAGACTTGGAGAAAATGTTAAAAAAATAATATATGAATATTGGAAGAACAATTCACGTGTTTCACCAACTGCAAGACATGTAATGCGAAGAAGAATAGCACGAAATCAGTACAAAGAACATGAAAAACATCTCTTGGAAACCACTCATATAGAGTTATTCAACAAGTTCAAAAAAGAGAATCGTCAAATTCATGTTTCACTCGGTGCTTTTGTTCAACAAAAACCATGGTATGTAAAACCTATCACCGTACGCGACACTTGTTGTTGCCGTTATCATGTGGAATTTGAGTTATATTATGACACATTCCTTGATTTCGGTAGAACATTATGGAAGGAGTCACCTCCTCCTTCCATTATCCGTGATTTCATATCTCAAATTCTATGTGAAAGAGAAAGCAATGAACTATTTTACAAAAAGAAATGTGTTGGTGGTAAAAAAATGCGATGATTGTGCACATTTGACTAAATTTCAAAACAAATATCATATTGATATAAATGATCAATCATTGTCCAACATGAAAGTGAAATGGAAGAGATATGAATATATCGATACATCGATTCAAGGTGCAAATAGTGTTAAAAGAATTGAATTACTAGAAGACGAAATTTTTCTGATAGACTTTTTGAGAAAGTTTGAGGTAGAAATTTACAAATATACCAAGCATTCCCATAGAGCTCGATGGCAAGACTTGCAATTCAAAAAATCTCGTGAAGTTTTTCCACCATGGACCATTTTGTCAGTGATTGATTTTGCAGAAAACTACACATTTGTTCCACAAAAAAAAATTCAGAGTGAATACTATCATTCTGACCAAGTCTCCATGCTCGTCCATATTCTATATAGACATGCTGAACAAAATGTCGATCATATAGAAAGCACGAGTGAAAATCGACATATCATTAAAGAATATCACTTTTATATCAGTGATGATCGTACACATGATACATGTTTTGTACAACATTGTTTTGGAAAAAATTATGATTCATTGAAAAATCGTGGAATAACATTCAATGAACATTGGATATGGTCAAACGGATGCGCAGGTCAATTCAAATCTGCACGATCATTCTTTTGGTTGTGTTGTCTTCATAAGAAAACCTGCATTAAACATTGTTGGAATTTCTTTGAAACTAGCCATGGAAAAGGAGAACATGATGGTGCAGTAGCATGCATTAAATGAGTACTTCGAAGATATCAAATGAACGACTCTGCAAGTCGACTTGTGAATGCTAAATAAGTTGTTCAATGGTGCATCGCTGCTCTAACACATGAGAGAAACCCATCAAGAGAAGTGCGAAGGTACATTCAATTTAATTTATATTGGAAATCTAATTTTAAACATTGTACATTTATCATGCAATGATTATCTTTGATTATATTTTGATATCATATTTACAAATTCTTCTTTTAATTTTCCATATAAAGGTTTCTCTAGCATATTGGAATCGAAGACGTAGATAGATCAATTGGAAATGACGTTGAAACAATAAAAGAGACTCGAAAATTGCATTCAATTCAAACAAAGTCGTCCAGAAATGTGTTTGCATTGGATAAAAGAAAATATTCTTGTTTTTGTGATGTTTGCATAGACAACACAAAATCTAATGACGTTTGTGAAAACAAAATGTATGTGAACGATTGGAAACATACATAGCTAAATACAAAGAGAAAAATGTCTGTTGCAATGTTTGAAGAAATGCAATCAGAGGAAACTACAATATCATCTGATGGTGATCAAGTTTCTGATCTTGTTAGAGAAGGTAACATTTGAATTACTTTCTAATGATTTAAAGATCTAGAAATAAATTTAAATATGCATAATTTTGTTAAATTCATTTTATTGTGCATGAGATGTTTTTGTTGTAATTGCACCTATTGACAACGATGAAAATGTGAAGTATTATTTGATGCGTTGCACTGAACGAAAAATGAAATTATTACAAAACTATGATGATCATGGATTTCAGTATGACAGAGGGTCTATTATACTGAAAGGTTATTTTTTCAAACAAACTCATCAAAGTGGAGACTTTGTTTACTTTGAAGACTATGAACCTGATTCCATAAGTTGTCAATATAGTCACTTGGTGTGTGCAGCGCACATAAAGTGGATAGAAGTTCAATCAAAGAAAAAATAAAAAATTAAGAGATGGAAAATGTCAAAATCCGATCATGAACGGATTATTGAGGATGGAATTCCATTAGAAACTTTTTGAGTGAATTGTCCAACAATTTATTATCTTTGGATTAAATATGTTTTAGAACTTCCGGTACTCAACTAAAAATTGAGCTGCTTATGTTATTTGTGCAAGTGTTTGCACATGTACAAATTGTTTGGGTACAAGCACGTGCTCTAGTATCACCTGAAAGTAGTTTTACATACATACATGTGCATTGATGAAAAATGTTATATATATATATATATATGTGTGTGTGTGTGTTATAGAATGAAATTAATTGTTTTAGCTTTACTATGTGCATTGATGAAAAATTATTTACGTACTCAATATATATGTTCTAGAATGCACAATTAATTGTTCCAAGTAGTTTTTCTATGTGCATTGATGAAAAAATAGTTGGATTTTTTGGTAAAAAGTTTCAACAACGTAAATAAATCGACAAGGCTACCTATTTGAGTGCATTAACGACATTGACCCAAATTCAACAAACATATATATGTACTAGAGACTTATATTTCCAATCAAAATTAAAGGGATAATTTTTACATATATCTACTTCTTTAAACTCTATTTTCAATTAGAGCTCAATTGATAGATGGTTAGTTGCATTGAAAAGCTATGTTCTTCCTATTTGAAAATTTTTCATTCAAACAAAACTACATGGAGAGATCAAAAGCAATCTTAAAATTTCAAATGTACTTCAACCATCCAAAAGGGATTTGTGCAACATTACTTGACATGCCATGCCAATTATAGTGAACAACTATCCATTAGAAACATTTAACATTATATACCACATGTGCCAAATGTAGATTGAAACCATCCAAAACTTTAAAATTTTTAAAACTTTTGATAATATATCGTGCAACATTAAAACATTAAACATCACATGCGAAATGTAGATTGAAACCGTTCAAAACTTGAGTTTAAAAAACTTTAAATTATATATAGATTGTTACTTCACATGCCATGCCAATTATAGTTCAACTAGATCCAACAGAAACATTTAACATTATATACCACATGTGCAAATGTAGATTGAAACCATCCAAAACTTTAAGTTGTAGATTGAAATCATCCAAAACTTTAAGTTTTAAAAACCTTTTGATTAAATATATTGTGCAACATTAAAACATTAAACATTTAAAGTTCATTAAATATCACATGCAAAATGTAGATTGAAACCATCCAAAACTTGAGTTTTAAAAACTTCACATGCCATGCCAATTATAATTCAACTATCCAACGAAAACATTTAACATTAAATATTCACATGCCAGAAGTACTAAAACCATCCAAAAATTAAATAAAACAAATTATATAATAACAATGTAATAAAATATGTCAAAAAATTGTAAATCTCACAAGTATCAAACTGTATCAAGTTTAACAAATTTTAAAACCATGTAAATTTTGAAATCAAATCTACTGTAAATCATGTCCATCAAATGGAGACCGATCTAGCGTCTTCCCTACTAGGGTCTCAGTCCGCGCCCTATCCTGTGAATGGGAAACCTACATACACAATGCACATGTACTTGAACATTAAAATTTGATGTTTTAAAAATGAATGAGAATATATATATCTAGAAATTCATGTAAAAAACAAAATATAACAAAAAAATCATGCAATACCTCGTAAGGTTCCCTCTCCATTTGATGAACAGGTTCTCCCATAGGAACATCTGCAGTGGTAAACTGTACAATATACATGTACAATTATATATATATATATATATTATAATATAAATAATTTATATAAATTAAAAACTTTCAAATGAAAATGCACGTGTACATATATAAACTTATTTTCAATTTAATATTAAAAAAAGGAACTAAAGACAACTTGTTCAAATGCTGTGGATGTTCCTATCTCCGTCGCTAGAGTCCGCGGATTAAAGAAATCTTCTATAGGAACCTAAATTCAAAAAATTTTAAATAACTCAAAATATAGATCTCTCTCTCTATATATATATATATCTCAATTTTTAATGGAACTTTTTGAGGTAGAATATATATATATATATAACTTTTAAACATAAATTTTAAACTTGTGAAAAATTTTCCATACTTGTGGCTCATCTCCCAATGAAGTAGAAGGTACATCTCCTAAGGAAGAAGAAGGTACCGCCATCCCAAAAACATCAGACGGAATCGGTACCTGTTAAAACATTTTATCAAATTATATATATACATACATGTACATGTGTGGCAAAAATTATTTATTTTAGAGTCACTTAAAAAACACTAACATTTGCCAACATATCATGATGTTCAGACCCATCTGCATCATTTGAACCGGAGGTCCCGAACGTGATATTAACATTTTTGTCACGCATCATGCCTGAGAACTGCAAATGGTGTTTTAACATATAATCATATATTTTTGTTAGATTAATGTACACATACAAATAAATGTATACATGTACATACACATGTATTTATTACAAATTGTACACATGTATATGTAAAAATAATTTCAAACCCTAAGGTCACTAACACATACCGTTCCGGTGCCCTCTTCCTCATGAAAAATTATCTCTTGCAAACCATTGCGACAATTTATTGCATATGTTCGAAGATCTTCAACATTCATGTTGTAAATCTCCTCATCTGTACAATAAACAAAATTGGCACGTGCATTTTCACGTGCTCTTTGTCGATTTAAACAAAGATCGACTCCACTCAATCCGCTATGAACATTGTCGATCATAACATCCCTTGCTTCTCGACTTATTTAAGAAGTCGCATCCATCTCTGATCGCAGAGTTTCGACTCGAAACGGTTGACTCACCAATGGCGGCTCAGGGCGAGGCAACTCCACATCTCGCTTAGCGCCCTTACGATCATATAATCGACCTTTCCCCGGGCCAAAAAATTCTGAAGGAAGGTCATTGTAGTTGGGTTTCATACCCAAAAAAAATTCTGCATAGAACATTTGTGCAAAATAAACAGGAACCTCATCGTTCCATGGAAGCCTTCCAAAGGCCGCAAGATGCCGATCATACAAATAACGAGCTATGTCTGGGTGCTTAAAATACTGCACCTTCAACATTTTTCTTTTTGGCCCTTCCTTATAATTAAACATTGACTTGGCCACTTCTCTTGTAACTTTTAGTTTAATGTCCTCCCATTTATCGAGACCCATCACTATTTCTTTTCTCTTTCTCATCAGTTCTACAAATGAATCAGTCGTTGGCCCAAGATTTCTGTACACATTTACCATTTCACCCAATGAATGTGTAACTATTTCAAGGCTTTGTCGACTCTCAGCAGATAGAGACAAAGCCACGAGATCTCTTTGCAATTTTGCATGAAGGTTTTCACACCTTTGTAAGGTGCATTCCGCCATGTTGGTTTCCCATGGTATATCAGTAATCTCGGCCGGATAAGTTGTGCTGGGTTGACAACCTTCTTCTTGAATGTAGCGAGCTGCCCTGCGTCTATTTTGACCACTAGCTCGAACATTTTCGGCCTCTGCATCAATATATATAAAATTTCGTATATTAGAAAAAACACGTGTAAAAAAACTTGTACACATTTAATGAAAAATATTGAAATTGATGGCAACCTTGATGTTGTTGGTTAACATCTTCTCCAACATGACCCTGCTAAGAACCAGACCCAAAATGACGCTGCTGAGAACCAGACCCACAGTGACCCTATTGAGAACCAACAGTCGTTGATTGGCCTTCGAGGGAATAAATATCACCCCCTTCTCGCAACCTGCTACCACTCATACCTCGACCAGTTGAACCTTGGCCACGCTTCATGGATGGAGTAGAAACCCTTCTCCTCTTACCTCCTAAAAATTAAAATATGAAACTTATTAACAACTAATTTAACTCACAAAGTTAATAAAAAATCAATTCCATATGTACACACATGTATGGATATTTAAGATTATATTTAAATACCATGAACATCCCCCGATCCCTGAACCTCCATATGGGATTCGGCTAATCTTCGTCGTTCATCCTCCATGATATATATCTATTGGTCAACATTTACACAAAATAGATTTCAAAAAATCAATTTGTAATTTAGTGTACACAAATTATGTAGAACACAACTTTCAAAGCAATAATTGATCATGTGTGAAACTAAATTTAATCAAAAAATAAATTATAAAAATGATAAGTTCACCAAATTGCGCTTTAAATGGTGGGAGCACACTTGGTATAAAATTTACCACTTATACACTTTAGTTTGTGGGAGAAATGACACATGTACATAGTTTACCTTAAAGTTGTCATGTTTTATGGATATTAAAATGAAGAACTTCTATTTAGATCCATTCCAGAGATTGATTGTAGGGGCATTTACTAGATATGTCACCTTTCATAAAAGATGAGATCCAGAGGCTACCTGGCCCTTTATAGACTCTACCTATAGAACTTGTAGAAGTAAACACTAGAGGCATTAACAATATCAAAGAACGTTTTCATGCTCAGACATGGGAATGTGTCTCTTTCCCTACGCAAAAAAAATAGTTCAAGGTAGTTAATCTTCATAGACATGTCATCAAGCAGGTCAATGTGATCATCCCCAACTTACTTTTCATGAAATTAGGCTTGGAATCCTCTACAACCTAGTGGATGGAGTTGAATGGAAACTAGGTCAAGGCCTTTACAAAGTACATGCTAGTGAATAACACTTACTAGGTTATGCCAACAAATAAAGTGGGAGAAATGTTTTCTCCTTGAAGTTGTCCAATTGGGTGTGTAATACCAACTTCACCCATTTCCTCACAGGTTTCTCTCTTAGGTTACAAATGTCTTCCACCTTATTCTAGTTATATATTTTTCAATTTCCCGTGGATTCCTTGAATTTTTTCTCCTACCATCTCCCTCTCTCACTCCTCAAATTATTGTCATCAAACATGCCCCATTGAGGATCTGGAGCAATGTTTTCACCATACTTAGAGAACTATCATTGCTGCTAATTGAAATTGGAGTCATGTATACTAGATTGCTTGCTTAAGTGGCTCTTACTTGGACAATATCCTGAGATGAGTTTGACATGATGGTCATATGAAGTTGGAAGCTACTTGGTGTAATTTTCCTTAAATCTTCAAAAAAACAGAGAAAAAATTTCATTTTCGATCATTTTTTATTAGCTTCTGCATACAGCAGATGTTATCACAATTGCAACACAATCATGTTCCATGACCATGAATTATGAATGATGAAATTCAATTCAATGTCTCTTAGAGTTGCAAGGTGGAATTGATAGAACTATTTGATTTCTTTACCATAAATGGATATCTCCTTTCATCTATACCTTTCTCTACCATCTTATTTCCAAGTGAAATGGGAATTTTCACATTTTGAATGCCATTACCATGTAATTTGGTAGCCTGCTAGCTAGACCTATCACAAGTAAGGTTATCATACCAAACTATTTCTCTTGCTCAAATTAGTGACCATGACTCTCTTCTCACACTGCTTACCATATAAGATCTTCCATTGTACATGTCACACAAAGTTGGGGGTTCTAGGTCTACACCTATTAGGTAAAGTCACATATTTTATGTCATTGTGGTCCTTAAATTTGGAGGTGTTCCACCTGAAAAAGTAGGCATTAAATATGGATGAAAAGGATTTGTTTTAACTTTGATAGAATTTCCTCGTGGAATTACTGAATTTCTCGATGACATCATGCTAGCTTTGCTTAGAGAAGCAGGTTTTTGAGAAATTGAATTCTTTCGACTTATTTTTGGCATTGAAGTTTGAGATAGTAGTTTTGATGACTCCATTGATGACCTTGCTGAGGAATTTTATGCACACAATATTGACTTTGAAGATGGTTTAGAAGATGTTGAAGAAGTTATAGATTTTGGTGTTGTCACTGAATGTTTCTTTGTTGTTGGACTTGATCAAGACATTTAATTTAACTTTACGAGCAAATTGAAGACCTTGAAGAGGTTTTAGATTTTGTTGTTCTCACTGAAGGTTTTTGTCTAGTTTTGTTTCTTAAACCATCATTTCCATAGGACATTTTTGGTGAATAGATTCTTGACCTTGATGAGAGGATATGATACCTTGAAGAGGCTACATATTTTGGTGACATCACTAATTGTTTCTCTATTATCATGTTTGTTAAACATCTCGCTTAGGGCGAGGCAACTCCACATATATTGTATAGTTTATGGGACATAAAACAATATGTAGAAATATTCACTTGGTTTTTATAACTGGATAGAAGAATGACTTAAAATTACCTTGTATGTCTTCTCATTTTAGTGCTCAAATTTTTAGGAAGGATTTAAGTATCCACCTTTCAAGAATCACTAGAAGAGGTTGATAAAGAATATAGGAAGACAAAAAACTAACCAGTGGTGTACTAAATGGATTTCTTGGGAGGTAGATTGGCATATGGAATTTTGGTAGCTAGAACTTTTCCAAATAAGTGAATGTATTTGAAAACCAAACCTCTAGTTTATTTTGGTTTAGACAAGGTCTAGAATTTGAAAAGTGAATTCCCTCTTTCTTCCTCTTACATGTCCAATGATCGGAATCTAGATTGAATGAAAAAAATTTCCTAAATAAAAATTTTGCATTTTATTTGTGCACATGAGTTTTTAAAAGCTAATTAACTCATAAATTTCTCACAAAATACACTTAAAGCTTGACACAAACCCCTTCCCAATTGGCTAACTTTAGACGATCCTAAACACATTTTTATTTAACTAATGAGGGAGATAGCCCAATAAAACTAGTTTGTCCATATTCAAATAAAGTTGGTATCAAAGTACAATTTAGCTCATTTTAGTCAAGGTTAGTTCGAAGAATTAGCTATTGGTTTCTGTCTTCAATTTCCTCTCAAAATGAATGTGTACGTGCTTTTGAGAGACACACTAGAGGAATAAGGTCCAAATTTTTTATGAAAATTTGCTATGAAAGTAAAGGGTTAAAGGCAAACATGTACAAGGCATAGTTGAGTACAAGGCATAGTTGAGCCAAATGTTGTTGAGCAAGGGCCTAATTATTTGGGTCTTGGTTATGGAAAACATGATGGAGAATTCTCCAAAGCCAAGGAGGCACATGTATCTGTTCTAAGAAGGAATTTTATTTCGTGTTCATTACCTCAAGCTTGTGAAGTTTGTGTTCATGATGAATGGAAAAGTTTGACACCCACTTTCCAAGAAGATGTTAATAAACATGCATCTAATGAGAATGTAAAAGAAGAGGATGTTGAAAGCTCTATCTATTCATTGAATTCATTGCTAGTATTCAGAGGAGAGCCACTACCTCATCAAATTCACCTTCTCAAGAAGGCGACAATGGTGAATGTTCAAGGTATAAATTTTCCTTTAATCAAATTGCTTTTGATTATGATAAACATGGTAAATATTCACATAAGATATATAAAAGAACTTGCACATGTTCCTTTTGTGGTTTGAATAATCATAATGTTTATAGATGTTGGAAGAAGATATCCATGCACATTGAAAATTTCTAAATAAATGAGGCAAAAAGTCAAAGGCCCATTGGACAAGGAAAATGATGTTGAAAATAAGATGCAATTGTTTATTACTCATTTTCATAAGAAAGGTCACCTTGTGGACAAGTGTTGGACTTTGTATCCAACAAGTCATCCACAACATTTGAAGAAGGTGGAAAGAGATAACGACAAGAATGGAAAAGAGGATTCCATAATCGATGAGGGTCAATGATTCACATGATGAAGTGCAGCTAAAAGATGCGCCATTGAAATGGTTTGCTAACAGATGGTTAGATTTCTTATCCAATTAAGGCCTTGCATGTATTTTGATGTTTCATGAATTTCTTTGCAAATTCAAAGTATGGTGCATGTTGCATGAAGCAAGATGTTGAAAGTAGAGTTATGTTGACACACTTAAATGCAAAAAATATGGAAATTTGTACATGAGCTCTATTATTTGACTTGAGAGTCAGTTGTTTGAATAGGCATGTTTTGTCGACTTGTGTTTGGTTGATGGTTTTGTACACCAATATGTAAGAGTACATGGAGATATTCACATGATGTGAATTTTTTTTCTTTGAAGGAGAAAAATGATATGTCAGCGAGCTATGTTTCTTGCATGATGTGTTTTTCAGTTTGATGGTTTTGTTTGTGACAATACGTCACAAGATTTTGGGAAGGTCCACTCTTGAGCGAGAGCCTCATGATTACAACCTAATCATGAGAATCAAATGGGAGTGCATCCTTATTTTGAAAACAAATAGGATTCTGAGCTACCTAGGACTCAAACCATTATTTTTAAATTTGAAATATGATGGTGTGTTGTTTCAATGCCTGAATCCACAACCCTAATATAAATTGTTTTATTCCTTTTTTGCAGGATTTAGTTGGTTATATTAAAAGTCAGTTGAATTTAAAATTCTTGGCTTAGTGGCATGAACCAAACATATTGTACATATTAAATGAGGAATTTCGCTCTCCCAATCATTTCTAAATCACCCATATCACCAAGAAAACATGTTTTAAAAGAACATACTTTGGTATGGGAAAGAACTTAGGTTTCAAATATTATAAGAAGGTTTTTGATATGGTTGAGAGAATGTGGAAAATAGAATCCATAAACAAATTATTTTTCAAAACGTATTACTTTCAAAGTATCAACAAGGAACATGTACAAGGGTGTTCAATGAATTAACACTATTTATTTAAATTCCATGATGTATATCTTACTCATAATTTTAACAAATTATTAAATAATGATCTAGATTGGATAATTATATTATTTGTCATATATTTTGATGCTTATAGAGTGAAAAAGCTGAAAGAATCAACTTGTAGGGTCATTTTAATGGTGGGTGGAGAATTGGGGTCTAAAACCTTTTGGAGTCATTTTGAGGTATTAAATGACATTTCTAGGGGTCAAACGATTATCCCTTGTGCTGAAATCTTGACCATTATTCTACACTTAAAGACATATCCAATGGTGCAAGAAAAACATCAAACGAAGTTCATTCAAAATTTATGCCTTTAGTAAGTTGACCTATCATGTTGACCACCATGGTACGATAGAATGACATCTTAGCCCCATTACTCATGCATGGCAAGCTAGCTACATGTTGAATTTTAACAAGACTCTAAAAGGTCTAAAATCACAAACCTCGTTAATGGTTGACAGAGTCAAATCTTACACCTAGTTGGCTATCACACTATGTTAAATACTTGGCCACTAGGAGGAATAAGAGTTCCATTTTGTGTTATTGTATTTTGTTGCATAGTTTAACATACAACTAGGAGTGTGAAGTTAGAGAGAAAAATGTATGAAGTTAAGTTTTTATAGCAGCCTTACACGCTAAAAGTCTTAGCTAACTCTAGAGAGATTACCTCTTTCTTTGTACTCACATATTTTCCATACCAGAAAAGAGAGAGTAGAGCATGTTTACATTTTGGTGTTGTTTTTCTCCCATAAGGATTTCCTAGGGAAAAAGGAGTCTAGAGCATCATTACTTTTTAGGGTTGCTTGTCTCCCATATAAGGATTTCCTAGGAAAATAATTGTGTTGATTTTCTAGAGATATTTATGTGTGTGTTTCATTACGTTCTCTATTTCTTACTTTGTGTTTCATTATGTTTTATATTTCTTACATTTCTGCCCTCCTGTTTTTCTTTCCAATCAAGGTTTATAAAATAACATGAGAAGCAACATGAGACTTGGAACAATCATTTTCATTATCTATATGGAAGGCAAGAAGGATTATATCCCCTTAAGCTTAAGCTTATGTAGTTTGTCAATTTTTATCATATATTTTTTGGTAATGGTAAATGTTTTTTTATCTATAGTACAAGTCATGAGTTCCCCAATTTTACCTCATGTAAAGCATGATTCTAGGATTACTACAATTTGTACTTGGTTTTTTATTGTGATGATGCCCCGTCTCAATCACTTGGCCATCTCTCGATGGGTAGTTAATCTTTATAACAATACTTAAATTAAAATTTATCTATTTGTATTATGTGAAATTATGTAAAAAATGGTATACTACTTTTCATAAAATTGGGTTGAGTTTATCATATATTTCAATGAAAGTTGATTAAATATGTTTTCTTTAAAATGATCTAACAATTTTGTTAAGGTATGAATTTGCAATTTTGTGTGGCTCTCTATCAACCTTCACTACCTCATTTCTAGAAAAAATCTACTTGCTCATTCGTATACCCACTTTCTATTCAAATGCATGAGTTTTGAACTCTCAGTAACTATGTTTTTCCACACAGGAAAATTATGTCACATTTTATACTAACTCTAAATATTATTTTGAAGTTTGAATTACTGTTATTCTTTTATATAATTTAACATTAGATATAAGTTTAAATTGAAAGCTACTTAGATGAAATATAGCTTAGATATGGCATTTGCAAATTATTATCTATTTATTGAACTAAAAGACATAATTATTACACATGTTTAATTTACATTCAAATGCTTCTTTGATTTATCTCCTATAGCTTAATGTAATGCTAGATATATAATTTAAGTTGAAGGCCCATGAGAAAAATATGACTTCTATGTGACATTTGTATTGAATCATCTATTTGTTGTGTTATATGAACATAATTGGTACGCATATCTAATTTGCATTACTAATATGTCATGTCATGCTTCTTTAATTTATCTTTTATAGATGACCGGAGAATCCCTTTTTAATATATCACTTTTGACTTCGGATATGTGGGCAATACTCATCCGAATATTTTTCTATCATAAAGCAATGAGTAAAATTGTATTCCATTTGTGTCAATGTTAAGGTTAAGCACATGGATTAAAGTTTTATATAAGATACATTGCCACGGTGTACATTTATATCTAAAGAGTCCAAAACCTCATTCAAGACCATATGTTTTTTTGGTGTAGTTTGATTGGTTATATTGCATTTCTTTTGCAGTTGTTGCTGTGGGCCTCACCATCTAGTGATTTTAGGTAAAAAAATTATTTACATGGAATTTTTAAGTATCCTAGAATGTTTATTATTTATCACTACTAGCCTTGGTGATTTAGTTGTTTGTTTTGATGCTACTTGGTTACCCATATTTAATAGTTGTTCATGTTTAATTCATTGTTAAGGCTTTTTATTGGCCCATCCGGATGTATTTTTCTCAAATCCATAATGGCTAAAAGAATGAAATTTATCTATGAAAAAGAAAGGTCATATGGAAAACAAATTGTTTGCAAGTGTTCTTTTGAACCCATAGAACTTGCAACCCCAATATGGATACAATACTAAGTAATACATAGCCTCCTCATCTAACTTAGCCAGGGATTTGCAATACTATATTTGAGTTGGCTAGCTCCATTTCAAGATATTACAATGTTAGATTATTATTTCTATAGATTTTGATTATGGTAGTAAAATGTTACAAAAAACCGGAAACTACAAATAATATTATTCTAGATACATGTAAAAAGGACATGGTAGAGAAAATCAAACAATATTAAACTTTTCATAATTAGTTTAGATATAAATACATTTTCTAATTTTGATTGTAAATTCCAAGGCTTAAAGCAATAGTTTTTCTAATAACTTTTTTTAATTAATAAATAAAAAAGAAGCATTTTCAATCAAAATCACATCCAACATATAATAAAAATAATAAAAACAATTTAAAACTTCATACACTATGACATTACTATATGGCAAAGAGCATAAAAATATACAAGCAAAAAATCCTTTTATATAATAATGGAGAGCTTCAAATATACAAGAAAAAAAATCTTTCAGCCTTGTATCCCAGAGAAAGAGTTTCTCAAACAATCATATTTTAAAAAATTAAAACTTGGAGAAAATCATCTGTTTTTGAATTTCAATTATATAAAAAATTAGTCAAATATTTCAAATCTGTTTTTTGGCTAGTTGCAAAGTGTAGGTGCAGTTCTAGCTAGAAAGAGACTCCAAGAAGGGGTTTCAAGACAGAGCAGGTTTCCAACATTCCAGTCAAGAAGGGAGGCAAATATTTCCAACAAAAGATGTTGTCTGTGTTTTCTTTAGTACTCAATCGAGCTTGTATTAACCTGCAAGCGAGCCTGATGTTTCTTATATAACCACAAGGATTATTAAAAATATTGCTGCAATTTCCTCAACGGACTTGACAGTCCTCAATATAAATGGTATCCACATGCTTTGTTTTTGGACGTGGTAGTTGGTAATGGTTTTCAAACGAGCCTAATGTCTTTTCAAGCGAGCCTATACTTCTGTTTATCTCTCACTTGTATGCTGTTCCATAGGGGTTCGTTTTTTTACTAGACTATTATCCGCACAACAAGCCTATCAATTGCATACTACTCATTGTTGCTGATCAAAAGATGCTCTCCAGTACTCAATATGAATGGTACCCACAAGGCTTTGTTTTTTTTGGACGTGGTAGATTGTTATGGCCAACAGGTGAGCCTGAATGACTATTCAAGCAAACCTGTACAATTGTTATTTCCTCTCAAGAATGTTGTATCATCGGATCGATTAATAGACTATGGTTCACACAACATTTCTGTCTACGCTCCTTCTGGCACATTTTGGTTCACACATGACCAGTGGGCTTCCCTTTTCTTTCTACTACATGATGCTGGTCTTTGGTCTTAATTAGAATTTTTTTGATCGAATGGATCAACTTGGGGGCCTGCTGTTTTTTCATTTGCTCCCTGTGTCTATTTTTATTTTTGACATATTTGGTATCCTCTATGCATACTCATGAGTTTCATATTGTAATTAATACAGTTTCCTGTATCGTTGATATAGGGCTTTTCTCATCATTCTAGTCTGGGATGGGGCACCTATTTATCTGGATGGATAAACTAGGTGTGCTATCAATGGAGAGATTATGTATCTGACTCATAGACTATTTATTCTCACTATAATATATCTAAAACAGTGTTTCTTCTCTTGTGAAAAAAAAAAAGGTAGGGAGGGAGGTAGATCTTCGAGATGAGCGGGCTGACAAACACCAAAATTTTAATACAGCACAAAAATTTTAATACACAGACATTTTTTTAAAATACAGAGACATTTAATACACAAACATTTTAATACACAGACATTTAATAAAATACAGAGACATTTTTTTAATTCAACGCACAAATTTTTCGAGGGCGTATGGAGACTTACCGACGGAGTCGACGAGCGCAGACGATAGGAGCACTAGCGCGGCGGCAGTGGCAACAGCGCGAACAGAGCGAAAACGATAAACCACAATAAAAACGCGCGAACAATGAAACAGTAAACCATAAACATTCGCGGGCGATTTATTTATAGAAAATAGTCTGGCCGAACTATTTTAAAAGTAAAAGTTCGGCCAAACTCATAGTTTGGCCGAACTTTTTTAGCAATTCGGCCGAACTTTTGTTGCCGGTTTTCCAATCTCTGGCAAAAATTCTGTTTGCCCATGCCACCAGTGTGCCGTCAATCTAAACGGAATCACGAGTTCGACCGAACTTTGAAAAATGTTTGGCCGAACTATTGTTGAAAAAAAATTTCGGCCCCCGATTCTCACAAAAGTGTAACCCAGGTTCACGTTTTCGCCCTTTAGTATTCTTTTTTTCTTCCTGTAGCTGCTCCCTCATGGTTGAATCCCTTAGTTTTAGGTCTCTTAATTCCTTTCTCATTTCATTGATCTTTTCCTCCATTAGATCCACATCTTCTAGATTTTTGGATTTGGCAATTTTCATCCATCTATATGTTCTTCAGCTTTCCTTCTCCAACTCAAAGAAGAGTGGGATAGCGAATTTTTTGGGTATAATCCTACGTCCCTCAACAAATTTTTAGTAGGATTCTATACTGGGCTATGGATCAGACTCCTGTAGCTCTTGGAGGCCATTTTCATCCTTTCTTGAGGTGGATGCTCCTTCATGTAGTTCCTTTTTCTACACCTGTAACACCCCCTGTTTATCTTATAGCACCCCATGTTTCTCATATAGCTCCGTTGTTTCCTCCTGTAGCTCCTCTTTCTTTGCTTTCTCAATGACAATTTGTGTCTTGATTCTCTTAAGCATGACTACCCTAGTGGTGGGCCTTCCCACAGGTATCACAGGTGGTTTGGTTTTGGCCTTAGGAGAGGTAATCTACTCAATATTCCCTTCACTAGGTCCTACTTCTTCCAATTTTCTTGGTGACTCATCAATAGTGATAGGGATTTTTGAAGAGGGTTGTGGTTTCCCTTGCCTAATCCTAGTGTTAGCTCTTGTTTTGAAGTATAGGGGACCTTGCCTTGGTTGCCTCCTTTTGGGCTTGACAGATGTGCCCAATGCAACTAATGTTGTAGCCACTTCTTGCTCAATATTCCTTGGAGAGAGACTTGTTTTTTGTCCTTTATTCTCTATCTCTCAGGGCTTAGAAGTCTCGTCAGGGCTCTCTTTTTCTTCTACTTTTTTCTCTCTTTCTTCTTCCTTAGTCTCTGCTTCTTCTTCCTTAGTCTCTACTTCTTCTTCCTCTGTTTTTGTTTCCTTTTCTTCCTATGTTTTTCCTGTTTATTTTTGGTAGTATCAGATGTGCTATAAGTCTCAAAATTTGTAGGGAGGCTTAGGCACATGTATTCCAAAGAACCCATAAATAATTTTGGAAAATTCCACTCAGCTTATTTTTTTATGGAAATAATTGAGTATTTTTAATGGGACCCTAAGTCTAAACTTAGGAAATTAAAATAATTAATGGACATTAATTAAAATAGAGTGTGAATCTTCTAGAAAAATCAGAGATCAAGTCAAGTTAATCTTAGCCACTGATTAACGATTAATTCTTAGTCGTTGAAGACTCAACGAGAATATTATAAGAAGGACTTGATGGATCATTTGGAAAACACATCGAGATAGAGAAAGAATCCAGAGATCGAAATTATTTAGTGAGTAGTGCTCAGGGAGAAGATCGATCAAGAGGGTTCTCGCAGAGAGGGGAAGGGATAATCTCTGGTTGGATATTTTCCTGAGTCGAGAATACATTGCAGAGAAGACAAAGAGTAGTGCACAGAGAGGCAATGTAGCAGTTACGTAGAGCCTGCACAGAGCCAATAGAGGCAACACAATAGCCTTGAGGAGATCTGTGATTCAGCTAAGGATCAATCAAATATAGTGTCGGAGAGCCGGGGTCTGAGACTAGAAGGGGCTAGAAGGTCAGATCCAAACAATAGAAGAGCCATCTAACAGAGGTGAGACAGTCCCCACACAGAGTGACACAGAGACCGTGCAAAGACAACATAGGGCTCATCGGCTCAGAGTTTGGCCAGCTCAATTTTCCAGTGGTAGTGTGAGGTAACCTCACTAGCTCTTTTTCAGTCAAATTCTCTGTGTAGATGGCGAGCAAGGCATCCCAGATTGTATGCAGAATTACTGCATCATAAACAAACCCTCAGTTGTTGCACTGATTTTCCGGCATTGGGTTTTTTCAGGGACATTGGTCCAAAAATATTGGTGTCATGTGTCTATTATTTATTCTTGCTCAGATCTTGTTTCAACACTTATTTATTTTTTTCACAGTTAATTTTTGAAGGTTGTAGTGTATGAGATTTTGATATTTACCGTAGAACACATTAAATAATTTGTTCAAGGAATTAACAAATAGAATAATTCTCATCAGTTGCTGCAATAGGATTCTAGATCAAGATTTAGGAATTTTCACATGGTATCGGATTTTTTTTAGTAGTGCAGGAGGATCAAGAGAGAAAATTTTGTAGATACATTGTTGAAGAATAAGTTGGAGATTAAAGAGTTGCGTAAACAACAAATAAATCTACCCAATGATTGTGCAGTCCAAGCCAGGAGGGCTAGATCTGCAAGGAAATCTCTCTCTGAGTGAGCTGACAGGGAGGTAGGTTTTTCCATTTTTTTAGAGGAAGAGGGAGAAATGCATAAGATTCAGTGCAAATCAGCAAGTTGGTGAGACACATTTTCTATGTAGCAGTGATTGATGGTGCAAATATCGTCAGAAGAGAATAGTTAAATATAAACGAGAAATTCCTAGTTGAGGAATTCTAATTCTCGATAGTTGAGTAGTAGTATTGAGTGGCAGATCTACTATCTCCAGCAAGGAGTGCATAGGCCAGACCAACAACTTGGCATAGGAGAGAGAGGAAGCTAGTTCAACATTTTTTTCTTCAGTTCGGCAGAAATGACAGCAAGCGGACTGAGAGATCAAGATCGGTTGGAGGGAGCCTCTAACTATGTGATTTTGAAGGCTAGGATCATATGCTTGTTAGATGAACATGATATCAAAGCTTTCATCAATGGTGTGGTAGTTGTACCAGTAGACGCAAATCCATTAAAAGAATACAAGAAATATATGGAAAGGGCAAAACTTTTGATCCTCGACGAAGTAATGGATCATGTCTTATGTCACATCGCCAGCAAAACGATAGCTAGAGAGATATGGAAAGACTTGGAGACGATATATCAGGGATATTTCGAGTAGAGAAATATGTTCTTGCAGGAGAAGATGTGTTCTAGAAGGATGAAGAAGGGCGAGTGCATTGATCTGTTCCTATCTAGACTTCAGCAGAACTGAGATCAACTAGCAGTTTTAGGATCAGTGCCTGAAGCCCACTGAGATGGTCATATTTTCTCTTAACTCAGTTTTAGATGAGTGGCATGTCTTCATCCAGAGTATTATGGGTAGAGAAATACTGTCGGATTGGGAAATGATGTGGGCTTCTCTTCAATGAGAAGAGATGAGGTGAGACATGCTCAAGTATAAACTTGAGAGTAACAGCAGTAGTGGGTCGAAGCCCAAGGAGGAGGAGGAGAATGAAACCCTTGCATCAAAGGGGCAGCAGGAGCAGTGGAGGCGTAAGAAGGACATCTCAAAGATCAAGTGCTTCCGGTGTGGCGAAATGGGACATTACGCCTCATAGTGTCCTCTCAAGAAGAAGGAAAAATATGAGAAACGTGATCTGTAGGGTGCAACCACCCGGATCGAAGGAGAGGAGTTTGCTATGATTTCCCATATATCTCCTAGGGAGAATTGGGGTGATCTGGAATTTTAGTTTAGCAGAACTACAGTTGGGAAGGATCCTTGAGGATTCCACCTCTCGTATCATCACCTAGTTGTGAGAGCCCATGACATAAGTAGCAAGATGGAATAGTGTCAGTTGGTGCAGAGGAGTGCAGAGGTGACAACGTAGTGGCTAGTGAGTTCTAGAGACCGAGAAATGCAGAGCGGAGTTGGCAGCAGTGCAGGGAGGCACAATGCAAAGTCAACAACAACGCAGAGGCTTCAGAGGGTCAGCCCAGAGACTTGCAGCAGTCAGACTTCAGTACCGAGATGGATCATGTTGAAAACTTAGTTCATAACTTGGATTTTTTTCTATTGCAATGAGAAACAGAGTTGCAGTGCATTAGTAGTTGGCAGTAGTACGCAGGGTCAACAAAAAAATAGATGTAGCAGTATAGTGTTGGTGGGCAACAGTGTCAAACATCAACAAAGCAGAGGGAGATGTTGCATAATCAGAGCAGTACTTCAGTTGGGTGTATTACTAAATCACATTCCTCGCTAAGAGGGAGTGTTGATTTCTAGTAGCATCGGATGTGATATAAGTCTCAAAATTTGCAAGGAGGCTTAGGCACATGTATTCCAAAGAACCCAGAAAGGATTTTGGAAAATTCCACGCAGATTATGTTTTATGAAAATAATTAATTATTTTTAATGGGACCCTAAGTCTAAACTTAGGAAATTAAAATAATTAATGGATATTAATTAAAACAGAGTGTGAATATTCTAGAAAAATCATAGATCAAGTCAAGTTAATCTTAGCCATTGATTAACAATTTAATGTCGGTTGTTGAAGACTCAACAAGAAGGTTCTAAGAAGGACTTGATGGATCATTTGGAAAACACATCGAGACGGAGAAAGAATCCAGAGATCAACATTCTTTAGTGAACAGTGTTGAGGGATAAGATCGATCAATAGGGTTCTCACAGAGAGGGGCGGGGATAATTATCAGTTGGACATTTTCCTGATCTAGGAATACACCATAGAGAAGACAAAGAGAAATATGCAGAGATGCATCGTAGCAGCTACGCAGAGCCTGCACAAAGCCGGGGTGTGATACTAGAAGGGGCCAAAAGGTTAGATCCATCCAACATAAGATCCAGCTAACAGAGGTGACACAGTCCCAATGCAGAGTGACACAGAGACTGCGTAGAACACACATTTCATTAAATTTTGAATTAAATAGTGGATCTAGAATTTCAGAATAACTAAAAAACCGAATTCAGGTAATGTATTTGTACTCAAATATTTCCAATTATAATGAAATATGTGTTGTAGGGCTCATCAGCTAAGAGTTTGGCCAATTCAGCTTTCCAGTGTCAATGTGAGGTAACATCACTAGCTCTTTGTCAGTTAGATTCTCTATTTAGATGGCCAGCAAGGCATCCCAGATTGTATTCAGAATTACTGCATAATAAACAAACCCTCAGTTGTTGCACCTATTTTCCCGCATTGGGAATTTTCCGAGGACATTGGTCCAAAAATAACAGTGTCATGTGTCTATGATCGATTCTTGCTCAAATATTCTTTCAACACTTATTTATTTTTTTCGCAGTTAATTTGTGAAGGTTGTAGTGTATGAGTTTTTGATATTTATCGTAGAACATAGTAAATTTTTTTTTCAAGGAATTAACAAATAGAATAATTCTCATCAATTGCTGCAGTAGGATTCCAGATCTAGATCTAGTAATTTTCACATTTCCTCCCCCACCTCTAGTGCTAGAGGTTGGTGTTTCTCCATGTGTGATGGCTTGGGTTTCAATGAAGATTTACATGTCCATGTCTAAAAAATCAATCCATAGCACATGGTTCCTTAAGTGAATTAAAGCATACATCACAATTAACTTAATGAGGCCATGGTGGGCAATGTGTTGATGCTTCCCTTCCCTCACCTTCTAGCTCATTTCAATGATTGATTTGAGGAGGAAATGGGGAACACTTACTCTCTGTGGGATTGGTAAATATGATTTGAATCTTAGCTCATGGAGTAGACTAAAATTATACGCATATGCAATGATAAACCTCCCCTCATAGGATATGTATTTAAGAATGTGGTAGGCCAGTTCATCCCAGGGGTAAGATAGGCTTTCTCTTCTTACCCCATTCTTATCCTCCACAAGATTTTCTCTCAGAATGAAAAAGTTCTTCCTAGTTGTAACACTTACTGCTTTTACCTCCTTTCTCCATCGAATTTGTAAGGGTAAGGTGGTCACTCTGCTTATGTTTCTGGGACTTAAAGAGATGGTCAATCCTCTAACAACAATAGTGGCACTATCTTCTCCTTTAGAATGTAGTCCCATGGAAAATTCCTGAGTTATCTCATCATCATACCCTTTCAGTTGTTCAAAGAAACTCATCCATTGATGTATTCGAAAAATGTTTACTAAAATAGGGTGTTGGTGAATTCTCTTTGTGTCTATGGGATCTCTTCTATTGAATTCCCCCCCCATTTATTCTACTGCTCCTTCTCAGTGTTAATTAGGTGTAAATTTCAATGTTTCCTTAAAGCAATCTCGGTGGTAGAAACAATATTAGAAATTCCCATTTGTCAGTGAGGGAGAAGGATTCTAAACTTTATGTCAAAACAAACTCTTTTTTTGTCCCTATCTTGCCTTTACACACAACAATTTCCAAAGGGGACTACTACTCAATTGTCTATTACAGGGCACTAACTTTAGGCATAATTTCCCATGCAATTGTATGGAAATTGAGAGGGAGAAAGCCACTTACTCCTTTTCAAAATATCTCTATCATGTGCATGAGGGTTTGAGGACAAATTTGGGTCACTTTAGATCCATTTCTCCCTTCAATTCTCTCCTACCACTTCTTCTTAGCCCTCCTGTAGCAGTTCAGACCCTCCTATAGCTTCTCCTGTAGCACCTACAAATACATTTCAAAGAATCTTGATGGCACCTTGTGCATTTTGATAACACTAGCTCATCCTTCCTTTAACTGGTTTTTTAGAAATGAGCGATAGTGAAAATGGGATTGATCCTTGTACTTAATATTCCCTTTTGTGGTAAAGGCTCAGAGCGCTTTGGTGACATGGCTCTTACATGAATTTCCTTTTTTGAGCCATTATCTCCACTCCTTGTAATCATTACCATGCTCCACGTGACCATCACCTCACTCCTCGTAATCACCACCTCACTTGAGTTGATTTTTCCTCGTTTCATGTGTAACTAAATGAAATTGAGTTTACTAGTTGAGGGTGGCCAACTTCACTGGCCACCTCCAGCCTATTAAAATTCCTTTCTCGACCATTAAAACGTTTTAGAATTATATGCGTAGGGAAGATGTGAGGGTTTTCATACCCGAGCCTACATGTGGATTGAATTGTTGGAGATGCTTGCATGCTGGAGCTAGACCTCATAACATCTTGATCTTGAGCGAGTTGATTTTATTTGCTTGTTTCAATTCAGGCCTTCACAACTTGATGATATTTTGACTCATAACTTTGTTAGGTGTGCAAGGTATTTCCCAGTGTCCAAGTTGTTGTTGGTGGAGTGGATGGACTGATTCCTAAGGATGATGTGCCTCTTATCTATTTCAGAAATCGATCGATGATGCTCTCTGTGGGTGAAAAAAATAATTTTGAAGGAGTTTTTTTGTGGTTGTATAGGTTTCTACATGAGGAGTCTCCTTCCTGTAGCAATCACTTAATATTTTTTTTTTAAGACCTCATTTTGCATATTATATTGAGAGCAAGTCATGAAAGGCATGATGATAGGACTGGGATCACGAGGAAGTGGTGTGGGTGATAGAAGAATGGAAAACAAAATTATTTTTCTGTGTTTTTTTTTTATGCATGACATAGTGGAAATTTGAGTTAACTTTGGATAGATAGAGTGGATAGGTGATGGAATTGATATTGGTGGACCTCTATCCACACTACCTAAAGAAAACATGACCCCTTGGTCTCTTTTTCCCATTGAATATTCTTCCTGTAGCATTACAGGCTCCTTGTGTAGCACTATAACGAGGAGGAAAATTTTGATTCTTTTTTTGGTTGGATTATGGAAAGAGGTAGGTATGTGAGTGGACAGTATGGAAATGAAATGTATAGCTAGAAGAATGGAGGAATACAGTTTTAGATTTTGTCCTATAACCTTGGTTTTTTCTATTGTTTGGAGTCCCACAAAAAAATATGTTAGCAAAAGTAGTGTAAGAACTACTTCCCTGTGTTTTTATTTTTCTCTTTTTTTTTTCGAGACAAGTAGGCTGCCTTTGCAGAGGTTTTTAGATTGCATGCCTGCCCTAGGCACCGCAGAGGAGCTTTTCACTTGGGGATATATATATATATTTTTTGGTTGCTCTTGGGATGCCTCAAAGAGGTTTTCAACCCAGGAGTTCACCTCAGATGCCTCATGGAGGTCTTCATCTATGCCCTCTTATTTATTTTTTATTTTTTATGAATTTGGTGGACCGACGGCTATGAGCCTCCCAATCACATTTATTTCTTTGATGTCTAAACTGACAAACTCTTCCTTGAACATAGGTCTCTTGTAAAAATTCAACCTATAACCATTGACAAGTAAGGGAATCCCTTCCTCATCAGGAAAACCCATTCTCACAACACTTCTCTACTTGATAGGGACACAACCATCTTTTCATTAACTTTCCCTTGAAATCCTAGAATATGGAATCATATAATAGGGCCCAATCTCCTTGAAAATTCTTTTCTCTGATGTGCTTATCATGCCAAATCTTCCTTTGTAGCTATATTACCTCAGTGTGTAGGAGAACTTGCATCCTAAATTCATCTAGACCATTGACTTAGAGCAACCTCTCATGTTGTGTTGTAGTGAGATCCAAGTCTAACTGGGTTGACATCCTTGAGGTGTTATACTCAAATTTAATAGAAAATAGTGTTATTAAAATAATGAGAGGGGGTGATGAATCAGTATTTTAAAACTCACTTAATTTTTTATTTTCTTATTCATATTTATGTACGCAGCCATATTGAAGTAAACTGCGTATGTACTTGATTGTTATGCAAACAACTAGAGTATATCTAGTTAACTTACTTTTCAATTAATTCATCATTTATTTAAATTGAACTAGTGTATCAATACTTTATTAGGAATTAATTAAACGGTAATCATGTGCAGTAATAACATAATAAACCATCACACATAAGAAACAGACAAACACACATGAACACCAATATTTTTAGGTGGAAACCCAATGTGGGAGAAAACCATGGATGTTGTAGTCTCCATCTTCATCTTTTACTATAATGAAAAAATTCTTACAATCTTGTACTGGTGCAGAATCATACCAGCATTCATGCACCTACCTGCAGAAGGCTACAACCTTCTCTCGTTCTCTAGCACCCACTTGAAGGGAGCTCCGACCTGTTAGCCCCCCTATGAAATTTTTGACAAGCAAGTAGGGGGCTAAATTGTTCCTGAGTCTTCAAGGAATGCATTTCCTCTAAAAACAGTCTCCTTGAAGCCTCTTTGTGCCTTTTATCCTTTGATCAAATCCCCTCTGCTGTTTTCCCTTTTAAAGCCTCTCTGTATGTGAAGAAATGCCCAATTGGCCCCTTTTCATCCCCCTTGTTTTCCCCTTCTATTTCCCTTCTTACCCTTCAAATTCCCCCAAAATCCCCTTTAGTTTCCTCCCCTAACCGTTGTTGGCCTCTTCTCCCCTTTATTCCTCTATCGTTCCCCTTCAAACCCTTTAAAATCCATTTAAAAGGGCAAAAAACCCACTTCCGACCTTATTATAAGGCCTAGCCCCTTTCTGCCAGCCCCTTCTAACCACTTCCCCACATATGACCCCGCGCTGGGACCAAGCGCTTAAGTCCCAGGCGCTTATCGCAATCGAAACAACCGGCGGGTGCATTTCCTTTGTAACACTCAAAAAACCCGATGCGATTGTTTTATTTCGACAAGCCCCGCGGCACGTTCCGCACCGTTGATCTACCCTGATGATCCAACGGCTATCGCTCTCCCTTGCCAATCGCAATCGAAAGTTTGTTTGTGTCTCATGTTTGTGCCCTCCCGATTGCATCTCTTCCGATTGCATCTTTCCCGATTGCATCCCCTCCGATTGTTTTCTCCACCGTTGATTCCCCCGCCAGATCGACGGCCAGCGCTAATCGCAGCCCCCCGCCCGATCGTAATCGCAACATTCACATTGTGCCCTCCGATCAGTCGCAACCTTGTTTTCCTATTCCCCCGATTGAAACCCTCCCGATTGCATCCCCGCCGTTCGTTTGTTTCGCGATCCAACGGCTATCGCTCTCCCCTGTCGATCGCAATCGAAAGTTTGTGTGTGTCTCATGTTCGTGCCCTTTCGATTGCAATCTCTTCCGATTGCCTCTACTCCGATTGCATCTCCGTCGTCCGTCTCCTCCTGGATCTGACGGCTCAGATTTAATCGTCCTCCGCCTTTGTTGGGTCCCACATTCACGCCTCCGTCTATTATTTTTTCGCGTCTCCCTGTGCAATTCGCCCAAACAACAATATTTGGGTTTTCACCGTGTTAACCATTCCTCCGCCTCCATAGCATTTCTCCACCACTGCCCGGGTCCTAAGCAGGTCTATTTCAAAGTGTGCAAACATTACAGAGAGGCCATTTCAGCGGCCAGCGAAGCAGCAGAAACAGGATTTAAGGAGGATTCAAGCACAGTCCGAAGACTAAGAGCGCACCAGCAAGTCATAATTGCGCCACCTAACAACAGAGTACTCTTTCTCCAGGCGTACACCTTTCCTATAGCGTTCTCCATATCTCCTCGAGCCCATAAGCAATTAAATACACAGACAGGAGCTTCATTTAAGACTGTCTGAGCAGCAGTAATGGAGGTATGGAGAAAACGTGGACTTCCACCCAGTTCATTTATTCCAGAGGGCCAGCGCAAAGCTCCAGACACCGTAAGGATTTGAGAGATGTATCAGAGGTCAAAATCGACCTGACAGAGATCTCCGAACCAGATTACAGAAGTACCGCAGCGATGCAGGAAGCCATTGAGTGGTATGGGCGTGAACACTTCCGCCTTACTCTCTTAATGAGTCGCATTCAATTGTTCAGCTACCTCTATTTCCTCTCTTCTCCTATAAAAGATATCCGTGAACGTATTGAAAAGGTTGTTGTTGCCTTGCTGGGCATTTGCTGTTAGAGGGATTCATCGGTGACTGTTAGAACAGTCTTGGGAGGAAGTTGCAGAGTAGTTTGTATGTAATAGGCTGGGAGGAGAAAGTCTGGACTGTATTAGCCATTGAGCCATATTGTACATGACTGGTTTTGCATCAATTAATCAAAGCACATTTCACAGGATCCTAGTCTATTACTATTGGTGATGTTTTTCTTGACTTTGTTATTTACATTTCCATATTGTTTCATGTTCTTCTGGTAGGCATCAGAATAATGGTATAGGATTCACCCTTGTTAGGTGCCCTATGTTGTCTGCTCTCCCTACCTTTATGTTTTCTGCCCTATGTGTTGTCTAGAAAGTTAATTCATAGGTTTAACCAGTGCAGCGGATGTTATTGCCTGCTGGCTGATGTATGAACTTGGGGGTTTGCCTCTTAGATGCTTCTTGTCAAATCTATCTCTGTTTTTTTCCTTGGAGTTGCTAAAGCAGATCTGGAGTTAAATGACCTCTGGTCTGATCTATAAGCAGCCCCTTTGTCTTTTTGAGAGCTGCCTTAGAGTATGTTTAAACAGGTCTGGAGTTAAATGACCTCTGACCTGATCTATAGACAGAAATCTGCTTGTTCTCCTTCTTTCACTTTCCTCCTTAATGTTCCATCCCATCATCTCGCCTAAAAGATCCTTCCGTTGTAGATGACTTGCTCCTCTCGAAAGCCTTTGGCTAGTGGATGCAAGTACCCCCTTTCATGACTCCATAGCCCAATGGAAGGCATTGTCTAGGCCTATCCTCTTGCTTTCTAAACAAATTTCTCGCCTTGCTTTTTGTTCCTTTCTCCCATCGCTTTCCACCATTTAGATCGCAACCGTTCAAAGAACCCTTCAACCAAATCATTTAAACTCCCCTCTGTGCTGCATAACTAGCCTAACATCTTATTTTTGAGCTTCAAAGATACATCATTCTTTGATCTATTTGGAGAGATCCCTCTTCGGGTCCAGGAGGGCTAGATCCTAGGGCCCCAAAGTGGTTTTGATGTTGTCTCATCTTTTGGTCTTGCCAATCTGGCCAAAACATGGGAACCCCAACATAATGGCGACTCCGCTGGGGAAAGATCAGACGGCTTTGATTTGGTAAACCACTGTGGTGGATAGTAAGTTGTAAATCATCCACCTGGCGACTCCACAATTCTTGAATGATAAAAAGACTCCACTGGTGATCAGCTGGCCACTGATTATCTGTGGTTTTACATAAGACTCCACTGGGAGATCAGTCGCAGTGCAACATCATCCCTACCAAATGGAAGACTCTGAGTTGAGCCCCCTTGAAGAGTTTCGTTGTGGAATATCAGAAATACTGGCTCAACTCAGAAGTGAAGACCTTCCAGGAGCTCTGCATTTCAGCTCAAGATTCAATGACCAGCCTGAGCTGAAGAAGGTTGTCCTAGAAGTACTGGCAGTGAGATATGAGGCTGAGATTGAACTCTTGAACTCACAAGAAAAATCATACGAGTTCAGAGACCCAAGAGCATTCTTGGAAAGTCTCCTGCCCCCTAAAAGCCAAGAGATTCCGCTGCTGTTCGACGTGCAAGAAGAAGAAGATTCGGTTCTCAGGAGCCGCTTTGAGAACACAGTGGAAAACGAAGAAATAATTGAAGCTGCCCAGGACGTAGACAGCCTTCCAATATGGGGAGGCCTAAAAGAAAGAAATGTACATCATATGTTCGTGGATCTTGTGGCAGAGTACATGGAGGCCCTGATATGCTCGAACGCTCCAGCATTGATCCTCAGCAAGGGCCAGATTCATCAGAAATGGTCACTACTGATGGTGACCACAGTTTTGAAGAACCACATGTAGAGCGCCCTGTGGTTATCTCTGATAGGCAGCCAGTGCTCATATCCTTTTTCACTGCTACTTGACTGGCTGTATTGGCTTTATCATATCACCTAGAACATCAGAGATTTCCAATTAGAGTAGGGTAGGTAGGAAAGCTCAATAAAGCTCAACCTATGAGTATGTAGTTAGTTTTTCCATTTTCTGTCTTAGAATGTAGAGAAGAAACCTGCTAGACAGTCTAATCCTAGCAGGTAGTAGAGTAGGTAGAGAAACATATGAGACCAACAGTCTAATCTGGTCTCATGGAGCAATAAGGGTAGAAGTAGACTAGGTTTATTTTTCCTGTTTGTAAAAAATTAATGATGTAAAAGGGTCTGCAAGTCCAAATGCACCCCAGAAGAAAAATTTTAGGACTATAGTGTGGGTAGGTAGTTGTTTGGAAGAATTGTACTGCTGATATGTTGTCTTCACAGTTTGTGGCAGCAGATCAAAGAAAGGAAGGGATGGTTCAAGCAGTAGGCATCTAGCCTACACCAAGAGATCATTTTCTGGTTTCTTGGCTCCTTCAAGAAGAAGCCATCCCCATGTGGAGCCACTGTTAGCCCCCCTATGAAATTTTTTGAGAAAATAGGGGCTAAATTGTTCTTTGAGTCTTCAAGATACACATTTCCTCTAGCGAGTCTTAGCAGAAGCCTCTTTATTACTTTTATCCTTTGGGTAAATCCCCTACTGTTGTTTTCCCTTTTAAGCCTCTCTGTATGTGAAGAAATGCCCCGATTGGCCCCTTTTTCATCCCCCTTGTTTTCCCCTTCTATTTTCCCCTTCTTACCCACTTCAAATTCCCCAAAAATCCCCTTTAGTTTCCTCCCCTAGTTGGTAGCCTCTTCTCCCCCTTTATTCCTCTATCGTTCCCCCCTTGAACCCTTTAAAAAATCCATTTAAAAGAACCAAAAACCCTTGAGCCTTATTCTAAGGCCTAGCCCTTTCCCACCGACCCCTTCTAACCACTTCCCCACATATGCCCGTCACCCAAGACCAAGCGCTTAAGCCTTGAGGGCCAATCGCAATCGAAACAACCGGTGGGTGCATTTCCTTTGTAATACTCAAAAACCCGATGCGATTGTTTTATTTCGATAAGTCCCGTGGTGCGTTCCGCACCGTTGATCTACCCTGATGATCCAATGGCTAGCGCTCTCCCTTGCCGATCGCAATCGAAAGTTTGTGTGTGTCTCATTTTTGTGCCCTTCTGATTGCATCTCTTCCGATTGCATCCCCTCCGATTGTGTTCTCCACCGTTGATTCCCTCGCCAGATCGACGGCCAGCGCTGATCGGAGCCCCCCGCCCGATCGTAGTCGCAACATTCACATTGTGCCCTCCAATCAGTCGCAACCTTGTTCTCCGATTCCCCCGATTGAAACCCTCCCGATTGCATCCCCGCCGTCCGTTTGTTTTGCGATCCAACAGCTATCGCTCTCCCCTGTCGATCGCAATCGAAAGTTTGTGTGTGTCTCATGTTCGTGCCCTTTCGATTGCAATCTCTTCCGATTGCCTCTCCTCCGATTGTACCTCCGCCGTCCGTCTCCTCCCGGATCTGACGGCTCAGATTTAATCGTCCTCCGCCTTTGCTGGGTCCCACATTCACGCCTCCGTCTGTTGTTTTTTCGCGTCTCCCTGTGTAATTCGCCCAAACAACAATATTTGGGTTTTCACCGTGTTAACCACTCCTCCGCCTCCATAGCATTTCGCCACCACTTCCCGGGTCCTAAGCAGGTCTATTTCAAAGTGTGCAAACATTACGGAAGAGGCCATTTCGGCGACGTGACAATGACGAGTTTCGAGGATTCAAGCACGATCGAAGACTAAGAGCGCTTTTGACAAGTCATAATTGCGCCACCTGTGTGGTACTCTTTCTCGGGCGTACACCTTTCCTACGAGCGTTCTCCATATCTCCTCGAGCCCATAAGCAATTAAATACACGGACGGGGCTTCATTTGGAGGCGCCGAGCGATGTGTGGAGGTATGGAGAAAACGCGGACTTCCACCAGTTCATTTGTTCCGAGAGGGCCGGCGCAAAGCTCCGGACACGTAAGGATTTGAGAGATGTATCGAGAGGGTCAAGAAAATCGACCGCGGTCAAGACAGTTACAGAAGTACCGCAGCGATGCAGGAAGCCATTGAGTGGTATGGGCGTGAACACTTCTGCCTTACTCTCTTAATGAGTCTCATTCAATTGTTCAGCTACCTCTATTTCCTCTCTTCTCCTATAAAATATCCCCGTGAACGTATTGAAAAGGTTGTTGTTGCCTTGCTGGGAAACTGCTGTTAGAGGGATTCAGTTTGACTGTTAGAACAGTCTTGGGAGGAAGTTGCAAGGTAGTTTGTATGTAATAGGCTGGGAGGAGAAAGTCTGGACTGTATTAGCCATTGAGCCATATTGTACATGACTGGTTTTGCATCAATTAATCAAAGCACATTCCACAGGATCCTGGTCTATTACTATTGGTGATGTTTTTCTTAACTCTGTTATTCACATTTTCATACTGTTTCATATTCTGCTGGTAGGCATCCGAATAATGGTATAGGATTCACCCTTGTTAGGTGCCCTATGCTGTCTGCTCTCCCTACCTTTATGTTTTCTGCTCTATGTGCTATCTAAGAGCTGGTTTCAGTTGATTTAACCAGCGCAGCGGATGTTATTACTGTGCTTGGTGATGTATGAACTTGGGGTTTGCCTCTTAGATCTTTCTACGTAATCTTATCTCTGTCTTTCCCTTGGAGTTGCTAAAGCAGACCTGGAGTTAAATGACCTCTGGTCTGATCTATAAGCAGCCCCTTTGTCTCTTTGAGAGCTGCCTTTGAGTATGTCCAAGCAGGTCTGGAGTTAAATGACCTCTGACCTGATCTATAGACATAAAATTGGTTGTTCTCCTTCTTTCACTTTCCTCCTTAATGTTCCATCCCATCATCTGCCTAAAAGATCCTTTAGTGTAGATGACTTGCCCTCTGAAAGCCTTGGCTAGTGGATGCAAGTAATTCCCTTTCATGACTCCATATCCCAATGGAAGGCACTGTCTAGGCCTATCCTCTTTGCTGAAATAGCCTGCTGTTTTGTTCCTTTCCTCCCACTGCTTTCCCAGTCCATGATCTCGTGACCAACCCAGCAACCCTTCAACCAAATCATTTAAACTCCCCTCTGTGCTGCATAACTAGCCTAACATCTTATTTTTGAGCTTCAAAGATACATCATTCTTTGGTCTATTTGGAGAGATCCCTCTCCGGGTCCAGGAGGGCTAGATCCTAGGGCCCCAAAGTGGTTCTGATGTTGTCTCATCTTTTGGTCTTGCCAATCTGGCCAAAAAATGGGAACCCCAACACGACCCTCTGATCATGTTTACCGACACCCAATGGAAGGGAGATCCTACCCCCTAATATAATTTACCAGCTACTACTAGAAGGAAGATTTGACTCCCTCACTAAAGGATCCAACACTCAACACCTCTGTGGAACATGTTTCATAATTTTCATACTGGATCCACTTGAACCAAACATCACAACCTATAGGCCACTTTTCATCAAATTTTCAAACTGGACCTACTACCATCATTAAGCTAAAAATTGAATACCAACATTGAAACCAAACATATTGTATCAAGTCACTTAATCATTGTACCAACTGAAACCCAAATTAATCAAATTATTCTCAAAAAATCAAAGCAATTAGATCACTGTAAATCCATTTACCAGAATACAAATCCAAATATTATTCATCACATAAACCATATTATGTCACTACAAACCCTGATAAACCATATATCAAAATATATACGATATTGTTCTTAAGTATATCCATGTATATATGTGATTTCCATGAAGCATACCTGCGTACATATCTCGAAACACTGAACCCTGAAACCGAATCATTGTCATTATGAAATAATTACAAAACCATCACAGATCTCTGAACCGCATATAGATAGTAGCATCATTACTATTCAATATATCAATCCACAATTAGTTCAACTTCAATCATCATTGTTAAACCCAGATCATTATGAAAGACTTCATTAACAGACAACAACAAACACAACAAGACATATTAGACTAATCAAACATCATTAACTGTTAATACTTCAGAAACCCTAGCATATATATGTGCTTCTTATGAAGTACTTCTACTTTTATACAAGCCTTTCAGGAATCATACCCGCATACATATTTGTCCATACTGCAGAATCAATATGATACTACTCAGAAGACGATCTGCGTATATACATGCCTTTTTTGGATCAAACTTGCGTACATATCTGTAATTATTGACTCATATTTTTGTTGCACAACATAACTTCAGATAAACCAATATCTCGGCATACATAGTAAAAACACATGTTAAAACAATATCATCACAAATCAAACCAAGTCATAAGAAAAATATCAAAGTATAGTCATTTCAGATCTATTGGATCTGATCCATCATCATACCCCCAGGTGCACACTTATTTCTCATCAAACATTTCATCAATAACCCATCGCATGCACACCAATCACTTTGATCTCCATCTCCTTATATAGCTTAGGCCTTAGCCAATACCATGGGCCAAACCCATACTAATTTCGATGGTATTTCTTGACGAGATCAAATAATCATTTACATGCTCAATATTATGGGCCAATTACATGGTAAATACCCCTCGTATTTAGGATACCATGGTGCAAAAAATGTACGTGATTTTTCTTCTCCATACCCGTGTATGTACGTGGGTTTTCTCATAGAACTCGCGTGTATTTCTCAAAATATCACCCTCATTTTTCCTCTATCTTTGAACTACTATGCCTTTTTCCAAACTCTCTATCACGTGTGTATTAGCTTGTCAACTCATCATGTTATCATTATTTTGACATCTTCATCAAGTAGGGTTGCCATCAAGTACAACTCATCAAGTAGGTTTCCATCAAGGACAACACATTTTTCATAATTCCAAAAATATCCCCCTTTGGACTTTATGGTAACTACTTTGGTGTTTGGTCACCACAACCTGTAAATAATTGTAAAACACATCAAGCTAAGCACCAATATTTTCAAGCACCAAGTTACTCTCCCTCTTTGAGATTAAGGAAAAAGGGTTGACCAGTGCTCAAATAAGGCTTATCTCCCCCTTTGTATACATGAGCACTGTAGATCTGATCATGCTCCTCCCTAAGCACATTCTGAAATTTATGAAGTTATGAAAAGAAGTACATGACTTAGTGACTCAACCAGAATATGACCTTTCCTATCACCAAGGACTCAAACTTACATCAATCACCCAACACAATAGGGTTACATTTTTGACTCATCATTACATCAAATACCCAAAATGGGATTACATTCATAATTTAATTGACCCCAAATAGTCAAAACATGACTAAGTAGGGTTTCCATTAAGGACAACTCATCAAGTAGGTTTCCATCAAGTACAACACATTTTTCATAATGCCAACAATCTCCCTCTTTGGACTTGATGACAACTACGTTGGTGTTTGGTCACCACAACCTATAAATACTTGTAAAACACATCAAGATAAGAACCAAGCTTTTAAAACACCAAGTTACTCTCCCCCTTTGACATCAAGGGAAAAGGGCTTACCAATGCTCAAATAAGGCTTCTCTCCCCCTTTGTAGACATGAGCATTGTATATATAATCATGCTCCCCCTGAGCACATGTTGAAATTTCTGAAGATATGCAAAGAAGTATATGACTCTGTGACTCAACCAAAATATGACCTTTCCTATCACCATGAACTCAAACTTACATCAATCACCCAACACAGTGGAGTTACATATTTGACTCATCATTACATTAAATACCCAAAATGGGATTACATTCATAATTGACTTGACCCCAGATAGTCCAAACATGACTAAGTATGACAATGATTAAATTATGGGTCTTTTCATTATCTTTACATCAAGACACATATATGACATTTATAACCAAATCCAAAGGCCTCTATAGTGAGGTATCAAGACCATGATAGTCATCAACAATCATCATATACCATGTAGGATTTGTACCATAGTTAGCTGCAACATGAGCAACAACTCATCGTCAATATGAAAGTTAAGACAACGTAGCTTCAATATCATCAACCTATGACCAAGTATGCAACATCAACAACATAAGTGAGAACCAAGCATATCATCATAGAGAAAGGTCAGACAATGCAACAATATGACATGTTTCCAAGAATCTTCCATCAAATGTAGTAGTAGCATATCAATAACCATGTATTCATGAAACCTACAACAATATAATTCTCTTGACCCATTATCTTCATATATGAATAATTATCATACCAAAAATCACTTCTCCGATATGCAACTTAAGAAGTCATCCATAAGATTCCTTTCAGAAATAGATATTAACTCATCATCATCATCAACTAATCAATTCATCCCTTTGATCCCATACCATCAAGATCATCATGCTTTAGGACCATAATATTCTAGAAACATACCATTTGCATCATAACATGTACATGTAACATGTGTAACCACCAAAGGCATCATTCATGATAGCCTCATCATCAAATAACCATAGCATGAGATAACAAGATCTACATTTTATTTCCACAAAGAAGAACAACAATCCCCAATATATTATATATACATGCATCATCACGAGAGAGTCTTCTATCATCACAAATTTGATAATATTTATGCATCATCCATAATTCACCATACTTAGCCCATGACATAATGAAAACATCACATGAATATCAACTATAACATGCAAGTGTATTATTTAGGATCAACTTCACTAAGTGCAACTTAAGAAACATATCTAACACTTCGGAAATATATGTGTATCTTCAACATCATCACCAATGATAATCATCATTATGTACCAAGAATTATTAAGCAAACATAATGCTAACAATGCATTATTAGAAGCATAACAAGTGCTTCCCTTGAACTTGTGCCGATTGTTTTATGTCTGATCATATCAACTCATCCATCAATAAGGACATCAAAGTAACTTCAACAATTGTATATTCATCAAAGCATCAAAAACTCATAAAAGCCAAAATCACTTCTAAATATTATCAATAGACTGTAATCAATCAATTTCATAACCATAAATCCAAATAAGAACTAACTGAAGTATATCATAACTCTTCCCTGAGCATGTCCCACTGTTTCTATATCATAGAGAAACATATGCGACTGTCTAAATCAGAACTCACGTATATAAGCGGATGTCCTTCATAGGATCCGCGTGCATAAAGTAAATTATACTGAAAAATTCATGAATATAGCTCCCCTGAGCTTGTATTGTCTTTACCTATCCACTGTTACTACACCAGATGCACTATCAGTAATATAAGCAACATGAATATCAAAACAACCATGGGAATCATCATCAAGGTAACATATTATAAATCACTGATTCTGAGGACCTAATAGTCATCTTCTACTCTTATGAGGTCATGTACCTCACATCACTTTTGCAGTCACTGTGAGAAGTAAGATTTAAGAATTAATGGACTGCAGTAGGGTCAATATTCCCTACGTTTCAGACTGACGTTCCTTCTTCCTCCAAATCTTCTTGCAATTTCTAATTATGTGTTGGAACTTATCCCATCTCCTGGTTCTACTCTGCATACTTGACCTGCAATCAGTGGCCTTATGCCCAAATGAGTTACAAGAGAAAAAATATCCATAAAACCATCCTTTGTGCCTACGGACTGATCTTGACCTTGATCTAAGATATTTTCTTACAGATGAGTGATTTAATTCAAATTTTCCTTGCACAACACTACACTCATTTTTTCTATCACATTGTGTATGATCATACCCAATACCAGTCTTGATCAAAGGAAAGCGTTGTTCGTTAATAATATTATCTAGAGACTCAAATGCCTTTGCCTATTTTTTGATCTTCTCATAATATTCCTTTAGAGTCATAATTTTGGATTCTAATGTTGTACAATGCTTTTCCTTTTCTTGATTTGTTTTTCTTATTCTTTCTATTCTTCTATTGGTTTCTTCTAACTCCGCTTTTAACCTCTTTATTTATTCAATCATATTGTTTCCTTTTGATTCCAATTCTTTGTAAGAATTCCTGAGTTTATCATTCTCCCTTAGAGTTTTCATTGAATCGTCTACCTCGCAACTATTTGATTCATTAATTGACTGATCTTCAAGATCCATAATTACTAGATAAGAACTGTTAGAATTTGAATTAGAAATTTCTTGATCATCGGATATGCTTTGACTATTTTCATTAGAGTAAACAATTTTCTTTTCAGAGAACTTATTTTAGCAACATTATTTCCATTCTCTTTATTATTTTCTCTATAATAACATTTGGATGCCTAATGGCCTACTCTTCCACAAGAAAAACATTTAAAGGGAAGATTACCTTTGAATTTTCCAGTTCCCACTTGCAAATTTCTCATGAAGTTTGCTTCTTCCTCATCTGATATGTAGCTTGTGTATTTGGGTGCTTCATTTTGTTTCCCTTTATATGTGGATTTGAAGGTTGCTTCTCTCATTTCTGAAGGACCAACTTTCCTCCTCTCAAATGCAGTCAATATTCCATGGAGTTGATCAATTGTTAGATTTTTCAGATCCTGCATTTCTTCAATAGTGGAGACTTTGGAAACGAACTTTGGAGTTAGTGATCTCAAAATTTTCTCAATAAAAATAGCATATTTTATTTCTTCACCAATATTTCTCATGGAATTAACAATCTCATCTACTCTAAGAAAAAATTTTGCAATGTTTTCATCATCATGCATTTTCAGTGTCTCATATTGTATTCTAAGTGGTCGGAGTTTAGCACTTTTTACCTTGGTGTCACCTTCATAACTTTGGATAAGATTATCCCATATGTCCTTTGTTGTTTTCAGTTGCATTACTTTCATGAACTCGAACTTAGCCAAACTTCCCAAGATGGAATTCATAGCCTTTGCATTGATTTCATTTGTTTCTTTCCTGCAGTATCTGTGGGAAAGGAGGTTGGATATTGATATGACCTCCCAATGACTATAAGTATGCTCTCGTCTTGAATTTACAAAAGACAAAGTTAGTTCCATTAAATAAAGGTGGCCTAATAGAAAATACTCCTTCCTGACTAGCCATCTTAATGGATCTCCTTCAAGCGATCAAACTTCTTCTAAATGACTTGCTCTGATACTAATTGTTGGGAAAAATACTAAGAGGGGGGGTGGGGGTGGTGAATTAGTATTTTAAAACTCACTTAAACTTTTATTTTTCTTATTCATATTTATGTACGCGACCATAATGAGGTAAACCTGCGTATGTATGCGACTGTTATGTAGACAACTAGCGTATATCTAGTTAACTTACTTTTCAGTTAATTCATCAGTTGTTTAACTTGAAAAAGTGCATCGGTACTTCATTAGGAATTAATTAAACATTAATCATGTGCAGTAAGAATAGAATAAACCATCACACATAAGCAACATATTAACACACATGAACACTAGGATTTTTAGGTGGAAACCCAATATAGGAGAAAACCACGACTATTGTCGTCTCTGTCTTCATATTTTATTATAATGAAAAACTTTTTACAATATTGTATTTGCATAGACTCATATCAGCACACAGACACCCACCTGTAGAAAGCTACAACCTTCTCTCATTCTTCAGCACCCATTGGAAGGGAGCTCAAACCCCCTAATCTTGTTTACGAGTACCCACACGAAGGGAGCTCCTACCCCCTAATCTGATTTACCAACTACTACTGGAAGGAAGTTTCGACTCCCTCATTGAAGGATCCAACCCTCAGCACCTCCGTGGACCATGTTTCATAATTTTCATACTGGATCCACCTGAACCAAAACATCACAACTTGTAGGCCACTTTTCATTTAAATTTTCAGTATGAACCCACTACCATCATTTAAGCTCAAAACCAAATACCAACACTGAAACCAAAAATACTGTATGGAGTCACTTAATCACTATACCAACTGAAACCCAAATCAATCAGCTTATTCTCAAACAAAAAAAGCAATTACATCACTATAAATCCATTTACCATAATACCAGTCCACACACTATTCATCACATAAACCAGATTCTGTCACTGAAACCTTGATCAACCATATATCAAAATATATATGCTATTTTTCTTAAGTATATCCATGTATATACATGCTTTCCATGAAGCATACCTTTGTATGGATCTCAAAACACAGTACCCTGAAACTGAATCAATGTCATTATGTAATAATCATTGAGTTGCACACATAACCACTGAATCATTCTGAAATAATCACATAACCATCATAGATCTCTGAATGACATACATATAGCCACATCATAACTATTCAACATATCAATCCACAATCAGTTCAACTTCAATCATCACTGTTAAACCCAAATCATCATGAAAGACTTCATTGATAGACAACAACAAACACAGAAAGACCGATTAGACTGATAATACATCATTAATTTTTCATACTTCAGAAACCATAGCATATATATGTGGTTATTATGAAGTATTTTCATGTGTATACATGCCTTTCAGGAATCATACCCACGTACATATCTGTCCATACTACAGAATCGATACGCTACTACTCAGAAGCTGATATGTGTATATACGTGCCTTTTTTGAATCAAACTTGCGTACATATATGTAATTATTGACTCATATCTTCGCTGCACAATAGAAATTCAGATAAACCCATACCTCAGAATACATAGTAAAAAAAAACATCAAAACATTATCATCACAAATCAAACCAAATCATAAGAAAATGATCAAATTAAAGTCATTTCAGATCTATTGGATTTGATCCATCATCATACACCCGGGTGCAAACTTATTTCTCATCAAATAGTTCATCTGTAACCCATCACATGCACACTAATCAATTTGATCTCCATGTCCTTATATAACTTAGGACTTAGCCAATACCATGGGTGTTTAATCAATTTAATGTTCTTAAATTGCAATCATAAATTATCGATCAGTGTCAGTAAACTGATGTAGTGCAGGTGCACTATATGTGCTAGAAGTCTTTGTCGTTAGAGTGGTGATTGAATTTTGAGTTTTGCTAATTTTTTAATTTTTTGATTAGTGTTGAATTCCTATGGATAAGTGAGTTTTGAAGTAAAGTTACTATTAGAACAATCTATCATCTACATTAAATGTTATTCCTATAGTTAGTTTCAATTGGATCGAGTCGTCAAGATGGTTTGTGAAATAACTCTTTCAAAAGAGATGTTAGATTAACTTCTAATTGTTTTTTTTATCAATTTTTTTTGAGATTTTATGCTGCAGCGAAACAGAGAAATAAATATAAATTAATTATGAAAGCATGAAATATTGTACAAGTCCTAGTTTTATGAAAACATGATATTTGAAAACTAACTAAGACTAAACCAAAATGTTATGAAGAACAAATCTTTTATCTACTGCAATTTTAACCTGGAATGTAAATGAAATAAAATAAATTGAACTAAGCTATATGAAATATGGAAAGAATAAATTTAAGGAATGAACCCGCAAAATAGGAAAAATAAGAGTATTGAACTATTTAAACTGAGCTTCAAAATGAAATACAAAACAGAGCATTAACCAGATTCTAACTATGAAATGATAATGCAACTGAAATAAATTCTAAAGACTGAAAGAAAATGACCTGATCTGCATGCATGGGCCCTCCACAGTGTAATAGGTTTCTTTAAAACTAACAATGGATCAATGCACGAAAAGGATCTTCGAATTAAGAGAAAATTCTAAACAAAATACTCAGAAAAATATAAAGATGGTGTGCCTTGAATACACAGAGCTTCCATAGTTTTATAGAGTGCATTTAAACAGTACACAAGCTCTATGCCTACAGGTCTATTTATAATCCTTATACAAATTATAATCTTAAACAACTATCGCTATCTTGTCGATTTTCTATTAGGAAAGCAAATCGACAAAGTCATGACATTCTCAGACTCTGTTTCTGAGCGTTTCTACATGTTGACTGCCACCATTGACCGTGTTAATATGTAATTTCCTTGATGAATTGGCTCGGATAATCAGGAGGATATCCATGAAGGAATCATCCTATAACTGCCCATATACTCCTTTGTTGATCTGGCGCCCCAGAACCCTGTTATCAATGGAGGTAGCTGCGGATCTGTGAAATAGCTGCAGAATTATGTTAATTATGTAGTTGAATGTAATCTTAAACAAAAAAATAGGGCATATTAGCAAATATGAAAAATAGGACACATAAGTGTTTTACCGTATCAAAATAATATTATTGCTACCTTTATTAGGTTGATAGTGATGAGAAAAGAAGGGAAATATGGATGTAAAATGGTGTCAAAACAAAACAATTCTGGGACTCTACATTCCCCCACACTGAAGTTTTTGTATGTCCTCATACAAACATATAATTTTTCATCTCTGTTAAGTTACTGCATATCCTTGGACACTTCTTCCACTACATCCAATTTTATCTTTTTCACCCTCTTCTCAATTACTGCCATCCTTGGTTTCTTCATAAGAATTTTGTACTTCAGACTAATGATTTTTATCTTCATGGCCCTATTTGTTTCTTCAATTTCATGTTCTTTTTGTACCATAGACTTAAATGTAGTAGGAGGTTACCACTCTTGGAAATTTGAACTTCATTTTGAGCTTTCAAATATTGGTTTTAACCTTTAATATACATGTTTAATGTCTCCAGTTTGAAGATTTCATGTCTCGAGATATCGAGTACTAGAGGTTCCTGTGGTTCATTAAACTGGTCCTTCTCTTCTTCTTGATTTGGAATTGATCCCTTGGTTTATTCTCTTTTCTCCAATGATTCTATGTAATCATAAATCTCTTACGCTATGGGATCAATACCTAAAATTTGTCCTGGACTCCGAGGTGGTGAAACGTACGCAGGTGGTGATTCTCTTGGGGAGTTTACTGAATTTTCTTCTGCCTCGAAATCAATGTGTTCTACATATTTTGAGGGTACTCCTTTCACTGTGTTTAGCCTGGTACTTCTTCTTAGTCTTGTGACAAGGGTCTTTTGAGTTTTAGGCTTTTCTTTCTGGGGTGAAATCTTTGTTTTTCTGTTGGCTTTCTTTCTTCTAACATATTTTGTATTTATTTTCCTTAAAATTTCTGCAATTGATATGTCATCTTCTGACAAATATTGTTGTTGTTGTGGTTCTTGTTCCAATGATGTTTCAACCTTCCTTTTATTCTAAATTCTGCTACTAGGTTGTTCATTTGTTTCTTCTTCAAAATTATTTCTTACTAGAAAGGTTTCCCATGTATCCCCTATACTTTGGAGATGGAATTCAACAAGTATTTTAACTAGCCCATGGTGATACATTGTGTTTTCTATGAACTGAATTCTCTTTTGAACATTCCCTGACATCTTTTTAAGACTATACAACAAGAAATATGGAAGGTTCATTTCATGTTCTTCAATAAAATTCATCAATAGCCTTATATGATAGAAAAATGCACATCTGAATCGACCTTCACAAGTAGCAAATTTTTGGGTGATTAAGAGAAAATTCCTCCACTTACTTTTTAGTGCAGAGCTGGGGATTCCTTTCCTGAAGACAGTAATATCCATGCTTCGTTTCTTCAAGAAAACCCTCTATTCATCTCCTAATTCCTCTATTATTGAACCATTTCTCTCTTATACGAGGAAATCCAGTGGCTTCTACAATTAGAGATTTTATCACTGTAAATTTAATATCTCTTATTTCATCTTCTACGCCATCAAAAACCCTTGCAAAAGTTTTGGTGACTTCCTTGTGGAAACCATCAAATTTTTCCATAAAGTCCAACCAATGTGCTTTTTTTAATAATTCCCTTGCTTGCGGATATCCTTCCAATAATTTCTTCCCTGTTGGTTCTATTCAGACAATCACACCCATAGTTGGAAGACATTTCACCTCCAGAAATTGTTTTGCTTGATGGGGAAATTAACTTGGCAGGGTTTTGCTTTGGAGTGGAAAGGTGGATGGTGATGGAAAAATGAGAGGGTAGGCAGGTAAGAAATGAAGGTATTAAGCGTGTGAATTAGTCGTTAGGCATTCATATTTTTGATTCATGCAACGATCAAATCAATGAATCGAGAATTGAATCGTGATATTATCGTAAAACGGAAATGGCGAATTATGAGGGATTTGTCATGACATTATCACCTTTCACAATAATGATTTTTATTTTTTCGGTAATGTTATGCCTGTATAATTCATGCATGTAATATGTTGACCCCTATTGTTAAATTAAAGTATTACATACCTTCTTTCTTGCTAACCTTTAGTTTTCATCTTGCAAGTGCTATGTATCATAAGGGGTCAATCACTTCTTCTTTTTGAATCATCAAATGTTCCTGTCAGATTGGCTGCAGAAACTGGTCAAAGCTGCAGAAATATGTCAAAGATGCAAAACATCATCAATTATGTAGCTCACTTATCCTTTTAATAAAGGGATACTAGGGAATTTTTTAGAAAAATCGGCAAGAGAAAATTTAAGGTGCCAAAAGAATTTTGGTTTTCACCTTGAATTTTTTGTATAAAACATGCCAACAATCTGTTGGTTTTAATGTTTATATAGTTAGAAAGGAGAAAAAAAACTTTGAAGGTTGAGAATAAGAATTATTCTCAACCAACTTCAAATTAGAGTTATTTTGGAAAATATTGAAAAATTCCTCTCTTGTAATTGGCTTTTGATAGATCTTGAGTCGATGTCCATTTAATAATAGAGTAATTTTATCTTTATCAATAGTATTTATTCTAACTGGTCCATTGTCAAAAAATTCTTCGATCTCATAGCGTCCAATCCAGTGAGTTTGAAACTTCCCTTTAAAATTCTTTAATTTTGAGTCGAAGAGTAGTGCTCAGTCTCCTGGATGAAATTTTCTTTTCTTGATGTATTTTCATGCCATCTAGATCTTTGTTGCTGAACCAAGATAGTCTTCTGGATAACATCTTGCCTTATCTCATCAAGGTCATTGATTTTTCACATCCTTTTCTTTTGTGCTTTTGATAAGTCAAGTCCCAACTTGATTGTTGTTTTATAGCTCTGGATCTGGAACTCTATTGGGAATCAGACTTGCTTTCCATAAACAAGTTCATAGGGAATATGTCCTATAGTGCTCCTCCATGTAGTTTTGTAGGCCCATAAAGCTTCTTGAAGCTTTTCTGCCCAGTCCCTTCTATGAAAGTGTACAGTCTTGGTGATAATGGATTCAATCACCTTGTTTGTAGATTCAACTTGCACATTTTCTTATGGATGGTATGGAGTGGACTTCCAGTGCTTGATTTTATATTCTTCCACCAACTTCTGTACTAATTTGGATGTGAATTGTGTCCCCTGATTTGTTATAATTTCCCTTGGGACAATAAAACGAGTGAAGATATCCCCAAAAATAAATGAAACTACAACATTTTCAGTAGCAAAATAACGTGCTTTAGCTTCTACCCATTTAGTAACATAATCAGTACATACCAGAATATACCTCTTTTATTTGGAAGGTGGATTAATTGGACCAACAAAATCCAAAGCCCATTTCTCAAAAGATTCAATGAGTACTTGAGGTTGTAGTGGCATTTCACTTGAAAGAATAGGTTTCCTCATCCTTTTACAACTGTCATATCTCTTAACATATTCTTTGGCATCCTTGAAAATGGAAGGCCAATAATATCCTAAGAGAATGATTTTATAAGCAGTTCTTTTGTCAGAGAAATGGTATCCACATGGTTCATCATGGCAAGCTTTAAGTATCTCAGGTATCTCATCTTCTCGTACAAACCTTATGATGATGAGATTTGGTCCTGTTTTGTACAATTCTTCATTGATCCATGAGTAAGAAGCACTCTTTTGGATTATTTTCCTCTTTTCTCTGGGAAACAAATGAGATGGTAATTTTCATGTAGCCAAATAATTAGCAATATCTGCATACCAAGGTGATTTAGTAGATGCTGCAAAAATATATTCATCTGGAAATTTATCCTCTACATGCATATCATTATTATCATTTTGAATCCTGGATAAAAAGTCAGCAATTGTATTTTGTTTTCCCGGTCGATCTAGAATGGTGATGCTAAACTCTTGCAATAGTAATAACCATTTGGTTGTTCTGCCATTAGTGATTGGTTTGTTCATTAGATATCTAATGGAAAAATGGTCTGTGTGAATGAAAGTTTCATAGCTAGTGATGTAATGTCTGAATTTATTAATGACATGCACTACAACTAAAAACTCTTTTCAGCTATAGTATAATTTAGCTCTGCTGGAGTTAAATTGTTACTGGTATAATAAATGGTATAAGGAGTAAGATATTTCTGTCCTAACACAACCCCTAAGGTTGTATCTGAAGCATCCGTTGATATATGGAAAGACAATTTCCAATTAGGTCCTTTCAAAATAGGTGCTTCAGAGACTTTATTTTTCAAAGTTTCAAAGGCATTTTGACAATTAGAGTCCCAACTGAATTCACAATCTTTGGTAAGTAATTTGAAGAGTGGAGATTCTATTTTCATGAAGTTTTTTATGAATCTTCTATAATATCCAGTAAAACCAAGAAAACTCCTAAAATCTCATTGACAATTTGGCACTGATAATTTGGAAATAACCTCTGCTTTAGATGAGTTTACCTTTATCCCATTTCCTGAAATATGGTGACCTAAAACAATTTCCTCATTAAACATCATAAAACAATTTTCATGACTTAATGAAAGATTTTCTTCTTTGAATCTTATTAAAACTTTTTCTAAATTTTCTAGTGCCACTTCAAAAGAATTACCATAAACTGTGAAATCATCGATATACACTTCCACACAGTAGTGAATAAAATCAAAGAAAATTTTGATAACTGCTCTTTGGAATGTTGTTGGAGCATTGCACAATCCAAAAGGAATTACTCGGTAAGCATAAGTTCCCCATGGACAAGTAAATGTGGTTTTTTCTTGATCTTCAAGTGCTACCCAAATTTGATTATACCCACTGAAACCATCCAGAAATGAAAAATACTTTTTCCCTGCTAATGTGTCTAAGACTTGATCTATGAAAGGAAGTGGAAAGTGGTCCTTCAATTTTGCTTTATTCAATTCCCTGTAATCGATACATACTCTCAATTTTCCATTTTTCTTAGGAACGATCACTAGGGGTGAAACCCGTTGACTGTCTAATATTGGATAGATAAAATTTACATTCAATAGTTTCTGTAGCTCTTCCTTAACAATTTATTTCAAGTTTGGGTTCATTCTTCTTTAGGGTTGTCTAACTAGTCTACAATTCTCTTCAATATAGATATGATGCATACAATTTTTGAGATTAATTCCTTTCATGTCCGTATACTCCCATGCATAAGAAGAAGGGTGTTTTTGCAAGGTATTTACTAGTTGATTTTTTTTAATACTTCCATATTTTCATTAATATTTAATGTTTTTCCTGGAAAAATTCTATCGAAGAATTTCCAAAATTTTCCATAGAATGTAAAGACATTTTTCTAGATGATAGATATTTGATATTACATTGTTCTTGAAAATTTTGACTATTGTCATGATATAAGGAGGGTTCATTGTTTTCTATTGAATTTAAAATTTTGTCCTCCTCATTTGTTTGTACAATAGTAAAAATAGGTTGTATATCATTATAATCATCTATCCATTCTTCACTTTCTATATCTATTGTTGTTTTTGCAGGCAGATATAATGTAAATATCTTTGTAGAAATTCCATTTGAGATAAACATCTCCCTTAATCTACAACTGATGAAAGCATCAACTGTAGCTAACCAAGGTCTTCCTAAAATTAGTGGATGTCCTCCTAAATTATTCTTGGGTGTTAAAACCATGAAATCGACAGGATATTCCCAAGAATCTAAGTATACAAAAATATCTTCTAACACACCATCATGTTTGATTACAAACTCGTCTGCTAATTGTAACAATGTCGGTGTCTATTGAAGATAAGGAATCTTTAGTTGATCCATAATTTGTTTACTCATTATGTTTATGTCTGCTCCCAGATCAATCAGTGTGTTTGGTATTTCAATTCCAATGATGTGACTTTTCACAATGGGGCTTCCCGGGTCTAAATATTTCTGAATTGTTGCCTTCCCCATCATGATGTCTGCAATTCTGCCAACTAATTGGTTTATTTTTATGTCCTTTCTTTTTCTTCCTGATCTTTGAGTACTCAATTCCTTAATTATTTTTTGCAAAAATTGGTATTTCTTTTATAGCTTGCAATAAAAAAAATTTTATACAAACATTTTTCAATTCATCCAACATATCATAATCAGGTAGTATGATTTTTTTTTCTACTCCTTTATCAACTTTCAACCTTTCAGGAAAAGTTGGTCTTGTAATAGAAACTGAAGGTTGTTCTATAATAGGAGTATCATCAGAAATTATAGGAATATTTTCTGTGTGATCACTTTCTTTCTGAGGAAGATAAATTTCTTCTTCTTCAGATCTATTATTATTTTTTCGAGAATTTTTCTTTGTTTCTAGAATAACAACAGAGGGTTTCTTCTTTTCCAATACTCTACCAGAGCTTAATTGAACATTATTTAGATATAGTGGAGTTATTATATAAGTTTGAGAATTTTTCCCTTCCATGTTGTAAATAGATTTATTATTTGGATTTGGAAGTGGTTGAATAGGTAATTGGTTTGGTTTTCGTGCGAATGGTAAAGAGAGTTGTGGATTTTCATTTTGAACTTGAGTTTGAGGTAATTGATTATTCTGAGGAAAGAATTGTGGTGGAAAATTTTTATAGGGTGGTGGATATTGTTGATATTGAGCATACCTTGCATAAGGATTTTTCCATCCCTAATTCCAAGATTGTGGTTGTGGTTCAGCCAAGGGCTTCCATGACATAGGTGGATTCTAATTACTTTGTGAACATTGTGCAAATTTTTGAGGGTTAAAATTTTGATTTTGATTTTGAGGATTTTTCCATTGTCTTCTGGCAATAGAGCAAAGAGGATCTACCTGATTTGACATTCCTTCTTCACTGTATACAATCCTAAGACCTCGTATAGAGGGGCATTCTTTAATATCATGATTCTCTGTACATATTACACAAGTTTCTATGGTTTTTAAGTCTAAAGGACATTCTCTCAAACTATGTTTCTTTCTACACCTAGGACATAAGATATATGATGCAACATTTTTAGCTTTTTGCTTGTTCTGTATTTTAAGGGTGTATCTTTGCTCACTAAGACTCCCTAAAATGTATGTCTTAAAATTATCAAGCAAATTACCTAATTCTACCCTACTAATTGTCCCAACTGCAGAATTATTTATTCTTGATAAGAGAGGATCCCTTGGAATTTTCCCGATTCATGATTTACCCCTTGAAATATGTACACATAACTCACAAATTTCTGAAAATGGTAATTGAGAAATGTCTCATTTTCCCATTACATTGAGGAGATCAATCCACTCATCTCTAATGGATTTGAGTAGGAGAGCTTTCAAAGTTTGCTCATCCAGATTATTCATTTTTTCCTTTTTAATATTATAAACAAATATTTCGACAAAATTTTAAATATTTTCATCTTCCCTTTGTTCCATTTAAAAAAATTCATCTTTCATGCTATGAGGCATACATTAATCCTTATATTTCTCTAAGAATGCTTCTTTCATTTCTACCCATGTTCCTATAGAATTTGTTCCTAAACTCATAAACCATTTTAATGCTGAATCCTTTGAGGCAGTAGGGAATTTTTTTAATTTTTGAGCATCATGTATATAATCATATGATCTACATAATACTTCAAATTCGAAGAGAAATGTTTTTGGATCTTCACTTCTTATTCCATGAAAATCAGGGAGGATAGAAGGTGAGATATTTTTCATTGTGTACGTTGTATCCTCATTGAGAATAGGGAATCCAAAAGGTTCTGGATCTCCCCTACCTCTACCTCTACCTCCTCCTCTTCCACCTCCTCTATTTCCTCCTCTTCCTCCTCCAATCCTAGGTTGTTCACCATTGACATTGTGTACTTCTCCTTCTCCCTCTTCAACCATGATGGATTCCTCAGAACTAATGTAAGCATCCAATTCTACAATGGGATTTTATAATTCTTATGGTTCCTCTATCAATGGATAATTTTAATGAGTTTCTTGTTATTCATATTCATTGGGAACTTCTAGTTCCTGTCCTAGAAGTTGTCCTCCTATTGAAGATAGGAAGATTACTCATGTGGTTGCAGATGGAGGATTTTCTTCTTCAATTAAAGCTTCGGTAGATGAATTAGGTGAATCCCTAGGTTGGATTTCAGATCTTAGGATTTCAGGAAGTCTATGTCGGCCACCTACGTATGGAATTCGGGTTTGAGTAGGTGGTGTGGAAATTTGAGGTCGAGGTGGAGTGAGTGATGATGTGGGAATCATACTTCTTCCTCGTCCTACAAACATACCTTTAGAATATCTCCCTATGCATATCATGTTTTTATTTCTAAGACTTCTATTTACACTTCCCCAGCAATGGCAACAAAATGTTTAGGCAATTTAATGTTCATAAATTGCAAGCATAAATTATCGACCAGAGTCAGTAAACTTATGAAGTGCATGTGCACTATATGTGCTAGAAGTATTTGTCGTTAGAGTGATGATTGAATTTTGGGTTTTATTAATTTTTGAATTTTTGGATTAGTGTTGAATTCCTATGGATGAGTGAGTTTTGAAGTAAAGTTATTTTTATAGAAATCTATCATCTACATTAAATGTTATTCCTATAGTTAGTTTCAAGTGAATCGAGTCGTCAAGATGGTTTGTGAAATAACTCTTTCAAAAGAGATGTTAGATTAACTTCTACTTGTTTTTTTTATCAAATTGTTTTGAGATTTTATGTTGCATCGAAACATAGAAATAAATCTAAATTAATTATGAAAGCATGAAATATTGTACAATCCTAGTTTTATGAAAACATGAGATTTGAAAACTAACTAAGACTAAACCAAAATTATATGAAGAACAAAGCTTTTATCAACTGCAATTTTAACATGGCATGTAAATGAAATAAAAGAAATTGAACTGAGATATATGAAATGTGGAAAGAATAAATTTAAGGAAGGAATCTGTGAAGCAAGCAAAAACAGAGTATTGAACTATTTAAATTGAGCTTGAAAATGAAATACAAAACATAGCATTAACCAAATTCTAACTATGAAATGATAATGCGATTGAAATAAATTATAAAGAATGAAAGAAAATGACCCGATATACATGTAGGGGCCCTCCACAACGCATTAGGTTTCCTTAAAACTAACAACGCATCAATTCACAAAAAGGATCTTCGAATTAAGAGAAAATTCTAAACAAAATACTTAGAAAAAGATAAAGATGGTGTGCCCTGAATACATAGAGCTTCAATAGTTTTATAGAGTGCGTTTAAACAATACGCGATCTCTATTCCTATAGGTCTCTTTAGAATCCTTATACAAATTAGAATCTTAAACAACTATCTGTATCCTGTCGATTTCCTATTAGGAAAGAAAATAAAAAAAGTTGCAACATTCTCAAACTCTATTTCTAAGCGCTGCTACGTGTTGACTACCACCATTGACCACATAACTGTGTGATTTCCTTGATGAATTGGCTCCGATAATTAGGAGGAGATCCATGAAGGAATCATCCTCTAACTACCCATATACTCCTTTGCCGAGATGGCGCACCAGAACCCTATTATCAATGGAGGTAGCTGCGGATATGTGAAATAGCTGCAAAATTATGTTAATTCTGTAGCTGAATGTAATATTTAACAAAGCAATAGGGCATATTAGAAAATATGAAAAATAGGACACATAAGTGTTTTACCTTGTCAAAATCATATGATTGCTACATTTATTAGGTTTATAATGATGAGAAAAGAAGGAAAATATGGATGCAAAAGGGTGTCAAACAAAACAGTTCTGGGAGTCTACAATGGGTCAACCCCATACGAATGTCGATGGTATTCCTTGACAGGATAAAATAACCATTGTCACACTCAATATTGTGGGCCAATACCATGGTAAAGACCCCTAGTATTTAGGATACCATGGTCCAGAAACTGTACGCGCTTTCTCTTCTCCATACCCACGTATGTACATGGATTTGCTTCAAAGAGCCCGTGTGTATTTCTCAAAACATCACCTTCATTATTCCTCTGTATTTGAATTGCTATGCTTTTTTCCAAAATATTTGTCACATGTGTACTAGCTTGTAGAATCATCCTTTTATCATTATGTTGACATCTTCATCAAGTAGGGTTTCCATCAAGGACAAATCATCAAGTCGGTTTCCATCAAGGACAACACATTTGTCATAATTCCAAAAAACAGGGGCTTCTTGCAATAGACCAGCTCAAATGGAGTGAATCCAGTGGTGGTATTCCAAGTGGTGTTGTAGGCCCAAGTGGCTTCCACAAGCCTGTCTACCTAATATTTTATGCTGCTGCTAACAACCTTGGTAAGAATGCTCTCCAGTGCTATGTTTGTGACTTCCACCTACCCATTTTATTGAGGGTGATAGGTATTAGATGTCCTATACTTGATGCGGTGATGTTCCATAATATCTTTAATCAAACTTGATGTAAATTGTGCTCCTTTATCACTGAATAATTCCCTTAGAAAACCAAATTTGTAGAAAATGTTCTCCCTCCTAAATTCAACCACCTTTTTCTCAGTTGTTGCCTTTCCTCCTTTTGTTTCATCCCATTTGGTCAAGTAATCAATGCATACAATCATGTACTTTTTCTGTCCTGATGGGGGATCTATCGGTCCAATGAAATCCATGCCCCACTTTTCAAATGGATGTAGAGTCACTTGAGGTTGTAAGGGCATTTCATCCTTGGGTGTTGGCTTACCCATCCTCTGGCACTGATCACACATGGTGGTGTACCTCCTTGCATCCTGATGTAAAGTGGGCCAATAGTAACCTTATTGTGGAACTTTGAAGGTTGTCCTCTTAGCAAAAAAGTGGCCCCCACAAGGTCCATCATGGCATGCTGAGAGGATGTCAAAGACCTATTATTCCCTCACACATATTCTTAGGATCTGATCTAGCCCTAATTTGAAAATATTTCCCCCAATCCAAGTGAATGGGGCACTTTCCGTGACAATATTGCTTTTCTCCTTGGAGGATAGGTTAGGAGGGAACCTCCTAGTAACCAAATAGTTGGATATATAAGAAAACCAAGGAGAAAGCATCGATATGGAAAAGATATTTTCATTTGGAATTTGATCATCTATCATTTCTTCCTTTTCTACAGGCAGGGTTAGTCTTGACAAGAAATAAACAACCACATTTTCTTTCACTGGTTTATCAACAATAATCAAATCAAATTGCTGCAATAATAACAACGATCTAATTATCCTAGCATTTACATCAAGTTTATTCATTAAATACTTAATGGTTGCACGATCAGTCTGAATCAAAGTTTGATAACCAGTGATATAATGCCTAAAGTTGTTCAAATAATGCACCACAACTAAGATTTCATTTTCAATGAAAATAGTATTTAACTCAACTTTAGAAAGGTTTTTATTGATGAAATAAATCACGCATGGCAGTTTTTCTTCTACTTGTCTTAAGGAAACCCATACAACTTTTCCTAAGGCATCTGTGTGTATACAGAAAGGTAATTCCCATTTGGGAACCCTAAGGATGGGTGAAACGGTCATATTTTATTTCATTATCTCGAAGGCCTCTTGATAATTGTTTTTCCAACAAAAATATGAATCTTTAACGAACAATACAAACAAGGGTGAAGCCAATTTACTAAAATATTTAATAAACCTTCTAGAATACACATCTAATCCAAGGAAACTCCTAACATCTCTTTAATTTTGAGAGATAGGGACCCTTTTGATGATGGAAATCTTGTTTGGGTCAACCAGTATCCCTTCCTTGGATATGGAATGACCAAGTAAAGTCCCTGCATTCATAAAAAACTCACATTTCTCAGGGCTCAATGAGAGATTCATTTCAATACATTTATTCAAGACTTTTCATATACTAGAAAGAGCTTCTTGGAAGTCACAACCATAAGGAGTGAAATCATCCATGTATATATCAATAGAGTCATGAACAAGTTCAACAAAGATACTTAGAATTTCCCTCTGAAAAGTGGCAAAGGAATTGCACATACCGGGTGGAAGAACTCTGTAGGAAAAGGTACCCCAAGGACATGTAAATGTGGTCTTGTCTTGGTCTTCAGGGCTGATCTAAATTTGGTTGTATCCACTAAATCCATCCAGAAAGGATAATATTTTGTTTCCTGCAAGGCCATCTAAGACTTGGTTAATAAAGGGCAAAGGAAAATGGTCCTTATTTGTAGCCTTATTAAGTTCCCGGTAATCAACACATATTCTCCACTTCCCATTCTTCTTGAGACTAAAACAAGAGGTGAAACCCACTCACTATCTGAAATGGGGTATATGAACCCTACATCCAATAGATTTTGTAACTCTTCTTTCACAATGTCCTTAAGAACAAGTTTCATCCTTCTCTGGGGTTGTCACACCAGCTTGCATCCCTCTTTGATGTAAATATGATGATTACAAACTAAGGGATGCACACTTTTCATTTCCTTATAATCCCAAGAAAAAACATCGAGGTGTTGCCTCAATACATTGCACAACTGTTCTTCTTGTTTGGCCAAGAGAGAGGGGTTGATCTTTAGAGTTATGGATGGGCCAAATTGTATAATTTTGGCATGTTATAGGCTAGATTAAACATAGCACAAGTAAATCCAAGGAATACTCCCAGATTCTTTCATCATTTCATCAAATGGTATGAAAGTGGGAGGTTGATCATGTAAGATATGGTTAATAAGGTCATCTTCATCAAGTTTCCCCGCTCCTATAACACTATCTAGAGTGCAAAGTGGCTAGGGGGTTGTGTGATACAATTCATCATATTCCTCATCCTCTAACCATAAAATTTATCATGTTCAATAGAAGGTTGAGCAGGAGGATGCAACACATGTTTCTTTGATAAATGTCCATTCTTGATAGTCATGTTCCTAGCCATGCAACTAATGTAGGCATCAACATTGGCCAACCGAGGTCTTCCTAAGATGAGAGGATATCCATTAAATTTTTTTTTGGGATGGAGGACTAGGAAATAAGTAGGGTACTCCCAGGAGTTAATGGAGACCATGACATCCTCAATAATTACCTCAGGAGCTATTGTGGATCTGTCTGCAAGTTGCAGCAATGTGGTGGTCTTTATCAAAGCCCCTTGCAGATTGAGCTTCAACATGGTTTCCATATTCATCACATTTATTACATCCCCGAGATCAATTAAGGTATTAGGGGCCATAATTCCATCGATGTGCACATCCACTATTGGGCTACCAAGGTCCAAGTACTTTAGGGAGATCACCCTCCCAAGCATCAGATCAAATAGTTTTCCAACAACATTGATGGTGGCGGTATCTCCTCTTCTTCTCCCAAGAATTTTGAAACATTTTTACTTAATAATATTGTTGTAGATGGGAACATCTTTAATGGCCTAGAGAAGGGGCATCTACACAAATCATTCATTTCTCCCAGAAGTCCAACCTCTTATGGGGTGTGCTGGTTAGGGTGGTCCAACCTTTCAGGATAGGGGGTGCTTTGACTTGAGGGTAACTCTCTTCCTTCTATTCTTCAAGCTATTCAGGTGGGGAAGGTGGGTGATTATCTGGGAGCTCCCTCCCAGACCGAAGGTTGATCTCTTGTATTTCCACAACATAAGAAAAATAAGATGTCTCTCCACTGTAGACATATTGTGCTTGCTTATTATTCGGGTTCAGATTGGGTTGAGCAACCATTTGAGGTTGTTTAGGTGGGGTATGATGAGTTAGCTATGGTTGAGATTGGGGTGGAGGCTGTAAAGTAGGAGGTTGGTTGGTTTGAGGCCTCCACCCTTATGAGGGGTCTCCCCATTGGGAAGGTTGGGGTGGATATGGCTGAAAAGGAGGGTTGATATGCTGAGAAGGATATCGAGGATCATAAGACCAAGGAGGAGGTGTGTACCATGATGGATGAGTGGGAGGGTACCAAGGTTGGAAATGTGAATTCATATTTGGATTGTAATGAGGATAATTTTTACCTTGCATGCCTTCTTGATATGGCCAAGGTCCTGGGGGTCTCCTTTGGTTAATGAAGCACAATTTTTTTGGCTCACTCTCTACTCCTCCCTAGTATACATCATTTAGGCTTGGCAGAGAGGGACACTTTTCTTTTGCATGATTCTATTCATAGACTAGGGAGACTTCTATGACATTCAATGGGCATTCATTCCCAGGATGTCTCTTAGTACATCTAGGGAAAAAGATAGCTAGTGCCATTTTTGCTTCCTATTGATTTCTTTTGATTTGCATAGTATCCATTTGCAAGGAATAGGTATGAAACATTTCACTCTTGAAATCATCCAACATATTCCCTATCTCATGCTTAATGGATGTTGTGGAGGGAGAGGGACTAACCAATCTTTGGCTAGAACTGCCCTTTTTCATAGTATCCCTAGAGTGATTCTTGAATACAGTTTTGATGTAATCATAAGGTAATTGATAGATATCTCCTCCAGATAGCATGTTGATGGTTTCCATCACATCTTCCCTGATCCCTCAGAGAAGAACTAGATTGAGTGACCCAGGATAAAGGGTACAGTTGATCCTCCTATAATTGAGTTGAAATATTTCCTCACAGTCTTCTACAGACTCATCAGGTCCAAGATTCATTCTAAAATTTTCCTCCTTTGTTTATTTGTACCTATACTAGTCTCGGTATTTGTCATTGAAAGCTTGATTCATTTGGTCCCAGGTAGTGACGTTGCCTCTAGGTAGAACCATAAATGAGTGCAAGGCTACATATTTAAGGGTAGAAGGAAACAACTTCAGCTTCTGCTCATCAGAGGCATAGTCATATCTCCTACAAACAACAACAAACTCAAACATGAAGATTTCAGGATCCTCAGAGGTCAAGCCATGTAAATTTGGAAGGGCATCAGGGATTATATTCTTCATTCTAGCCTATCCATTGGTTTCTCTGATAGGGAAAATATCATTGTTCCTGTTTTCAGCCATAGTTTGGGTAGGTGGGATAAATTCTTCTTCTTCTATATGTTCTTCAAAGATCCCAGGTTTCTCACCTAAAGTGTCTTCTAACTCTCTTGTAGTCAGAGAGGGAAGTTCACAGCTGCCACGGAAGAATGAAGGTTTGTTGCTTGAGGGTGTGGGGGTTTTTGGTAATAAATTTCCTTGGTTATCCCTACTCCTACGAGGCATGAAAGAATACATTTATTTTTTAATTTTTTCACTTTTTTAAAGCAATAATACCGATGCAAAACATAAAAAAACCAATTCTCAAAAAAATACAACACCTACTTAGAAACCTCCCCGAAAACGACGCCAAAATGTGATGAGACCTGGTAATGCACCAAGAGTGTTGCAACTCCCAAGGTCTTCTCAACTCAAATTATAAACCCAGGGTTCGTATAAACATAGAGGTGGCAATGCTATATGCACAGTAGGTTAGGTTCTACTCATGTCACCCTCAGTCATGAAATCAGGTCAAGGTGTTCAAAGACCATTCCTCCAAATAACTATAGTGGAAACTTCTTATGAAAGCATAATTGAACCTGATTCTAACTATGAAAGTGAAAATGCCATTCATTCAAATGTAAATGCTAATTAACATTGCATGAAAATAAAAGGGCCAGTCTACTTGCAGAAGTAAAGCTACTATAATTTTCACATTTAATCAAATAAGTAACCTACTTGCATGTATCATTGGTCTACTTTACATTTTCTTGTAAATAAGGAATCTAAATTTTAACATGCTTATGAATAAAAACACTAATTCTAACTATGTTTTCTTTTTTTATGGTTGCAGTGAGGAAAGGAGGAGGTTGGAGTGGTCTTAGAGCCTCTCTTAATCATCAAATCACAAGTTGGGGGCCATTATTCACCTTAACTATGCTAGTATCAAAGTGGGAAGAAAAACTAGTTGAAAAGAACACTGCTATAGGTCTGCTACATGTGTTGCTACAGGAGGTCCTGTATTGCTACATGGGGCCCTATTTTGCTAAAGGAGGGGTTCCGAGAGCCTTTTGAGGGTAGAAATTGTTTCTTATGGGAAGGAGAGGATGGATGAAGGTAAGAGGAAGTGAATTAAGGTTGTGGGAGCCCCCTAACCAAGGCTAGGAACTCTCTAAGGTCTATCTTGCACCAAGGTTGATTCCCACGATGTTCTCCATTTGTCTTAATAGAATGACTGTGAAAACATAGTTTGGTAGCACTGTGAGTTTCCTAGGAAGAATATGGAAAGGTCCAAGTGGAGATGGAAATATGTGCCCACCCCTGCATATCAACACAACCCTGCAGCTAGCCAAATACATGCATCAAATGACCAATAACACAATGAGATAAATTATCATGGAAACGATGAGTTGAATTTGACTAAAATCTATTCCATTCCACAACACTAATCTAATCATTGAACTAATGACACTAACTCCTAAGTTGAAAAGAGTAAGCATGCAAAAGGATCACAAACTAACATCTATCCATTTCCAAGAAATCATAAACACACATTTTTAGGCTGAAATTGTAATATTTCCAATCACTCTTCTCACAAGAGAGGTGATAGGAAAGCCCCCAATCACAAGTTTTTATAGCATAACATCTACTGAAACAAGAGAAATTAATGAAATGTTGTGAAATAAAAATAAGAAAGAAATATAGAAGAGGGAGTAAAGCCTCTGAGTTGAGCCCAAACCCAAGGGTTTCATCACTCTAAAACTAACTAAGATGTAGATCAATGTTGACCTTCTCATTAAAAAAAAATAGTAGTCTCATACATCGTATGAAAGTTAAGAATAACAATGTCAAGCACTAGGCTCAATATCTAATTGTAGTTGAATCAAAAACTCGAATCCTAATTGTTATCACAAAATCAGACCTGATAGGCTGCTCATCAAGTGGACTTTGTGTAATTGTTTCAGACCAATCTTTTGGCTAAGGCTTAGCCTCCTCAACCTGAGAGGGCTCTCTCAAAGGTTTATGATTTTTAATTAATGGATAGATGGCTAAATCTAAGGTAAAACGATAAAATGATATAACTGGTTGTATCACAGATTAGCAAACATTCATTGGGCCATGGAGTCAAGATAATCTTCAAAAAAACATCACAATCTATTAAGCATGGAAGTCAAGGCATTTGGAGTCTAAGTCAATGAATAAAACAATAACACAGTGAAACACACAGTCCATTTGCATATGAAGGAAGTTAGAGCATTGTTAAATGAATTCTAAGTATCACATACAAATACCACTGCAAATAGAGATATTGAAGAAAGCCATTAGAACAATGATGAACATAAACTCCTTATGAATCTTGAGTTGTCAAAATAGATCTCTGTATTATGTTAAGAAGAAACGGTGACATACAATAACACACAGTCTTTTCTAATAAAAATTCCCAACCTCTTGGATTTCGACCTTATGCTCTTTATAGAACATTTACAAGATAGGATTCTCTTATCCTCCACTAGAGACATCGAATTCATAGTGTTTGACATCTTTCCTAATCTGAAACATGCTATTAATTACAAAATGACAGCTATACTGCTTTTGAAAAGTCCTAATTCTAATAGGAGTGAAACTCTTAAATATCCTTCTAACAACCTTATCTAGTCTTTAATTCACGCTTTGACACTTGCAATCGCATGAATTCGAATTTAGATGCTGACCATTCACTTGAAGTAACCCTACTGTGAGTAGTAATGTTTTCCTATAAATTAGGAAACATGTCTTCTACTTTTCAGCCCTTTAATTTCATTATCAGTTTCGAGCACTTTGATCATTGACGGATCAATTTTACATGTGTCATGTTTTCCAAATATTCCCATAATTCTTTAGTCTTCCAGCTGTGCAGAAAACCAAATCCGAAATGATGCAAAAAGGTAAAGGATAAGCATGCGCTACGAAAGTAGCTTGTTTTTTGTAGCGCTTTTTGTAGCTCGGTTTTAAACTTCCTTTTTCAATCATTTTTTTACCTATTATCTTCAAAGGAGCCTTCTCATGATATATCCACACTTCCACCAACAATTTCAAAGCCAAATTCATCAGAGTTATCCCAAGATTTTTATGAAATTGTGCAAAAAGACTGCTTCAGCAGTTTCGTAGCGCACTTCAGCATATTTGACCTATTTGTGCTACGAAACTACTGTGCAAGCAGTTTTCTCAAAACAATCTTCAAAATTTATAACTTGGAGATGTTTAAACCTTATGAGGGTTGTTAATATCTCAAAAACATAGTAACCTAACCTCAAAAACATGATCTTCATCAAAATTTGTCTTCACCTTAATGAGAAACTGACTTATAAATTTATTATTTTATTTCACTGTTCAATTACTCCGTTTCACTGTTCCTTTAGCTTTTCTTGAGATTTTGTTAGCTGAATATCCAAATCTTCAACTTGTCTTCTTAACTTCCTGTTTCTAGCTCTCAAATGAGTATTCATGACTCTCACAAACTTTGCTTCTTTTATGGCTGGGACTGTCCAGGTGAAGAATTGTTCCTCACTGCTAGGTATTTCTGGTTCATAAACCTTTTCACCTTCCCAAACAACTTTCATCCTCTTGAACCTTGTTTTCTCAATGGCATGTTTTCTAGCTCTTTTCTTCAACCTGGCAATTTCATGGTTTGCTGATTTTAATTTCTCCTCCATTCTTTCATAACTGATTTTTTTTGTTTGTGTTGAAGATTCTTTGTTTTTGGTATGTTCTGATATAGGTGAAGAAAGGTCTATTATCTCTTCATAAACAGTAGGTGTTTCATTTGTTTTCTCAACCTCTGCATTAAGCTCATGTATCCTCTTTGACTGTCTAGTTGCAGGCTTCCTAGCCTTGAAAACAAATGCTACATCTTTATCTTTAAACTCCAGCTTCTTCGATGATTTCACCCTTTTCTGTTTGCCTTCATCAACTCCTATGAAGTCAGCATGAACTAAAGGAGACTCTTCTATGTCTATTGCATGCAAAATATCATCTAAGTTCCCTTTCAAACCTGGGCTATCACTTGTTTCTGAAAGTACTGTTTTCCCTTTTGACTTTGCAGCTTGACTTCTAATAATTCTCTGTAGAATTTGCTTACCAGCTATCTGTTTGTGTGTAGCTTCTTTGATTTCTTGTAACCCTTGTTTTACAGGTGAAGGGGTTTTTGCAATGACCACTGGTATCCTTTCTACTTTGTCCTTTACTTGTTTCCTAGGCTTCAATTTCACAAACCTTTTTTTCCTTGTAACTACAGGTGTGTTGGATTCTGCTAGTAGAGATTCTTTTGCCTTAGGGTTATTGATTGGATTTTGAGCTTCTATTCCAAATCCACATATAAATAGAAAATATGAACAATCTCTATTAATCTTTTGGAGCTCATTCAAGACCAAAAATTTGATTAAACCATGGTGAAACAGAGATGTTTCACACTCTTCAGATTTCACTTGAACCTTATTAGCCAGTTTAGCAATGCTTCTATATAGGAAAAATGGTAAGTCTAGAGATATCATACCAGTGAAGTGTAATAGAAGTTTTAAATGGCAGGAGTAAACTTTGTGGTACCTGCCCTCGCATGTGAAATATCTCTGGATATTGAAGAGTAGTTTAGCATAGCTATCTTTAATGCAATTTCTGGGAATTGCATTATTTAAATCCATCTTTGTATATTCTAGCTTTAAAAACACCTTGCATGCCTCCATATCAAATCTAAAACCCTTAAACCATGTTTCCTGTCCTCTAGGTATCTCAGTCACTAGAGCTATAGTTTCAGGAGTTACCGACATGTTCAACATTCCCACCTTTGTATTTGTACCATTGAAATGCAAAGAAAATTCTTTTGATACCTGACTGTGTCCACCTTGCAGCTTTTCACAAAACTTTAAACATCCTGCCTTTCTGAAAGCATCTAACACTATTTTTTCTTTAGCTAGAACTCTTGTGATTTCAGGTTCAGACCTTAAACAATGTCCTGACCTATGATTCTTTTTCTCCTCTGTCATTCTTTCTTTCAGAAATTTCTGTTTGCTTCCTTCATAATTTAATGATCAGCCTCTCTTGATAGAAGGATCAGCCTCGCTTGATAGTAGACGAGAATAGCTTTGGTGTAAGATGACCATAAGCTTAAACTAGAAAAAGATATGTTTCACTGCTTGTTATGAAAACTGGAACGAGTAACACATATCAACCTTTTCAAACTTAAAACTTCTTTTCACAAATGACACCTCTATGGTAGCAATTATGGGTATGAATGGTTAAACATTTTGGAAATGACCCCTAACTGACTCACTATGATGTCATTGTATGATAACCTAACAGATTCTGACAGTTTTTATGTTTTGACATGAAATTTCTAAGAACCTGCACTTTCGTAGCGCACCTAGTGCAATTTTGGTGAAATGCGCTATGAAAGTAGCAGCGCTTTCGTAGCGCACAACTGGTTTTTTGAACTGACCACGCTACGAAACTGCGGTTTTGTGGCTAATTGCAGAGGATTTTTCCAAAAGTTTAAAACATGATTTCTAAATGAATGACGAGACTTTTCAACCATGGGATGAGACTTAAAGACCTTATTTGGAAATGAAAACTAACTTTTTAAGACTTCTAAACCTATCACCTACCTTTATCAAGAATGAAATGACTCAAGACCTATTTGACATTATGACTAAAACAAGGTAAACTTTCAAAGTTTAGAATTTTTTTTTAGGGTGATAGCACTAATGATCCTTTCAGTTGGTTTATTTATACAAAAAGGTAGTTGATGGAAGCTACCTTGAAAATAGGAGTGATTCCCTCCAAGATCTAGAGAATTGTGGATCTGGTCCTCCTTGAGGTTCACATGTACTTGGAGTCACTCGAATGCCAGTGAATTCAAGCTTGCGAGTGAGGATTTTGTGATCTCAAGCCAAGTTAGAGAGTTAAGAAGGTGGAAAAACCCCCCTATATTCTCTCTTGGTTGCCTCCATCAAGCCCCTACATAGTAAATTCCTAAAAAATGCTTCTTTTTCCTGCAATTTAATTACATTGGGCCACATAATATGACAAACACTTTTTAATCTTCTTACTAAGAATATTATGAATACAAATGTGAATTAGTGTGAGAAAAATATTGTTTAAAGGGTTGGAGGATAACATGATGAACTTGAAAATATACCTATAAATGGGACCCATCAACATCCTCACACGCCTTCAAAATGGAGCTAAACCAGATAAAATATCCTCTAGCTGGCGATTGGAAAATTATATATCCAAAAGACTAGGATTTCTCACTCACATCTAGGTAGTCATTTAAATTCATTTTAAGTGCTCTGGAAATAAAGTGATGTATTTATTAGCTAATATGAGTTACTCTTATTCATATCACTCTCGGTCACGTCCTTGGGATTCAAGCAACTCCTCCTCCCTTGGAACAAATTGTAGTGCTCTCATTTTGAATGATAAGGAGTAATTTACCCCTATCACTAAGCAATTAAATGGATAACCCTTGATCAGGGTGACAATTTGGAAAAGCGTGGGAGAGGAGAGGAGGCTTACCCTCCGCCATCACCCCACTTCACTAATGGGAGGAGATACCAAATTTCTCTCCACGGGGCATTAAAATTCAATGCATTAACTCATGGTACTCTCTTAGATTATTTCACCTCACAGGACACTCTAGGGTAATTCCTTCGTATTATCAGTTTCTAAGTGGTATGTCTACATTGGTGAGTGACAACTTCAAACAATAACCTGCCACCTTTCTCACTGCTCCCCTATTACTTGTTTTTGTTTCCATATTTGTGTAAGGGATTTAAGTCCTCCTAGCCTGACCTCCTCTAGAACTGCTATTGTCATCCAACTGCTCATGGAGAATCCAATTTCAAGACAATGTATTACCACATCTATTGTGTATAAATAAAACTTAGACAATGTGGTCCAAAGATAAGTTTGAATGGAATTTGCATGGATGGAAAATTTTCTAGGTCTTGGCATTCTGAACTACAATGCCAACTTGATTGGTTTCTGTAATACTTTTAAGGCCATTTTCATTACATATACCAAAATAGGGAAAATATTGCAATGGATTTCATGATAGCTATATTTATAACCATCATCACCTTGCATGTATTGGGAAGGACATGTGGTTTCTTAGACTGTCATGATGGATAAAATTATGCATGTTATTTCATGTACTCAGACAAAGAAAATTAATGCAAAGAATTTCATAACGACTTAATAAATTGATAAAAAAAATTGCCTCGTATGTATTGAGGGAGAAATGTGGTTTCCATATAGTAGTAGAGACACACTTTACATTTTCTTCGTTATGTGACTCCTTTATATCTTGAATTTGACAGTATTTTCATTTTCTTGCTATGACAATTCATTTATGAGAACTTCTTGAATTGGACTGCATTGTTCTGTTGTTGGGAAGAGCCATAATCTTCTATGTAAATATCTTCACACTCCATAAGATCTACCTACAAATCAACACAAGGGAAAAGAACACAAAATAATACTTTGAAGGGAATGAATTAACGGAATCCCATTACTGAGAACTGTAATGCATAATATGTACCATCTTTAAACTATGATATTTAATGTTTCTCCTTCAAAATTACATGACATAAAGACATGTGATTAGATGGATTAGACTACACATTGACCCTTTAAACGAAGTTATATGCATTCACTTAGAGGATTTGGAAAAATCTATTAATCAAATGAAAAATGTGGGCACTCTAGGGCACACAATGTGGCGTGGATTGATTGCAAGAAAATTGTTTACACGTCATTGATTGCATGTAAATTTTTTACATGTCCATAGGTAAAAGGTTTTGAGTTCTAAGATATTTTGAAAATAAAATTGATTTAAATTTCAAGTTTCATATATAAATAAATATAATTAAATAAAAAATTTAGAAAATGACAAAAGTCCTAAATGCATTGAACAATGACCTCGATGTTGTTGTTCTTAAAGCTTATAAAAGTGGGGCTACAGTGATCCTAGATAAATTTGATTACCAGAATAAACTGATGGATTACCTCCTTAATAGTGGTAGCTATACGAAGTAAAATAAGAACCCTATTAAGAAAATCTCGAAAGAGGTCGCACTAGCTATGAATTCTAGTAACATACTTAGCCCCATTAGAATGAATCTTATCGAAGCAACCCCGTCACCCCCAGGATATATGGTCTTCCCAAAATCCATAAAAATGGGGCACCTCTAAGGCCCATTTTCAACACGATAGGCGAGCCCACTGTTGGCGAGAAAGAAGATCTCTTAGCAAGACCCAGGTTCAGAGGAGAGGCCAACAAGGTTTCCGTAGTAGTCTAGCACAATGCCGACATTTTCACCCTACTCCGAAGAGTAGAGAGTCTCACCCGAGGCATGTCGTGACCTTAGTAAGGTTAGGAAAAGATCAAGTATCGACTGATCACAACTATAAAGAAAAACAGAAAGAACTTGGAATAGAAAACGGATCTTACTACTTTGCACAAGATACCACTCATTAAGCATATTCAGGATGCAAAATTAAAATTTAAAAGCAGAACATACATTCATAGTAACCAAATGATTAACACGGAACTCAGAACACCAAACACAGGCAGGATTATATTTCATTATCAATAACGAACAACTACATTACTCCACAGAGTTTATTACAGAGAGACAAATTACAACAATGACATAACAGAGCTCTCCTGTGGCTCTCTTCCTCAACCCTCTACTGGACTAACCTCCTGTCTATGCTGGTTGATTTCCTATTTGTTCCTTTGCCAACGTGACTGTTAGTTTTTCCTCTTTTCCCGCTTTGTTGTTTGCCGCTTCTTCCTGATCACTGGGAGTTCTGTTGCCTGTCCTTGTCGCTCCTTCCTGCCATCTGTGCTGGTTTTCCACAATTGCCGTGCCACCTGTTCTTTAGTTCTATGCAACTGTGACAGCTCCCTGTCTACTGTGGTTGCGCTCCAGCACCTGTTCTTCGCAACTCAAAACTGTTTCATTTTCAAAACAAAGGCTCCAACAGGCCCTGAATAGATGCTATTGACTCATCCCGAGTCAATCCTTTTCTGTTGCTTCGGTCTCCATTGGTGTGTCTACCTCTGTGGCTGGCCCTGTCTTCTCTGTTTCCTCTCTCTGTCCAAACAAAGGACCCAACTCAGGAACCTTCGCCAACGCTGAAGATTTGAGTTCGACAAAGTCGTTAATTGTCTGTTTCCATTCCTTAATGAGCTGGTAAGTTTTTGTGGCAACTCGTTCAGCTTCAGTTTCTCCTGCAATGGTTGGCAGTTTGCTGAATACTTCTTTAATTTTGATTTCGGCCTCAACAACCATTTTTTGTATTGCTTCTACATTATGCTTGACTGGTTGCCTCAGTTCTCTGAGGACCTGCTTTGTGGCAGTAGAATGCTCTTCGATCTTCTGTATTGTGGTCTCCAGTGCCTCCGCTTGATTGTATAACTAGGTTATGCCGACGGGATCCGTGGCCTCCTTTATTTCTTGTGAAATCTGTTGCAGTTGTGCTGAGATTGGTTGGGCCTTCATAGTCAATGAGTTAGAACACTCGTGTAAATTATTCAGCAGGTTGTAAGCCTATTTTACCGTTGTCCCCAGGGTTTCCTGCATTCCAGTTGCTTGTTTTGGCTTCTCAGTGACCTTCTCGGCATATATGAATGCAAGATCTGGTAACGTCGATCTTGTCACGAGTGCTTCCTTTAGCTCTTGATTTTACTTGCTAAGATTTACACAAGTTGCCTTCACGCAGATAGACCATTCGAATATGGTACAAGCCAATATGTCTTCCGGTGTATTTTCACCCTGAGCCATTACGGTTGGCTAGAGATCCTTGAAAATATCTGTTACCTTCTCCAGTTTCTCTTGCAGACTTTCCTTCTCTCCCTTTAACTGGTTGTGATCTTCAGTAAGCGCACTAATTTGCAGTTGTTTTTATTCAAACCTCTGCTGGAGGTTGTTGTGCAGTCCTTCTGCCTGTTGTGCTGCACACTGGATGAAGTTGTACAATTGTTATGTGCCCCAGGTCTGCATAATCTCAGCACCAGACATATCATTTTTTGGTGGTCTCTCTCTGAGGAGTTGACCGCTGGCTATTGATCTGGCTGAGTGCTCATGTGGTGATGCGGGTTGGTTCTATTGCGGAAGCTGATTCCCTGGGTTGTTCATGCTTGTGGTCGGCTGAATCTGCTGTAGTATCAAATTTGCCTGCTGAAAAGGGTCCAACTCCTTGGGTGAGGGCATTGTGTCTGCAGTAAAAGATCCCCCGTGAAATAATAGGTCCAGGAAAGTGCCCTGTCCTACCAGAGGTTGGTTAACCTCGAGTACCATAGCTGCACTCGAGTTAAATTCTACCTCGTTGTCTCCATTTGCCTTGCTTTTTGTCTTGACTGGGTCTGAAACTTTTGTTGATGTGGATGGAGTGCAGGTGGAACGGTCTTTGGAAGTGAATGACGTGTGAGGTGAGGAATGGTGAGTGCGAGGTGAAGAGGTATGAGTGTGGGGAGGAGATGAAGTTTTAACATTCAAAACTGAGAACAGATTGAACACAAGTAGCTCGGAATTGACCTAGGTGGCCACCTCTGGCTCCTCTTGAATTGGTGCTCCCGTATCCATAGTTTGCCTATGATCTTCATCAGTGAGATCAACTATTTTCCTAGGCACCATAACTCTTGATATCTTGGCCTTAGGGGTAGCTATGGGTGGTTTAGGTGCCTTACTCTTTGAGATTGGAACTACTGTGGTTGCTGGGGGTGAATTAAACATGGTGGACGATAGGGTAGTGAGTATAGGTGCAACCATGGAAGGTGACGCAGAACTTGAGGACTGAAACTATGAAAAAGTAGGAAAAATAGGAGAAGCACTTGTGAGAGTTTGAATTACACGATTGAAGCCCTTTACCCTCGTGTCTAGCTCCGCTAGTATGGGTGTTAGTTGCAACCGAGACACTCTGCTCAGTGTCTCATCTAGTGTCTCCCCTGATAGTGCTCTTAGCAGCATGTCCTCGAATGAATAGTGATGGATTCCACTTCTGATCTCCATTCCCACCTCGGGCCAGGAGTAGACTTTGGTGTGGAATGCCTTTTCATCAACCTAAAACTTTAACAGTCTCATTTTAAACGTTGTTTCATCCACACAGGTGGGCCTGATCTATGTCTGCTTGTGAGTGACGTCGAACCATATCTGAGAAGAATATCTGTCCAGCAGACTCCTCGGAACCCTTTGCTGCCTCACCACTATGTCCACCATCTTCCTGTACCAGAATGTGAATTCCTCTTCATTTACCTCCTTGGTGCTGGGGTCTCCCGAGATTTTCCAGGGCGTAAACTTTATCGCCATCGGTTGATCACTTGTGATTTCCGCAAGCTGTCTCACCCTCGGGTGAATCCATTTCCACATTGAAAACGCCATGATGAGGTAGCCGTAAATGAACCCAGTGGCTCTTTTGTAGTTATCTTCGCATGCTTCGAACAATTCGTTCAGCAGAAACATACACCAGTTCAACTGGGTTCCCTAGAGGTAGTGCCCCACAAATGATATGGTGTTGAGGGTACACTCAACCTTCATGTAGTGCCTCATGGTCTTGCCTGCAATAAGGTAACAAGCAAATTTAACTGCTGGGCTTTTTATGAGGTCTATGTTCGCCCCCTTCCCTCCTCTTTTAGTGTTGTATTTCTTATAGTAATCACAATCTCCCGCCTTCTTTGCTCTCTTGGAGACATTCTGGAATGCCATGGAGATGTCCCTTCTTTCTGCTAATAATCCCGTTAGCCTATGAATATCTTCTGCATGTATCGGTATCTCCCTCCCTAGCCATAGTGACCCATTCTGGAGTCTGCTCAGTAGGAATTTCATACATTGCATTGCTGCTCCTGTGGTTCCAAACACTGGGAGGTTCCTGAGGTTCAGTATTTTCGACCTTTGGATACCTATAAGCTCTGAATTCAATCTTGCTGCTTCCTATCCTCCTTCCATAGCGTAATTCTCTATGTAAAAATGCCTCTTCATCGCCGAAAACTAGTATGAATCTGTGAAATCTGTGTTGATCAGCGACACATTGTCATACTTTCCCACTAGCGATTCCATTTTCTGAATTCTCTCATCTAGATCAGGCTCGATGACTATTGGTGCTACCTTGGTCATCTTTGATCTTCTTTTGTACACTTGAAGTGCTACCCCTGCTCTTTCTCTGTAAATCATTGCTATTGGATTCTCTCTTTGGACTTCTTCTGATGATATTTCGCTTACTGTTGTTGTTGTTTCTTGTTCTAACTTAGAATTTTCTGGCATTCTTGTGCTTTCTTCTTTAATGCGGGTTAAGTAATGTAACCAGCATGAATGAGGTTGATAAGACCCCATAACTAATTAATTTTTTTGCCTCCCCCGCAACTATAATCCTGTGATTAGTTACCGCGATGAAGTGTGTTCTGACATGGCTGACTATGACTTCAAGATTTGGGTAGATATGATTGGTAATGATTATGGATTAATATGGAAAATTTATTACGGTATGGATGTTACTAATTATGGCAGTTAATTCTAAAATTCGGGTAATCCTACAGACTGACATCGGTATGATGGGTCATTATGACGGAATGATGTTTGAAACATTTGTCTTTCTGACATGGATGACATGCTGGACATTACCCTCCCCCCGACCACAATCGGTTTCGATGCGGTCTCGACATCGCAATAGTGAGTTTCCTCTTGTTATTGTAGTTTGTGCTTTATTGTGATTCCTATCTATTCTCGTCTCAGGTGCGAGAGAGTTATTGAATCTATCTATCTCTATTCTACCATACCGACTCCTCTCGGTTGCGAGAGTTATTTGAGAAGGAAATAATGAAACTTACTCGTGATAAGGCTTCAGGCGTGTGCCATTCACCCATCTTGGTAACACTTGGCCGTCTAGTTGTGCTAACCGAACTGCTCCTGAATCTCGAATTTCAATTACATGGTATGGTCCCATCTAATGCATTCTGAGCTTATCTACGAACTTTTGGAACTTGCTGTCATACAATAAAACTTTTCCTCCGACTGTAAACGTTTTATGTTTGATATGACGGCCATGCCAAGCTTTATGTCTGTCTGATGGAATTCCGCCAGAAACCTGTCCTCTTCAAGTTCTTGTAGCTCATGTAGGCACTCCTTCATTGAGCCTTCCTCTGTTAAATTTAGTGTTAAAGCGATTAGCAGGCTCGGTATGATAGATTCTGCAGACACCACCGCTTCCCTCCCGTACACTAGTTGGAAAGGAGTCTGGTTGTGCAGCCTTTTACAGTTGTCTTGTATGCCCATAATGTTGCTGGTATGTGCTCATCCCAGTCATCTCGATTAGCATTGCAAATCTTTGTTAGTCCCTTTTCTAGGATCTTATTAAATGATTCAACTATTGCATTTTCCTGAGGATGGTACAGACTACTCTTATGATGTTGTACCATAAAATTTTCTAACAGATATTTGATTGTTGTATTGATGAAGTGTGTACCTTGATCGTTGGTTAGACTTTTGGGGCAGCCAAATCTGCTAATGATATTTTCAAAAATGAACCTAGCTGCTATTTCTGTCATGCAATCCTTCACTGGTATTGCTTCTGTCCATTTGGTAAGATAATATGTTGCGGTAATTATGTACCTTGCCTATGAATGTCTTGCGACAGGTTCGATTGGTCCTATAAAATCAACGGCCCACTTCTCAAATGGCTGCAATGCTCATATAGGTTGAAGTGGTAGCTCATCTCTGTGTGATGGACGTCCCATTCTTTGGAAGAAGTCACATTTCTTTACAAATATTTTATTGTCCTTGTGTACTGTGGGCCACCATAACCCTGCTTGTAATTTCTTTCTTGTGGTGGGTTTTGCGCCGACGTGACCCCCCGCAACTCCACAATGACACTCCCACAATATATCCTCCCTTTCATGGTCCATGACACATCTCCGTAAGACTTGGTATAATCTTATCTTATACAATTGTCTTGTTATTAACTGATATTTGGCTTCCTTTACGACAATATGTCTTCTTTGCATCGCTGTATATTCAGTTGGGCACTGTCATGTTTCCAGATAAGTTGCTATCTGATCCAAATAGTCCGGGATGGCTTCTACTCTAAAGAGATCAACATTTGGCAGCTGATCATCCAGTGACCCTCCATTTTCTCCATTTTCCAGCCTTGATAAATGGTCAGGACCCACATTCAGTCTTCCCGGTTTCACTATCACTTCAAAGGTGAACTCCTGGAACAGTAGGAGCCATCTACAGATTCTTCCTTCAAGGACCGGCTTGTTAACTAGTTAATTCAATACTGAATGGTCCGTGAATAATTTGAACTTACCTCCTAATAGGTAATGTCGAAACTTCTGAAGGGAATACACCATTGCTAAAGCTTCTCGTTCTGTTGTTGTGTAGTTCCTTTCAGCCATCGATAACTTCTTGCTTGCAAAGTAAACTGGGTGATCAACTGAAGTTTCTCCTGGTTGAGCTAGAACTACTCATGCAATGCTGGAGGCATCAATATGGACGTGGAACTTCTTGTCCCAATTAGGATGAACTAATATGGGCGCACTTGCTAATTTTTCTTTGAGTGTGTTGAGGGTAGTAGTACACTCGTTTGTCCAAGTGAATTGCTCCAATTTCCACAACAAATTTTCCAATGGTGTTGTTATCTTTGCATAGTTGCGGATGAATATTCTGTAGTAGCCGGTGTGGCCTAGCAGTGATCTCAACTGTTTCATGGTTTCTGGTGCCTCTATGTTAATTATAACAGCCAATTTTCCTGGATCCACGCAAACACCTTGTTTACAAACAACATGTCCTAGCAGCATCCCAAAAGGTACTGCAAAGGTGCACTTCTTAAGATTGAGTAAAATCTAGAGTTGTCTACATCTGTCGAACATTATCCTTAATAAGGTTGCATGATTCTTCAAATGGCTGTAAACTGTCCAGTCATCCATATAAACCTCCAGGAATTTGTGGATATATTCACGAAATGCTGCTATGATGATATGTGAAAATACTGTCAGTGCATTTTTCAGCCCAAAGGACATTACATGATATGCAAACAAGCCCCATTCAGCTGTGAAAGTTGTTTTCTTCTTTCCTTCTTCATCTATCCTCACTTGATGGTATCCTAATAATCCATCTGTAAATGAATAAGCTTCATTCCCGACCACATTGTTGAGCACCTCATCACTGAATGGAGTGGGGAATGGATCATGTGTGCATGCGTTTTTGAGGCTTCTGTAGTCAACACATACTTGAATCTCAGACTTTTCATTTTTTCTTTGTATGAATATAGTACTTACCCACTCTGCTTCTTCTACCGGAAAGATGAACCCTGATTTTAGAATTTTATCTATCTCTGCCTTGACTTTTTCTCTCACTCTTGGATTCAGATGGTAAGGTCTGTGCTTTACTGGTCTTGTGTCGGGCTTCAATATTATACACATTTCCCCCATGTCTCCTTTTATTCCTTTTAGCTCCGCTACTAAAGATGGGAATAATTCTTCCTGTAGAAGATTAAATATCTCCTTAGTCATTTCTACATCCTAGTAGTCGTCAATTCATGAAATTTTGGGTTTTTCCAGGGTTCTGATGTTCAGATTTTTGGTCTTCAATGGTAGTATATGGATTCCCTCTGTAGTAGGTTCTTCTTGTATATCCCGCTCCCCTTATTTTTCTTCAAAATATAAGTGTCTAATATTTTCTAGATCATCATCATCCATTTCACTATCTATCTTTTTGCATGCTACTGACTGTTTGATACTCTGTTTCGAGAGCGATTGTTCCTCATCTTCCTGAATCTATGGAAATAATAATACTCTTTTGATGGCCTGTAGCACCTGTGTGACTGGTTTTGTTTCTCCTTTAAAAGAAAAGCATTGCATAAAATTATCTGCAACTACTTGCCAGGTGTCGGTTCCTCTTTTCTTCTCTTCAGTTAAGTACCAAGCTTGCGGAACTAAATCTAGTGAATGTATAAAATTGTGCATCCACAGATATTCTGGGTACCTTGCTTTCTTCCAGTGGCACTCAAAATTTTGTAAATGTTTAATGGGATTAGAATCCCCTTGGTACTTTTCATTGAATTTTGGTCCTTCATCTTCTTTGAATCTGGATCTTAACGTTACTGCAACATCCTCCCATCGCAACAGAGAGTTGCGATGATTGCTCCACCATCTTGCTGACGTGGATTGTAGAGCCACATCCATGAGCGGGACTCTATGTTCTATGGGTACTTTATCCTCTATTCTTGCAATAAATGTATTTACAGCATTCATATTTGATAAAGTCGGATATCCTCTTACCTCAGTTCCAATCCAGGTGACTCTTCGGATGTTATTACATCTTCTTGTATTGGTCTCGTATCCTCCTTGCTGCCAATCATCCCAGGCTATTTCTGAGCCCAAGTCTGAGCTCTGAAAACTTCTCTAGCTTACAGTTCCCCCCGATGTTGGGTTGATGTAGTCTTCTCTTTTCCTTGCCATCATCTGGTAAAGATGATCGAGAAGTTGAGCATCCTCTCTATTGTCAACAGTTTTTGTATATCGGGGTCCTTGATATGGGTCAAGTGGCTGAGTGACCCTGAATTCCCCGTCTTCAAATATCATCAGTTCCTTTTTCAATTCGATCACTGCATAGTTCTCAAAAGCCCAATATATCCCCAATAATGCTGGATAGGGATCCTTATCACCCATGATGTCTATCACCTCAAAGTCTATGTATGTCTTTACCCCCGCAACATTGACTTCAACTTCTTCCAGCCTGCCTATGGGCACAATGCAGTACTGATTTTCCATGCAGAGCTGGATTGGTGAGTATGTCAACTTTGGTCTACCCAATGCTTCCCATGTCTTTCTTGGCAGAATGTTGACATCTGACCCTAGGTCAAGCATGGTGTCTTTAATTTGGAATCCCGCGACTTGAGTATTTATGCGGAATTCCTTTCTTGTTCTTCTCTTATTTATTTTGATTCTCCGTATGTATTTCTGGGTTGAATCATTTGACTCCTCTGGTTCTGCGTTTTCTTGCACCACGATCTCCATATTTTGTTTCAGTTGTTCGAGCATTAGTGCATTGGTTATAATTTTAAAAAATAGCTGGAACCATTCTTCAATAATTGTACTTGTATTGGTCTGCTTCTCTTTTTCTACTATTGGCTGTGGTAATTCAATGCCTTTGCTCCCCCCGAGTTGGGAAAATGTTTCCACTGTCTCTTTAAAATATTTCTTCTGTCTATCTGGCGTGAAAATTGGCTTTGGAGATGCTGGCTTGATCAACTTTATCGGGTCTACATTCTGTGCATCCTCCCCTGTTCTCTTTCCTCCCCGTGTTACTATGGTTACATTTTGCATAGTCTGAGCCTCTACTATTCTTGGTTTTGCGTTCACCAGATTTGTTCCTCTCTGTCTGGCTCTTTCTTCCCATCTCTTAATTAATTTTGGACAGTCTTCAGTTGCATGTGTATTGACTCTACATCGAGAGCACCATGGTCTTCTGGGAAGTAGAAATTCCCTGGCTACGTGGCCTTATTAGTCACAATTGTAACATCTTACAGTTCCTCTTCCTCCAGCTCTGCCTCCTCTCATTCCTCCTCCTCGTCCTCTTGGAGCCTCATTCACTCTATAAGATGGCCTGTCCAATCGTTCCACTAGTGCATCTAGGGCTCTACACTGCTCTGTATTATGTGTTGTGGAAGCACATAACTCAAAATATATATTGTTTGGAACGTTGGAGTATTTTTCCAAAATTGGGCATAAGCGTGGTGGATGACCAATGCCTTTACATATTTCACAGTATTTAGTTGCAGTCTGATTTAGTTGCACAGGGAACCTTGGGAAGTGGGGTTGCGGTGGATATAATCCTTGAGTGTTTATCTGCACTACTCCCCATATTGGTGGAGTCCCTTGTGTCCCTGTTGCTGAAGCCCCCGTATTCTGTCCCCGCAACCTTGGGCATTCAGTGACCACGTGTCCCTCCATCAGACAATGTGTACACCAAACATTGGGTCTTGCAAGTTGTATTGGCTGAATGGCTTTCAACTTTTCCGTTAGATTGGCTATCTGATGTTGTAACCCCAATATGGAAGGGTCTTGAGCCGTTGCTCCTCCTTTGAATTCCTGCAGATACCCCGCTATAGCCTCTATCTTCATAGCTTGCTCCAATGCATCTTGTAATGTATCAATATTCTGTTGTGTTAGTGGAGTTCTCGTCAACGAAAGAAGGGCCTTGATAAACCAATCTCTCTGATGATTTGGATCGATTGGGTAACTTAGTTTTCTAATCACATCCTTGAACCTTCTCATCAGATCCCATGCCATTTCACCTTCTCGCTGTTTAATCTCCCACATCTCTGATAAACCCTACTGATCTATCTGAGGTAACTTAAATTCTTTGAAAAATTCTTTCTTTACATCATCTATCATCGGGTCTGGATGAGCTTCAGACCATTTAATGAACCAACAAAGAGCTCTCTCTCTTAGAGTATTTTGAAACTCAATCAACTTAACTGCCTTTGGTGTCTGCCAAGCCCTCCATATGGATTCGCAGAGATACCACTGCTGCTCCACATTGTCATTGCCCCTCCCAGAGAACTCTGGGTATCGGGTAAACGATACTTCCATATTTCTTTGTGTGGATGGTACTAGAATAAAACCTCTATTCCCTGGCTGTGAAATTGTATTACTAGCACTATTGCTAGTATGTATTGTTGCTGTAGACTGAACATTATTCAACTTGCTAAACTCTCGTAACTTAACAAAAATTTCACCTAGTGGCTGATAGAGTACCAGGGGAAGGTCGGGACTAGAGCTACTTGAACTTTTGGGAATAGAGTTACCTTGAGTTACGGGTGCCAGCCTCTCTTGGAATAGTTGCTCCATCGCAACATTCAACTCCACATCGAACATCTTTTCGGGGCATGCGTCCTCCACGTTGGAATTTTCTCCCTTTTCTCTTTGGGTTGGGCTCCTATACACTTGCCTGACTTCCTTGATGGTCCCTCCTAATCCTTGGGATCTCGTCTGACCTTCCATTTCCTTTGTCATCTGCGGCACCTTCTCCTTGCCCTGTCAACTACTTTCCTGCTTCTCTAACTCCTTCATCACCCTCTCCCGCCACCTCTCAACAATCTGTGCCCTCTGATGTGCTCGTCACTCTCTCAACCTACTGGAGGTCTCGCCATCCATATCCCTATTCCCCCTTCCAACTTACTTGTAGCATCTCTCCCTCAGCTCCTTCCCCAATACTGGAGGTTTAAGTCTCCATCTCAGATTTTTGAAATTCCATCAATCCCTCGTCTACAATTAAAGATTTGATCCACAATGGAATTTCCTTCAACATCTCTCCCCACAATCCAGATTTGAATACGTCCTTCGCTTTTGAGAAGGACTGGTAACACTCAGCCGCGAATTCCACTATATTTCCTTCCAAGGTATATTGTACCCAAAAATCTACATCTCGGGTCAAATCGGTATCCAACCGATGGAGGGCTACCAGATCCACATGCGTCCACTTGCGACAGACCTTACACAACCCTCCTTGGAATGTCTTAACTTGTAGTCTCCGCAACCCATTATAGAGTTCCTTCGGAAACTTTCCCCAGAATATTTCGTATAGATCGCTTGTAGATTCAGAGAATAGAACCCGATCCTTGATAGATTTTTCCCTCTGTTGTCGCAACTCAGCTTGCTGCAATATGAACTGATCCAAGTGGTTATCCCACCAGCTTCTTAGTTCTCTCTCGTAGATCCGTGATACCATGATCTAGCTCCTAAATGAAATTTCAGGTCCTGACAACGGAACCATTTGTTGGCAAGAAAGAAGGTCTCTGAGCAAGACCGAGGTTCATAAGAGAGGCCAACAAGGTTTCCGCAGTAGTCTAGCACAACGACGACATTTTCACCCTACTCCGAAGAGCAGAGAGTCTCACCCAAGGCATGTCGTGACCTTAGTAAGGTTAGGAACATATCAAGTATCGACTGATCACAACTATAAAGAAAAACAGAAAGAACTTGGAACAGTAAACATATCTTAATACTTTGCACAAGATACCACTCATTAAGCATATTCATGATGCAAAATTAAAATTTAAAGCGGGCCATACATTCACAGTGACTAACTGATTAACATGGAACTCAGAACACCAAACACAAGTAGGAGTATATTTCATTATCAATAATGAACAGCTACATTACTCCGCAAAGTTGATTACAGAGAGACATATTACAACAATGACAGAACAGAGCTCTCCTGCGGCTCTCTTCCTCAGCCCTCTACTGGACTAACCTCCTATCTACACTGGCTGATTGCCTATTTGTTCCTTTGCCAACGTGACTATATTTTTTTCCTCTTTTTCTGCTTTGTTGTTTGCCGCTTCTTCCTGATCACTGGGAGTTCAGCTACCTCTCCTTGTCGCTCCTTCCTGCCATCTGTGCTGGTTTTCTGCAACTGCCGCGCCACCTGTTCTCCAGCTTTCCACAACCGTGAAAACTCCCTGTCTACCGTGGTTGTGCTCCGCCACTTGTTCTCCGCAACTCAAAACTGTTTCATTTTCAAAACAAAGGCCCCAACACCCACTTATCTTCTTGCTATGTTATTTGCAAAAAAATCTTAGGCCCCTTGTTGGCCTTACTGAATCCTCTGTTAAAGACTCTGCTTCCTTTGATAACGAAATTAAGGGTATTAAAATTTATCCTCAGGATATTATTGTTATCTTTTACGTTGTCTCTCTCTATACTAATATCCCCATTAATGAATCAATGGAGGTTATTAATCGCGTCACTGATCCTGATACTGCTAAGTTGGTCAATCTATGCCTTACCTCTACATTTTTTAGTTTCAAAGGTGAATTCTATGTGCAGACTTGTGGAGTAGCCATGGGTTCTCCACTCTCCCCCATTGTCGCAAACTTGTTCATGGAAGACTTTGAAACTAAAGCATTGACATCTGCTCCACTTTGGAAGAAGTTTGTTAATGATACCTTCATCAATTGGCCTCATGGTAATGACAAGTTGGAATCTTTCCTTTTATATCTTAACAATCAATCTCACTTCGTCAAGTTTACAATGGATACAAAAGTCAATGGTAGCCTTCCTTTCCTTGATGTTCTTATCTCTTATAAAGGAGATGGTTCATTTTCTCACCAAGTTTTTCGTAAAAAAACTCACATTAAGCAATACCTTGATGCAAGTTCTCATCATTATCCAGCCCAGAAGTTTGGTGTCCTTAACACAATAGCAACTCAGGCTGTAAGTATTTTTGATGAAAGTCACTTTGAAAGTGAAAAATATCATCTCATTAAAGTTTTTGAAAATAATGGTTATAGCAGACACCTAGGTCTTAGAGCTTTCCAAAAAGATGGAAAAGGGCCAAGGTAAAAGAAGGATCCCATTCATTTTGTTAACTATGTGCATCTTCCTTTTATTCCCGATACCACATAAGGTGCATGCTACTTTTAAGCCTCTCAACACCATTCACAGCCCCCTTAGGTCAGTTAAAGACCAGGTGGACCCTAAAGATATAAATGGTGTTTACTTAATCCCTTGCTCATGTGGAACGCCCTATATTGGGGAAATTGACCACTTTATTAAGCAAAGGATTCAAGAGCATGTGACAAACATCAAACATAATAGATCTCGCTCTTCCTTTGTAGCATAGCATGCTAATAAAACTAAACACCATGTGTGTATTGAGGATTTACAAGTCATTGCCAAGATTGATCACTTCCATTATAGGAAGTTTAGAGAGACAATATAAATTGAGAAGCATATTAACAATCTAAATAAAAATGAGAGGTAGAAGATAAGCAACAATTGGATCCCTACTCTTTAGTTGTAATTTTTCATTACATTTTTATTTAATTTAATTTAATTATATGTATTTTATTATAATAATTATGTTTTTGACATTTATTATAATAATTTTTTAGTTATTGATTTATTATCTATTATTATTATTATTATTATTATTATTTTTAACCTTTCATTATTCATCATTGATAAATTTTGTAGAAATCATTTTGTTAATTATTAATTTTTATTTAATACATATTAGTTAAAATAATTTTATTTATTTAATATATATGTGTGTGAGTGTGTGTGTGGTATTTTCTATTTTAGTGATGGTCTTAGATTAATTATAATTTAATTTAATAGTTATTTTTTTGGTTTTTTATATTTAATTTAATAATTAATTCTTTGCCTTTTATTTATTTATTTATTGATGGATTGATTTTTTTTTTTAATGATAATGTTAGATTAATTATAATTTAATAATTAATTTCTTCATTCTTTTTATTTATTGATTTTTAGTCATTTAGTTATTTCTAATTTTATCTATTTCAATTTATTTAATTATTGTTATTATGGACATATTGTTTACATATTTATATATTTCTTTTCACTTTTATTATTTTTTATTATTAAATATTTAGATAAATTATTAATTAATTAATTAGTTTTTTTTTAATATAATTTAGATTATTACGTTGGAAGACGTCTTTATTTGAAAACAACTTTCCTAGGTGCCAACTGCCAACTATCTATACCGTTAGATTAGATGTTAGACGATTAAAAAGTTGTCTGCCATCGGATTGATAGAATATTTGTCAAATAAAATTTATTAAAAAATATGTATGGTTCGGCTGACAAGTGTTCACCATCAATCATCCAATAATAATCAATGATCATCATTCCCATCATTCCCGATCGAAGTGGGGATGATTCCCTTGGCGGTTCGGGTAACCACCTATGCTGTTAGGGTTTCACCATTTAGAATAACCACCTACGCTATTAACGTTTCTCCATTTTCTTATACTGATGGTATGACAACTTTCCCGTGACACGTTAGGGACTCTGTAACAAAAACCATTCGGCTTGATTGGATATGGATGTTCCTTGCTCAAGTTAACTCTCTGAAGAATTTGATCGCCAGCCAACCAATCTTATGGTCTGCGAGGAAAATTTCTCTACAGAACGCGGTTATGCAAGAGATATTGTTTGATGGCCTTTCTGCAACTACCTCGACTTTCGTCGTAGACCATCACGCTCTTATGTGAAGCTTCAGTACGGAAGGCAATCTTGCATCTCCCTTCGGTTACCATCCGGCCACGTTGGGATGAATTGGCGGCATTACAGTTGCCACTTTGCTCCTCCTCTTGCTGGCGGAAAAAGTTTTGGGCGAGGGGGTTTGGTGAAGCTTCTGCCTATTTGGAATCGTTTAGCCTGAATGAAATGGGTTAGTTTAGTGTAGGCGTGAATACATGGCCACTATCTCTAATCCAGAGGATACCATTCCTCGGTTTCTGAGCGTTGTTGTTCAACCTGATGGCGCTATTCAACATCCTTAAGATTTTAAGATATGATGCTAAAAATATGTAGAAACATTTTCCATCTTCCTGTGGAAGTTATAATTTAGGTTGTCATTTCCACTCACTAATCTCTCGTTGAATGACGCAGTCATTGAAATAATCTATATGAAAGTGACACCAGTAAAATATTTGTAGCACTCAGCTTGAACTTAAAGTTAGTAATTAATTTTTGTTTAAAATGATTGATTTGTATCTCATAATTTTGTATAACTAAATGTATATATATAGAGTTGATATATTAATATATATTTTTTTTAATAAGGTTTTTATTTTTATTTTGAAAATTCCATCTATATTTCATGATATTGGGGATATTGGGAATGTGTGGTTGTGAAACACTCTTATTGCTTTGAGTCTTTTTCTTTCTTTCTTTTTTATTCAAACTTCTTAAAAAACAAAAATATGAATTTATATATGAAGCTTAAAAAATTACAAGCTATTTTAGATATATTAAAAATCCATACCATTTTTAAATTATAGATAGATTTTGATAATAACATTCATTAAAATTTTTAGATAATTTAAACATTTTATAACAGAAAACAACATAAATTTGAGAAAAGGGCATTAATTGCTATGATTATTGTACTATAGTTTAATTTTTTATAATCCTAATTTGATTTTGAGTCTTAAAACCTATGCGGGGTATGATTAGAGTGGATATGCCAATAAGGGTATATCACTTTTATTTTGAATGCAACGAGAAAACTTTACACCTCATTTAATGACGATGATAAGTGTGCTACAAGAAATGGAACGAATTAGGATATCTAGAACAAGGTAAGCTCAAACGTAATTATGTAATTAAAAGTAGGTTTGAATCACATGTCTTTATAAAAAATACTCTAAATGAAAAAAAAATGTTTACAACAAATGTGGTCTCTTGGAATTCATTCAATGCTTGGTATAACCAAAATAGACAACCCAATGAGGTGTTGAAATTGTTTTATCAAATGCAACAGGCATATGTGACACGTAATATCTGAAAGTAATTAATTTTATTTTTGTTTAAAATGATTGATTACTAATTATTATTATTATTATTATTTTTTAAATGATTGATTTGTATCTCATAATTTTGTATAACTATGTATATATAGTTGATATATTAATATTTTTTAGTATTAAAGTAATAAAGCTTTTATTTTGATTGTGACGTAATATCTGAAAGTAATTAATTTTTTGTTTAAAATGATTGATTTGTATTTCATAATTTTGTATAACTATGTATATATATAGTTGATATATTAATATTTTTTTAGTAATAAAGTAATAGTGTTTTTATTTTGATTGTGCAAATTCTGTTTATCTTTCATGATATTGGGTATGTGCGGTTGTGAAACATTCTTATTGCTTTGTGTTTTTGCCTTTCTTTCTTTTAATTCAAACTCCTTAAAAGAACAAAAATATGAAGCTTCAAAAATGACAATTTATTCTAGATATATTAGAAATCTATACCATCTTTAAATTATAGATAGATTTTGATAATAACATTCATTAAATATGCATTTTACAACACGTTATGTTCTATGTGTTTGTAAGGGACTATAACATATCACATCATTTTTCATTTATGTTTTTTTCATATGCTATAGACTTACTACGTTTCCTTTACAACATTTGATGCAATTACTAGTTTATGAAAAATTCTAAAAATATCACACTATATATTTAATTTTTCTTGTCAAATCAGATCTGATCTTTAGTTAAAAAGTTGATAGTAAAAATCCTAGATAATCAATTCAAAAAAATTATTTCTCTGAAAGTATTCTCAAGTATTCTTTGTCATATGTCTCGGTCAGGTGTCATAAAGCTTGAGAAGAAATACTCCCATCGCCACTTTTACCACCTTTAAATAAAAGATTATTGGCTATGAACTTTACCTACAGTTAATACCCCGCTGGGCTTGTTTTCCTCTTTATAATTATATTTTAATTTTTATCATAATTTAAATCAGACATAAACGAAATTTTCATCAAAGATATTTGCTTTTCATCATGTAGATTTAATATTCATCATGTAGATTTAAACTTTAATATTAGACATATAAATTCATATTTGCTAAACGAACATATTTCATGGTGAAAATTGGATGTCAAGTCTGATGTAATTAAATTGGTAAAAAATATTTTTTTTGAAAAATACAGAAGTACTTTTTGCATGAGTCCTAAGTTTTAGAAGTAATATATGTTAGGAAAATTTATCATAGTTTAGTTATGGTTCTCAAATTTCTGTAGTTGTCGTTATTTGCATAAATTGAATTCGCAAGAGGTCGAAACTAGTAGTGAGAACAATTATCTTTAACCGTAAAAAATGAATGCATGCTGACTCATTATTGTTATTCAAGAAAAACCATGCCACCTAAACCCACAACTAATTGATGATCATTAAAGAGACAGAGTTTCACTTCTAAACTTTAAGGTATTAAGAAAAACTAGCTCTTAACAAAAAAAAAACAATTTTAAAACCTACTTCATATCTTATTTTTCAAAATTATTAACCTATTTGTCTTCATTTTTATTCTATTTAAAATTATATAAAATTATACCTCACGCATATTTCCTTTTGCTTTTCACAATGTAGATTTAAATTTTAACATACAAATTCATATTGATTAAACGAACAGATTTCATAACGAGTTAGGTCTGGTCAATGATAGAGTCAACGCATATGCTATCAGAAAATTTTCCATATTCAAAACATTATTTTAATATTTATATATATTTTTAATATTTAAATTATATATAACGTGATGGAATATTTGAACTATAAAATAATATTTATATATATTAATATTTAAATTATATACAATGTGATAGATTATTTGAACTATAATATAATTTACAATTTAGTGTGATGGATTATTTCAACTATAATACAATTGACAATTTAGTGTGATGGATTATTTGAATTATAATATAATTTATTATACAATTTACTTAAAAGGTTTATTATATTTTTAGTAAGTTTTATATATATAATTTTGGAGATTTTTGTTTTTCTAAATAAAGTATAAATATCATAATATTAGGAGAAATATGATAGGAAGAAGGATTAATGAATTTTTTGAAAGATGGAATTATAAGTCATCTTATTGTATTAAATACAGTTTAACATTAAAATATTATATCAATAGAGTTATTCTTTAAGTTAAAAAATGATATTAAGTAATATTAGAGCTTAAGTATTTCTAACTCATCCAAGAATCTCAATACGCCATACAAGTGTAGGTCTTAACGCCTCAATGAAGGACTAACTCTCTAAGGTCTAATACCTATCATGATGCTTTGTCTAACCCAGTGCCTATCAACTCTCTACCATTTTTCTATGTGCCCATTTGTTTCCTTTACGGGCTCTATGTGCACATCAATTTCCTTTGAGACAACCTAGTTTTCTTTTAGTGGCATTTCCTCCCATTGCTCCTCATGTTGTTATAATGGTGCTTATCACTGTCTTTGTTTCATGTGGAGGAATTGGAATGATTTTTGCTTTTGGTTGTCCCTCCTCTATGTTTTCTATGGAACAACTCATTTGAAAGCCCATCTCTTAATTCCTAGCCTCTTTCCAAGAAAAAAGAAGATATATTGTTCACTTCATCGCTTTGAAGTTCAAGATGGACTTGAGGTTCTAGTCCTCTATTGTGGTGGCTCTAGAGGAAGCAACAAAGGCATATTATGTGGGTTTATTCAAGGATTTGAACTTGTGCACCATTCACACCAAGAGGCTAATCTAGAAACATTAGACGTGTATATTAAGTTCACGAGTTCATGTTTTTTTGGACCATGATTTCATTTTCAACATGCTATAGTAGTAGAAATTGGAAACATATGGGCATGCTACAATGTTTCTCAAAAGCATTGAATTTCGATGTTGAAAGAGTGACATTTCAAGAAATTATATTTCATTTTTTCTATCTCCCATGTGCATATCAATTTTCTCATGTTTTCGATTGTCACTGGTAGAGTGCACACATTTTCAAAGTTCTTTAACATATGTTATTGCAATTCGTAATTGGCACTTTGAGAGTATTATGTAGTGAATTCTTCTTGCAATAATTTCTCGATCCTTGGATGTTTCCCCGATGGTACATATTGGTGCCAAGTGTGGGAATTTTATTTCCACTACTTGTTTAGTGATTAGCATATTTGCATGGTTTATTTTTGAGCAACCAGTTTGTATGCATCAATTACCATTACTGTTTGTATGAGAGGTATAGAACTTTGATTGCCTTCTACATACCATCAAGACACCTCCTAGCAAAGATGCATTTTCTCATCCCTATTGTTAGTGTGGTTCTGACTAGCAAAGACAACTACAAAGAATGGTCCAGAAAGATCAAGCACTCACTTATTTTCAATAATTTTTTGGATGGCATATGTGAAGGAGAAATTGACAATGGACCTAAGAAGCCTACATCAAATGAAATATTCATATTGAAGAACAAAGATAATAAATCCCATGCCTTGATTTTTGCAATAGTAAATGAAGAGGTGAGCTATCATATTGTCTCCATTACAAATTCTTATAGTGCTCTAAAGAAGTTAAAATATTTGTATGGCTCATATTGTCTTCATTACAAAATCTTATGGTGCTCTAATGGAGTTAAAAGAAAGTTGTTGATGAGTGTGAGGAAACCTTCTACCCCACAACAAAATGTGCCACCATCCAAACTTTCTTTGTCTTGGAATTACATAATGGATGGAAAGTCCATCAAATTGATGTGAAGACTAATTTCTTGAACGAAGACCTAAAAGATAATATCTCAACTAGAAGGTTTTTTTGAGAAGGGGGGAGAACAAAAAGCATGCAAAATCATCAAATTATTAGTGGCCTAAAACAAGCATAGCAAGGTTGGGATGAAAAGATAACTAAACATCTTCTGAAATTGAATTTCAAATAGCTTGATATTGATGATGCAACTATGTTAATCAAGAATGTTGGTAATCTTGTTTTATATCTTGTAGTGTGTGCAAATGATATGGAACAATGAGAATTATATTGCATATATAAAGAAAAAGTTGAAGAAAGGCTTCGAGATGACATATTTCTTCACTACTACTTGGGCATTGAATTGACCCAATAAAAGAAGTTCATTGGAGAATCATTGAACATGTTTGGCATGGTTGACTGCAATGCTTTGTCTGCTCTAATGAAATAGAATTTGAAGCTCACATTTAAAGAAGGGAATTCTTTTGCAATAAGTATAGATAGCGTGTGGAAGATCTTATCTACCTCACCACTACCAGACTAATTATTTCATTTCTTGTTGGGATTCTTTCCATTTTTATGCAGAATCCTTGTGAAGGAAATTGGCCTATTGCAAAAAGAGTTTTGAAATAATTAAAGAGAACTCAAGATTTTGGATTCAAATATTCTAAGGCGGTTCGTTTAATTTTAATTGGATATTTTGATTCAGGCTTTCACAGGGACAAAGAAAATGGACTGTCAACTTTAAGTTGTGTCATCAATCTTGGATCAATTGTCTCATGACGGCCACACAAACAATTAGTTCCATCAAATTCCACAATACAGGGAGAATATGTTCATGGAAATTTATTTTCAACTTTTGCAATATTTGTAATTTCTCTTTCACACTAAAAATAATAGAAATTACTTTGAGTGACAATTAGTCTCATGTTTCTAGGGAAGTGGTTAATCCACACAAGATTGATTCCCAAGGTTTAGTGGTTAATCCAACACTCCCCTCCATCAAATTCCTAAGTTGTGATTCCCAAAGTGTAATGGTTAGCCCAATGTTCCCCTCCAACTTAACTCAAAGGAATTCAACTTGGGTCAAGACTTTAATACTATATAAGCATTATTAAACTTCCAAATTAATAATACCACCTTGAATATTTTATTAGTCTCATATTCCCAAGTACTAAGTAGTTTGACATAAAATATTTACTGGGTCGAGAGGTGCATTCTACAACCCAATATGGATGATATGTGTAAATTTATCTGTTCGTCCACAAAGATGAAATTTTTGCTAATGTCTACCAAAATATAAATATAAATAACCATACAAAACAGATAAATAATGTCTACTTAAACAAAAACTTAAATAGCCATATAAACAATTAAAATTCCATTAACACAACAAAATTTGTTGTTTCACACTAACTAGATCTGTGTGTTCCTTCTCAGTCGATGGATTTATGCATTCCACTTACAAGTAAGTTCCATATAATTTTTGCCATAAACAAAAATTAAAATAACCATATAGATAAAAAAATTTTATAATACAATTATTTCATGTGTTTTATCATATACATTGAATTTCAATGGATCATAAATTTACTTTCAACAAATTTGTTTACCACATGAAAAATCTAAATTAGGTAAACCTTTGAACATCTTTAGTTAGTCAATACCATTTTTTAAATCAAAGTAAAAAAGTTAATTCAACACAAAGAATCCAAAATCTTGCACCAAAATATTTTATTATTTATTTTAATTAAATATTTGTAAAATGAATCTTTAAAAAGAAAACCATATCCTATGGATATATTAAAATCTTTAGAGACAAATATTTAAATGTCAAAGTTGCAATATTTGAAAATTTGAAAATACTAATTTGATGTGTTTTTATTATAAATTTTGCTATTATGTCATGTAAAAAATATCATTAAATCTAATACTAATATTGAAATATTAATATTAATATTAATAATAATTATTAAATCTAATATTATTACTAGCCTAGATTCATCTTAATTTCGGATCTCAAATATTTTGTCACTTTAAAAGAGATTTGCATTTCAAGAAATTTGATCTAGGTAGATTAAAATTTAAAATGAATCTAGACTGATCTATCATTATCTTTGTACTTTTAGAACACATCACCAAAAATATAGCTAAACACAACCTCTGAGTCAAATCGAGGCATAGAAAAAATTAATGAAATCCCATCACTGAAAAAATGCACCAATACATACCATCTTAAAATTATGTTCTTTGTCACTCACAATACTACAAGATCGATTTGTGATGACCAGATTAGTGGTACACACTGAGCATTCAAATGAGAGGGTTATTTTCAAAAACAAGTTTAAGCTCCAGAAACAGTAAATTAAAAAAAAATGTTTCAGTTTAAAGAAACAATTATATGTGAAATGCATGGAAGATTTGGTGAAATATTGTATTTTACGAGAGCAATATGTTTTGATAAATCGAAAAATGTGGGTGCTTTAAGGCAAGTAGTGTCCACTCAGCTTGAATGCATACTTTTACAGAAATCCATAGGTAATAGAGTTTTAATAAAATAAAATTGAAATAAGGAAAAATGCGGGTGCTTTAAGGCAAGTAGCGTCCACTCAGCTTGAATGCATACTTTTACAGAAATCCATAGGTAATAGAGTTTTACTAAAAAAAAATTGAAATAGGGTCAACTATTATGGTGCCTGATGTGAGGATGGGCATGAATCCATTGGAAAAGCTGAAGTTTTAATTTCTTTCTTGGAAATGACAAGCGTAATATCTGGAACGTGTATATGATTTAAAGGTCTCTTTGTTTCTATCTCGTTAAAATAATTTCTTGTTCCAATATGTATGTATTTTGGTAAATCTAAAGTAATATCAGGGTATTTTAATGTGTAGGCTTGCTTGCCTCAAATGGGAACAAGGACAAAGACAAAGAAAAAGAAAACAGTTCCAAAGAAAGAAAATAAATAAGAGCAACAAAAATAAAGAAGAGCCAACCATTTAGAGTCTCACATCCACACCTCTTACTTGGTCATCAGATCTTTATGTCGAAGAACTGATGAAGGCCAAGACAAGGCTGGAGAATTTGGAAGCCAAAGAACAGGAAAGAGACCACAGAATTTCAGAGATCACATTTTCAAATCGATTTTTAATGGAAGGTAATAGTATTTTAAAAGAACATGTAACAATGTTACAAGAGGCTCTAGAGATAGGAAAACAATAATGGAAAAGCATGAAGACAATGTGGCAAACCATGACAGAATCAAGGGCAACAAACAAGGATGTGATAATTTCTAAAGCAACATAGGTAGATACATAAGTATCTCAAGAAACATATCTTTTGAAAGAGAAGGAAAAAAGAACAATAGGGAAGACGGTCCAAAATAAATAAAAGATGGAGTTGAAGATGCTAATAGTTACATAAGGAAAGAGGAAGAAGAAGATGCTAATAGTTACATAAGGAAAGAGGAAGAAGAAGATGCAAGTGCTCGTAGAGCATAGGAAAGAGAACACAAAGAAATAAAAGACAGGGAAACAAACTTTATTATCAGGGGAATAAGAGATTATGGGAGGAATGAAAGTAATCTCAATTTGACAAGGGACTTTCTGAAAGAGAAACTACATTGGAAAGAGAAAATTTTCCAAGCAAGGAGGGCGGGGAAGTTATGTGAAGAGAGGCCTTGTCCTATAAAATTCACCATGGAAAGCGTGCAAGACAAACACCGTCTCTTGAGAAAAAAGAAACTCTTGAAAGGCTCAACAAACAACAAGAGGAGAGAAGGGAAGAAGTGAATAAAATTAGGGCAGCAAGAAATGATGGGAAAAGGGCATGGTTGTACAATGGTAAAGAAGTTATTGTAGTGTTTGGCACTCAGGACAAAACATGGCAGTAAGATGACAGTGAATAAAAATAATAATTTGATAATAGGGAGGAAAACAACAAGAGAAACATGGATGAAAATGGACAAAGACTCAAATTTGAGTCTTATGTATCAAACTGCATAGCAGTCAAATCCTACCTAGGTCTACCTAAGTTTAGTTTGTTGGAATTGTAGAGGCTACCCTTGGAGGAGGGTACCTGGGTTAGGGCGTATTGTGGAAGGTAGAGACACAATTTGTTTCACAGAAACTCATGAACATGATGGTTGCAAAACTCTTGTGTTTGACGGTTATTTGAAGTTAGCAGTTTGGAACAAGGTAGCATAAAATGGCAAGGGTATGGGGGAATACTAGTTTTAGTGAAAGAAAAAGACGGTTGTCACATTCAGTTGATGAAAGATGATGCAAATAAACAATATTTATGGTTCAAAATATCAGAGAATGAGAATCAAATAAGAATTGCAACATGTTATTTTGCCACTCAAGTCTCAAAAACTTACAAAAATAAGGGGCTAAACAACAAGGATCCGTATGCAGCTTTAAAAAAACATATTTCTATGTACTCTTAGCAGGGAGAAGTGCTTTTAGTGGGTGATTTTAATGCTAGAACAAAAAATCAACAAGCTAGTATTATTTGTTTCAAAGAGGATCATAATCCTATTTGGCTCACTGAAGAGGAGAAGCTCCAATGGGTGAGATGTTCAGAAGATGAAAAAGTTAGTAATCATTTTGGAGAGGAGTTTCTTACACTGTGTGGTTCTTTAAACTTAATTATTTGCAATGGTGTGGACATATGGAAAAGGTCTGAGAACTTCACTTGAAACACATACAATGGGGCAAGTTTTGTTGATTATGTGATTTTCTCACAAAGCTTGATAGAAAAGATAGAAAAAATTAATATTGGAGAACATAATTGGGAATTAAAATCAGACCATAACCCAATTTATATAAAGTTATCATGGGTAGAAGAAAGGCAACATTGGAGAAAAACTTAATTCTCTCGGCAATCATTACCAAGGGGAAAAATTCTTCTAACACAATAAAACCGCACTCTCTTCAAGACAATGCTGGAGAGATTAATTCAGAAGGATAAAACTGGTTTCCAAAGCTTCAACAGTCATGAGTTAGCAAATATAATTCAATGGGCACTTGATAAGTGAAAAAGAGAAAAAAATAGGAAATCAGAATCAAATTGTTTTCATGTAAATGCTTGGTTTGACGAGGAATGCAAAATGGAAAGGAGAACCTTGAAAAAGGCAGGAAAGGAGAAGATGAATGTACACTTATATAAGCAGATACTAAAAATTAAAAGAGATGGGTTCATGCAAACAAGGCGAGAAGAGTTAATATATATAGGCAAGAATAACCCAAAACTTTTTTGGCGGGAACTTCAACCAAGGAATAATCAAATCGAAAATAATATTACATTCACTCAATGGTTTGAATATGCAAGAAAATTTATGAGAAAGAATCAGAGGTTGAGCCTCCTTCGGGGCTCAACACAACTACAAAGCTCTTCACATTACAAGAGGCGGAGATTGGAATTAAGAAGCTGACAACAGGAAAGGAAAAAGACTTGGTTGAACTTTAAGTAGAGTGTCTAAAATGGGTGTTACACAACATTTTGTCACTGTCCTTGCAATCCCCAACTCGCACATTGAAGGTTCATTTCTGTGACCAATATGCAGTGTCATGCTTTGCAAATAACATCCTTACATCCCTTTTGATGAAGGCAACATTCTTCTTGTTGGCATTTCCTTAAGCAGAGATGTAAAAATCCCTATTTTTGCCTTGGCGCGAGTAGCCCTTTACCTCCTCGCGCCGACCTGGGAATTTTACACTAAGCCCGTGCCACTTGGTGCTCTGTGCCAATTAGACACCCGTGCCAAGCTATTTATGAATTAAAAAAAAATAAATAGAGGCAAAGGTTCCATTCAAACCACCTCGGGGATGAGTCATTGGGAGTGGTTGAACTGAAACAACCACGGGCTTCCTCCTTTAGTTAGTAGTTTCCACCTCCCTTGGAATGCTCCTAAAGGATAGGCCTCCCTTCCACCTTTGTAGGGATCCCAACCTCCTCCTTTTTCTCTATATAAACAAGCCTTCTCCCTTTATGAAAGCTAGATGAGCAAAGAGAATTATACAGCTAAAGTGCTGAACTAGGAGAACTGAGCTATAGCTGAATAACTGAGTTATTGAGAAGGTGTTACAAGGAGGAAATACATCGAGAGGGCTTTACCCCGTCCGAAATCCCTGACGAGCTTTGAGACGTGCTTCGCCCGAACCCCGCTGGAGGAGACCGCGATGTCAGAGCATGGTTGTATCTCTTCCTTCTACCTAATAATATAAGTGACTATTGTCTGGTTCCCATCTTGTATTTCGCCTTTATCAAATGCAATATGCTTAGTCTTCTCTGACTGACTAGTAGATTTTGGATGAAATTAGTATGTGGTATGCGGTTATCGTTTTCTGATCTTTGTGCAGGCGTCCAAGCACGATAAGCGAAGGGATTGTGACTTGCCGAATTGGGAGCGAGAAGTTCTCATCACCATTATAATTGCCGACGAAAGCATTGGACCACATGTAAGCTATCTTATCGCATTTTATTTCATTCAAATACCCAGGAACCTACACCTTAGCATGATTCCTTGTTACTAGACGCACCCTAGGGCTAGAGGGATCGTCTCTGTCCACAGAGAGGATTTACCTACATAACAATGGGGAATGAACATTCTTGCACCACACATCATGGAAATATTCAACAACATCATTCAACAAGGATTCCCAAGAGACTAGACAACTAGCTTAGCAATACCCCTTTTTAAAAGTGGAGACATTAATAATCCTTCCAATTATAGAACCATTATGATCAATCCTTTGTTTGCAAATATTTTCGACAACATGGTAGAAAATAGAATCAGTAAGTGGGCAGAAGTAATAGAAAAGAGGGAAAAAGGACAAGCGGGTTTTAGGCCAAATCATTCTACAATGGATCATGGTATCACGTTGAGACACATTATTGAAAAGGTTTGGGGGGATAAAGAAGAAGTATTTTGTTATTTTGTTGAATTAAAAAAGGCATTTGACACAGTCCCTAGAGACAAGTTGTGGCATAGACTGGAAGAACTTGAAATCCTTTTGCATTATAGAGCATAGACTTTATGAAGAGGCGAAAGTAAAAATTAGAACCTCAGTGGGTATTTCAGAAATCTTTAGAAGTGACATTGGAGTCAATAAAGGTTGCCCTCTATCCCCTACTCTTTTTGGTTTATATATTGATAAACTGGAAGAGTGGAAAAATTTGCAAGGTGGGGATGGTGTTCGGTTGGGGGAGTTTGTGATAAATATTCTTTATATGCTAATGACCTTGTATTGATTTCTAAATCAACCCATGGATTGCAGATGCACATGTATGCCCTTGAGCATTTTTGTACAACAGTGTGGATGCAAGTCAATATTAGCAAGAACAAAATAATGATTTTCTCTAATAAAAGGAAGTAGAGTCAGCATGCGTTGTTCTTTGAAGGCAACATTCTTGAATAAGTAAATGAGTACAAATGCCTTGGGATTGATTTCAACAACAAACTTAATTGGGAGTACTACAAAAAGAAGAGAATCTTAGGAGGGTGGAAAGCATTATATGCTCTTCAAAATAGATGTAGAGAGGTAGAGTTATGGGATTGGAAAATTATTAAAGTGCTTTTTGGACTCCTAGTTTGTCTAGTGATGCTATATGGGTGTGAATTGTGGGCTAGCAACACCCCTGTCTCAAAATGGAAGAAAATTGAGAAAATCCAAAAAATATTGATCATGAGCAAGTTAAAAATAAAAAGTTTGTTACCTTATGAGATAATGTTGAGTGAAACAGGAGAAACTCCCATTGAAGCAATTTCTATGGTGCGACTCATGAGATATCTAAAAATAATTGAGTAAATGGGAGTAGGTAGATGGCCTAATGTTATCTTCAAGGAAGGCATGAGTGAAAGAAAGAAAACATGGATGAGACAAAAATACACATGGATGAAAAAATGTAATATCTACCTCAATGCCTATCCCACAAATAACAAGGAGAGAACATAATTTGTTATGGAGAAGTTTCATAAACAGGTATGGGGAAAAGAGTTGGGTAGAAAGAAGAAGTACTACATTGAAGAATTCAATCCTATGTATGATCTCCAAAAAAAATGGTACATTGGAGCTAACATTTCGTGGAGGGAAAAGGTTCTTATTACTCAATATAGAACCAAATCACATAAAATTCGGGGTGAAACAGGATTGTGGAAAAGGCCTAAAGAAGCTTGGGAAGAATTCGTGTGTACATTTTTCACGTATGGGGTAGTGGAATCTGAAAAAGATTTCATTTTGGAATGTGATGTGTTTAAAGAAATCAGAGAAATTTATGGGAATACTTTAGCATATGTTTCTTGGCATAGTCTTTTTAGTGATGGGATTGTTGAAAGGTTAGGCCAGCTCATCATCAATCTGAATAAGAAAAGGACTGAAATGCAAAAGGTGAAAAATAGGGAACTCATAGTCACATACACAATTTTTGGACGTTAAAATATAATTTCATTTCTTCCGACATCGGTTAATATGGTTAATACTATGCTGGCCTATGCATGCTGATACATACCGTGCTTTTAGGCTGGTAGACATTAAAGTAATTTATTTTCTTGAGTTTTACAATCACTTCTGACAGTCGTTAATAATATGATGGCGAGCAAGATATGATACAAAAAATTCATGTGGTATATAAGTTGTCAGATTCTAATTATTATATAATTAGTGGTAGTTATTACACCAATTTTTGGTCATCTAACCTGTTACTATTAGATGGACCAAAGTACACCATTTAAGACCAATTTTACCCTACGTAAAATTTCTTTCACTATGAAAAATAACATAGTAATCCTTATTTATTAAGTTGTTTATCGTCTAAACAGGAAACCCCATGAGGAAATATTAAATAAATCCACATTTGTTTGATTTTCCTCAAGGAATAATTAGTTAAACAACAGTTTAATTAATATTCCTGGTCATATTTAACCCAAAACATGAAAATTAATTAGATAAATCATTATTTATCTTATTATTTTCTAGGAATAATTATTTAAACCTTATTTAAATGACATTAGTTGTTAAATTTGACTAAATCATTTATAGATAATTGAATAAATCATTATTTATTTGATTATTACTCAACCACATCCTTAAAATAATAAATAAGTAATTTATTTATTTATTATTTACACATAAAGGGATTTGACCAAATTCAAATTCCTTTTCCCTCCAACAAATATAATAAATATTCCATAAAAGTTGGATTTAGAATTGGTTAATAATATTTTAATTATGCACCAATATCTAGACTAACTCAATAATTTGTTATAAATAGAAGGGTTTTTCCATTCACTCACTACCTTTTGTTGCCTAAAGATCACTCTGGATCTATACTTTTGGTCTGACTTTGATCCTCCATCATTGTCATATTTTGCTACCATTTTTCTTGTGAGCTCCTTTTGAGTTCCATTTTTGTCTGGGTTTTCTACACCATCAAGAGAGAGAGATATTAGATCTAAAGTGCTGAGGACTTACAAGAACCCATCCCATTGAGGGGGACTGGTAACATCTTTCTATGTTCCCTTCCCAGGTGTCAAAAAATACAAAAAATCTTTAAAAACATTCTTGTATTTTCTATTGGATGCATGGAGCAACTCTTTCTTTTATTTACCGCTTAATGTATTTTATTGCATAGATCTAGATTTTGTAGCATTTATCTTGGTCAACTAACTGCAGATCTAAAGAAATTGGCAACCATCTTTGATGTTAGGGCTGTTTGTTATGCACAGCTAAAGTGATATTTTTTTGTACACTTGCAATTAGAATTCATACTAACAACTGGCGACTCCACAAGGGTTTACGATTACAACCTCTGTCGTTTTTCAGATCCCTACATGACCAGCTGCTTCAAACCCTAGGATTTATCTTCCACTTCTTGTTTACTTTTCTTGATGTTGTTTTTAACCTATAAAACCCTAAAACATTAATAATTCTAACTTCCGTGTATTTTCGGACCTATTGCGCAGGTGATAGGCATCAGCTGCAGTTGAGACGAAATTTTTTTCTGAAACTTGCTCCTGAGAGTGCTGGAAGTGCAGGTCGCACTTTTTGGGCCAAAACCTGTGACCTAAACCTCCAGGACATAGAAAATAGGCCAGAACTCACGACCTTTGCAGAAAACAGGTCATAAACTGTGCCCTGAACATTTTGCGGGAATTTTTCTGAGACTTTTCTGGGTTTGTCTGGGCCTCCCTTTATTGTTGAATGACCTCCGTCTCCACCCGTTTTAGACCTATACTTGCTTTGTTTTACTCATCAAAGTGGGAACCTAGCCCCTTGGGGCTTCAGTACCCTCCACCTTTCTAAGAGGAGTTTTTAGCTAGAGCAGGTTGACTGAAATTTCAGTGTGTTCAACCATTTTTGAGATCTGATCCCTTACCTTCAGATCTAGTTCAGATTGGTTATTCATCCATTCAAAACACCTCCTTTTAATTTTGTTTGGGTCTTCCTCTAGGGTTCCCTCTGCTTCCCTCCAGGTTGTAGCCTTTCACCACCTCATTTACAGAAATTTTCCCTCCAATTGTTTGTTGTTTTTCTGCACCTATTTCCAGTAGATCCGACCTTCAGATCATTTTCCCTCCTGAATTTAGATCCATTGGCTATTTTGGTGTGTTTTGACTAGATTTTTGCCCACCCACAGGATAGTTGTTGAGAGGCCCGCCTCCTTGGGTTTATATTAATGCATAATTATCTATTTATTTTCTATTATTTCAGTTTCATTTACTGTTATCTAGAGATTTATTTACAGTTATACAACACACTTTTTTTTTCTCTACAAACGTCTGGGTTTAAAAATTAAAATTTACACACTTTACACACACACCCTAAGCGAAGAAGAGCCTGGTTAACACTGCCAAGAAAAGACTATAACATTTTAATCAATTGATCCTGCACCTCTTTGCCCTTGTTTTGACATTGTAATCATTTTATCCTGCACCTCCTTGCCCTTGTTGGTCTCTCTCCCCTTTGTGTTGTGTTTTTGCTTTCATCATTGCACCCCCAAGGCATTTATCCTGAAGACTTCTTGGCCTTCATCCTTAGTTTCCATTAGGAAGACTTACTCCTCCACGTAGGATTCGAGTTAGTCCTCCACCGAGTCCGCATTCTTACTCCTCTTCTAGTTAATTGGGTTCCCCTTCTGGTTGTAGGTTTTAAACCTGTACATAAATTATTTGCAAACGAATATTAAAAATAGAAAATAAACAATAGCGAGGGCATAAAACATAAAACATATATACACAGATATTTTCCCATGGATCCCAAATCGGGACGACCAGCTTGATTTTTCATTATATTCCTTTTAGTGTTACAACACATATATATACATGTCGAAGCATACATAAACTGATCAAGTGACACGGATTAGAGAAGAGACACCACAACTTCCAAGTAGTTCCCTTGACCGGATCTACAAAATACCAGGGGTCGAAAACCATCATGCCCCAAAACCATGTGCAAACCCATGCACAAAACCATGAGCGGGTCTGCCCACCGAAAATAAGGACCAAAAAAAATTTATGGGCCGCTGCCCCGGACCCCGACAGGGGGGGCTACCACCCCCCCTGTGACCCCCCTGATGCTCCCAGCACAACGTACAGGAGGGGCTGTCGCCCCCCGCTTGGTGACTAGTCATGGAAAGAATATAACACATACCCAACATTCTCCCACTTGTTGTTTTCTTTCCCTTGAGGGGCTCACGGGATAGTGATCATTGGCCAGGCACACCGCGCCCATTTTTCATACACATCGAAGACACGAGTCACTCATAGACTTCGTCGTGCATACGTAACATTCTTCAAGGTGTCCACCTTCTGCTTAACACCCTTTTAGCCTCAACCATATATCTCACAAGTGATATTGAACATCAATGTGCTTTGTCTTTGAATGATAGGGGTTGCCTTGAAAATTGCACTTTGGCTATCACGATCTATCATATAGCTTGTTGCACCAGCCCCATACTTGAACACAATCTCTACAACCAAACTGCTTCCTTGCTTGCATGAGTGGCTACCATGTATTCTGCCTTTGTAGTTGAAAGAGCCACTACAGACTGTCTTTTACTCATCCAAATGACTGCACCTCCAAATAGGCTAAACACATACCCACTTGTAGATATTCTTTGGTCTAGATCTCTAGCCCAGTCTGAATCAACAAAACCACGAATTTCCAACACTCTTTCCAATCCTCATCTTCCCTGGTAGCAGAAGCCATAATCACTAGTGCCATGCAAATATCTGAAAACCTGCTTCACTACTGTCCAATGCTCCTTCCCTGGGTTTGACATAAACCTGCTCAATAATCCCACTGCATGTGCAATGTCTGGTCTAGTATAGACCATTGCATACATCAGGCTACCCACTGCACTTGCATATGGAACATGAGACACATCCTCCTCTTCTTCTTGTGTCTTGGGACACTGTTCAGCAGACAAATTTACACCTACAGGAATCAGAACCTTCACCAGTTTACTATCTTGCATATTGAGCCTCTGTAATATATTCTCGACATACTTCCTCTGGTTTAACCAGAGCTTTCTCTTTGCCCGATCTCTCTTAATTTCCATGCCCAAAATATAGTTTGCAGCACCAAGTCCTTCATGTCTAATTTGGAGAACAGTTGGGTCTTCAAATCTTGGATAATTTCTTTGTCATTTCCAATCAACAACATATCATCCACATACAATACCAAATAAATAACACAATCACCAATTAATTTAAAATAAATACAATGATCCTCCTTGCTTCTGGTGAAGCCAAGTCCCCGTATATAGGTATCAAATTTTTGACACCACATCCTTGGCGACTGTTTTAACCCATACAGAGACTTCTTTAACTTGCATACCAACTCTTTCTTCCCCTTCACCATAAAGCCTTCAGGTTGTTTCAGGTAGATCTCCTCTTCCAGATCCCCGTGAAGAAATGTTGTCTTCACATCCATCTGTTCTACCTCAAAGTCAAATGCAACAACAACAGATAAAAGTAATATAATAGAAGTAACTTTGGCAAGAGGAGAAAAAATATCACCAAAATCAATTCCCGACACCTGGGAATAACCTTTTGATACCAACCGAGATTTGTATTTCTCCACCTTGCCTTCTACATTCATCTTCTTCTTAAACACCCATTTTCTCCCGATGGGCTTCCTTCCAACCGGCAACTCCACCAGATCCCATGCCTCATTTTTATGCAAGGATACCATTTCATCAACCATGGCCTCCTTCCAGAGTTTTCCATCCTCTGAATCTACGACCTCCCTGACGGTTTTGGGATCATCATCAATTATAGTTAAAGCAAAACTTGAACAGAAAGTAGATGGAATATACCTTTTTGGTTGTCTTCTTTCCTGAACTGATCTTCTGATAGCTGGAGTTTGTGGCTCTTCCTCTTCTGAGTATTCTTCTGTTGTAGAGTCTAATTCATCCTCTTTTAGCTCAAACTCTATCTTCTCAGGTTCCTTTGGTAGGAATTCATGTTTAACAATATCTTTCACCTCTCTAAACACCACATCTTGACTATACACAACCTTCCTTGTTTCCGGGTTCCAAAGCTTGTAACCCTTTAAACCATCCTTATACCCAATAGAGATGCACCTTTCAGATTTATTATCCAACTTGGTCCTTTTCTCCTTTAGAACATGTACATATGCATCACATCCAAATACCCTCAGATATTTAAGAGAGGGTTTCTTACCAGTCCATACCTCATGTGGAGTCTTATCCTCCAACGCTGATGAAGGTGATCTGCTAACCAAGTAACATGCAGTCTCCACTGCCTCTGCCCAAAATTCTTGTCCTAACCCAGTACCATTCAACATGCTTCTTGCCTTTTCCATCAGTGTTCTGTTCATTATTTCTGCAACTCCATTTTGATGAGGTGTGTATGGAGTAGTCTTCTACCATGCTATACCACACTTCTTACAGAACTCTTCAAATTCCTTATTGCAGAACTCCCCACCATTATCTGTCCTCAACACCTTTATCTTCTTCTTTGTCTAGTTTTCCACCAGAGCCTTAAATTTTTTGAATCTGTCAGAGGCTTCATATTTCTTCCTCAAGAAATATATCTATGTATTCCTTGAGAATTCATCTATGAATGAAACACAGTACACAGACTTACCCAGTGATGGAACCAACACAGGTCGAAACACATCACTGTGCACAAGCTCTAATATCGTGTTCACCCTCTTAGCACCAGAAGGAAAACTCACCCGATTTTGCTTCCCATATACACAATGTTCACAGAAATTGAAATCCAGAGAGCTATTAGACATACCTTCTACCATACCATTTCTATGCAGTATCCGAAGGCCCTTCTCTCCAATATTTCCAAGCCTTTGATGCCATAGCATGGTCTTTTCTCCAGAGACTGCTAGGCTTTCCGCTTCACTTTCGGGAACCACAGAACTATTGCACCCATCAATAATAGTGCTGCCCTGAAGCTTGTACAGAGTTATAATCCGAACTCCCCGCATTAATACCAGTGCTCCTCGAACAATCTTACAGGTATCTTTCTCGAACACTGTTTTTACACCTGCATCATCCATCTTGCTTACAGAAATTAGATTTCTAGCCAATACAGGAATGTGCAGAACACCCGAAAGTGTTCTAATCCTTCCACCTTGCATCTTCAGCTTGAATTTTCCACGTCCAAAAATTCTTGCCTTCCTATCATCCCCTAGGAAGACATCACCACCATCATATTTCTCATACTCGCAGAACCACTCCCTATGGGGAGTGAAGTGAAAGGATGCACCCAATTCAATCAACCATGAATCATGATCTACATGCGTATTTGAAGAAGAAGCCAAATACACATCCCCACCTTCATCCGAGGTGGTTTTTTACTCTACAGAAGGATCATCATCAGATCCCTTTTCTTTCTCAAGAGCTTTAGATCTGCAGTCCTTCTTGTAGTGCCCTTCCTTTCCACATTTCGAGCACACCTTTACAAACTTTCCAGGAGATTTAGATCTCCCTCTAGATTTAGATCTCCGACTCGAAAAATTATTCCTGTTTCTGTTTTGGGACCTTCCTCGTACAGATAAGGCATCTCCATTCTAACCTCCATATTTCTCCGTCTCATTTCCTCTAACAGCAAGGCTGAGACAATGTCATCAAAATTCAAGGTAGTTGTATTTCTACCTATTGCAATAACCAGACTGTCCCACGAGTCTGGTAGAGAACACAACAAAATAATGCACTTATCTTCATCTGAGATTTTAATATCAACAGATGAAAACTGAATTACCATAGTATTGAAGGCATTTAGATGCTCTGTCACCGAGTCTCCATCCTTCATCCTCAGGTTATACAAATTTTCCGCAGGAAAAATTTATTCCCCAGAGACTTAGATTGGTACAAAGTCCCTAGCTTGTCCCATAAGGTCTTTGCCGTAGCTTCCCCAGATACATTCAACAATATTGAATCTGAGACACACAACCGTATTGTGCTCTTTGCCTTCCGATCCAGCTTCTTCTAGTCTTCATCTAACATTGTCGTTGGTTTAGTACCCGGATCTACTGTGATCCACTGATCTTTATCCACCAGCAGATCCTCCATCTTGAGCTTCCACAACTCAAAACTCTGACCATTAAATGTCTTGATCTCTATCTTCCCGTCGCTCACCATATTCTTTCACCGCAAGAATCGATCCTGCAGATCTCCCACTGAACAAGGTCTACCTCAAGCTCGAGCAAAAAAACCTCAGTAGCAAGGGCGTCCCCTTGAAGCCGAAACAACTCTGGTACCAAATGTAGGTTTTAACCCTGTACAAAAACTATCTGCAAACGAATCTTAAAAACAGAAATAAACAATAGTGAGAGCATAAAACATAAAACATATATACACAAAGATTTTCCCCTAGATCCCAAATCGGGACGACCTACTTGATTTTTCATTATATTCCTTTTAGTGTTACAACACATATATATACATGCCGAAGCATACATAAACCCCAATCCATTAACCCTGGATTATAACATAATCGTAGTTCCCTTGACTGGATCTACAAAATACCAGGGGCTGAAAACTATCATGCCCTAAAACCATGTGTAAACCCATGCACAAAACCATGGATGGGTTCACCCATTGGAAAATAAGGACCAATTTTTTTTTCCCAAGGCACTGCCCCAGACCCCAACAGGGGGGTTTGTCGCCCCCCTGTGACCCCCCTGCTGTGCCCGGCACAACGTACAGAGGTGGCTATCGCCCCCCCACGCGTGACTAGTCACGGAAAGAATATAACACATACCCAACACTGGTTCCATCCCCGTTTCTTCCCTTGTCACCTTCACTATGTCTAGTTCACGACCTAATGCTGCTGGTATCCCTGACCCTAATGTTGGGAATACTACTATTTGGACCGCAACAGGAACTATCCCGGCTGCTCCCTTGCTCCCCTATATGGCAGGCCTCAGTCTTCCCAATTTTAACCAATTGATCAATGACCCCATACGCCATGACATTGGTTGGCCTGCTATGCCAACCAAGCTCTCTTCCGACATCCCCAAGTTTGAATGTCTTGCTGGAGAAGATCCTACAAACCATATTCGATCTTTCCACATGTGGTGTTCATCTAATTTCATTACCGACGACTCTGTTCGTCTTCAGTTGTTCCAATGTACGCTTACTAGCAAAGCTTCTAAGTGCTATGTTGATCAGGCCTCCTCCTCTCATACCACCTTTGCGACTCTTACCCGGGATTTTCTATCTTATTTCCAGATTCCCCTTCGTTATGACACTGGTACCAAACTTTTGAATTTTTTCCGTCAATCGTCTACAACCCGCCTATCCGATCATGTCCAGGAATGGCAAAGAAGAAAGAGCCTATGTCAAGCCCCTACCTTCGAATACCATGTATACATGGACTGGTTCCTTACATCACTTTTTCTTGCTATAGGCAAAGATGTCGCATCGCATTTCCCTCAAACCGAAGAAGCTACTCTCTTGATTGTGTTAAAATATGACCTGAGCTACGCACAATCTGGTTATGTTTAGACCGTCTTACCTGATTTCCCTAGACCCGGTGGTGCCAATGCACCAGGGGCATCCCATGTCACCAACGATATCATTGGAGCCCTTTCTCATCCATACGCTCATCCTCCCATGGGTTATGGTTTCCCTCAGGGAGGGGCAAGCTCCTCCAGCACCTTTCCCCCTCCCAGTAGCATGTATCCAAGATACGACATGCCTCCTCCTTTTGCCCAACCTGTTTACCACAATGTTACCCAACCTCCTTATTATCCGTATTCGCAGCCTGGTGCTCCATCTCTCCCATTATTAGCACCCCCGCCTCCCTTGCCTTCTCAACCCCCGCAACAACAGCCATCGGCCCCCCAGGGGCAGGTTTATGCACAACAGGGTGTGACTAATCCTCCTACTTCCAAAAAGAAGAGGAAAGGCACACAAAATCAATCTGTGCCCGGTAATCCAAGACCTAATCCCCAAAGGAATGCACCTAACACTGCTAACCAACAGCAGGGCACTCAGCCCAAGCAGGACAGGCCTGTTCGCACAAATAATCCTTGTTCTTGTTGCAGTGTCTATGGTCATTACATCCACGATTGTCCTCTTTTACCACATATGTGTCAGATGTGGGAGACTTAAGCAGCATTGCGAGGACAACTAGCCTCCCCTTTGGTTCCTCCCAATGTTGCACCTAGCCAACCGGCTGTGTTTAAAAATCATTTCCCTTAGCAAAGATTCATGGCTACCCAACCACCTGAAGGTCAGGCAGCCACTCAACCTCCTCCATCTGGTACCTCTAATTACCAGATTCTCATGATGAACTCTGACCAACCCATTACTGTTGACCTCAACCTTCAAACTCGGTCTCGTCAGTACAACAAGCCTCCCACTACGTCTGCCCCTGATCCCCCTTCTTCAGGTTCTACAGAGCCTCTTTCGATAACCAATGGTCCTTTACAGATCCCTCAACCTAAGGTGGAGGTTCATACAAAGATCCCCAAGGGACCATTACGCTGAAACACTGCTTCTGGAAAAGCTGCCCATTCGTATAATATAGTAGATGATTTGGTGCAATCTCCTACTGCCATCTCAACGCTGTAACTCCTCCAGTCGTGCCCTACACAACAAAAAGCTCTACTATGTGCCATGGGCATTGTAGATCCTTCAAATGATCGTTTTACCGTCTTCGATGTTGACCGGTCAGAACATCCTCCCCTTCTTGCTTCCGTCGCCTTCCAAATCCTCGTCAATATCCGGAACGCCAACGTTTCCTGTTTTATCATTGATGAGGGGGCATCCACCTGTGTGATGTCAGACTCAGTTTGGAAGCAACTCGAATCACCTGAGTTGGACCCTTCCACTATCACCCTCCGAGCGTGGGTTGGCCACTCCTCCAAGTCCATTGGCATGTTCCACAATTGTCCTATCACTCTTGCAGGCAAGACTGTTTGCGTTGATGTAGAAGTCATTGATGCCCCCTTGGATTACAACATCCTATTGGGTCGTAGCTACACCTATGCGATGTCTGTTGTACCATATGCGGTTCACCACAAGATTTCATTTCCCCATAATGGAAAGATAGTCACGATTGACCAATTGACATATTACGAACCGAAGTCTCAGACCTCCCTGATTCCATCATATCTTCTGTGGCCAATAAGCAAACCGTCGAACCTTTGACCAGTGTCTCACTCGGAGTCTACAAAGACTCCTCTTTGCTTGGTTCATTCCCTAGTCTTCCTCCTCCTATCTCTGATCCCATCTCATCGAATGTTTGCATGATGCAATCGTCTCGGGCTTCCCTCAAGTAGCCCACTTTGGCTAGTCAGCAGCACCACCCTCTGCAAATTGCTCCTAACACTTCGACTTGGCCTTCTGGACCCCCTCCTCCTGGCCCTTCACCTGCAGCTGGTATTCATGAGCCTCTATACCCTCTTGGCATGGTTCCTTTTGGCCTTAACCATCTCAGAGTCATCCTTCCTGGCCATTACCCCTCCGGTCAGATACCGTTTCTAGCTCCCCCTCAATGAGTGTTCTCGGTACCTGTTATGGCTACCTTATCCCTTCCTAACCTGACCCTGGGGATCCCAGTATGGTATATTGATCCCCCAACTGCTACCCCGCCTGGTCAGCCCAAACGTTATCTTGCTTTGACCCCGGTTCAACAGGTCCCCATGACCCCTCCCTCTGCTACCGTGCCTCAGCCACCTCAACAGGAAACTTCTCATGTTGCGACAACTTCGTGTAAAGGGGGCAAAGCTCGCAAGAAGGCACCTAAAGACAAGGCTGCCCCGACTGACCCTACTCCTCCTTAGCCTCAAAAGCCTTGTGCTTTGTGTGATGTTGTCGGTCATGCCACCCATCATTGTCCTCAGTTGCCTCGTATCAAGCCCATGGTTAATGTTGTGTTCCCTGAGTCTATGGTCCCTGAATCCTATGTTTCTTCCTCGACTGCAGCCAAGAACCCTAAGACTATTCAAACCAACCAACCTTGTTCTTTGTGTGATCTAAATGGCCCTTATATCCACCGTTGTCCCCACCTCCCGCATTACCGCGCCCCTTTGGAGGTAGTTCAGGAGTACGAGATCGAACAGAACTAGTCCGCCTCTCCCGTCCTTGCACAGTATGCTTCAGGCCAGCTTGAAGATTTACCCGCTCCCATTGACATTCACCCTCTTGATGTCGAGATGACGTAGCCTACGGCCACCATCCTATACCTATCATCATTCATGAGATCCACGGTGGAAGCTCCCTCTGATACTTCCCCTTCTGTTTCTCTTGATCCCCCTTCAACGATCACCTTGGGCTCAACATCAGTGGATCCCTTATCTTCCTGTTCTACCGTCACCCCTCGGGATGATGCACATGTGAACCTTTCTTCTCATGATGATGAGTCAGGTAGCTTCACCATGTCACGTGGTCTCCCTTCCTCCAATCACCATATCTTCTACTGTGATGATGACATCATGGAAGTCTTTTCCACCCTTGACTTCATCTTTCCCGCCCATAAATGGAATGGCACCATCCGTGTCTATGGTGAATTTCATGGCCTGAGCACAAGCTGCCCCCAAGGTAGCTCCCACACACCACCTACCCGTCAGTGTGCGGGTGGTAGACATCATACCCAGAGCACTCCCTTTGGCAGTGTTTGTTCGATTTCTACTTTGCGCTCAACTTGCTAGCATTTTTCATCATCCTCTCATTTTTTGTCTTGTGGCACCTTTTAGATGGACCCCCCCGTCCACACCTTATATCCGTTATGCTGATGGTGCAAATCGCTACTCCCAGAATCTAGCCTCGACAGGTTGGGCCATTTTTATCCCCTTGCATTCGATTATTCTCTCGAACAGTGTATGCATTGGTACTGCCACTAATAACCAGGCCGAATATGATGTAGTGCGAGGTTTATTAGCCGATGCCCTTTCTCATTGCATCCTTCACCTTCATGTTCGTTTAGATTCCCTGCTTCTTGTCATGCAATTGAATGGCGTCTACCGTGTGCATAATCCTATCCTTTTTAGAAGATATTTATGAGTGAAGCTTTTGATGCGTGAATTTTAAATCATTACATTCAGTCATGTACCTAGAGCACAAAATCACTATGTAGATAACATTGCAAACAATATTCTAGATTGGCACTTAGCACACACATTTAACACAAGACAATAACATAAAACCATAAAAAAGATGCATATCCATTATATGTGTCGCATAAAATGTTTTAGAGTCCATTAACTCTGATACATATGACATGCCCATAGCATGTTACAAAAACTCAAAACTGAGGACACCACCTGCCCCTACACCTAATCACTATTTAGAGGATCTCAAGACAATGGCTCTACCCCTGCAGCTCATAGATTGCACATCCCCTGTTCGGCCATCGCCATGCGCCGCATGACCCCTCGCCACTCCGAGAGTAGACCAATACATGGCTCTATGTACTGGTCATCTAAGTCTTGCTAGCCGTGCTCTGAAACACTGGTTAGAAGCCTCTCACATCAACGATGGATGTCCTGTAGGAGGGCCGTTGCATTCTCATTTTGCGACACTCTCGATCCACTAGGTCCTGCAGCTCCTGATAATGTAGGCCGTCCCGTATACCTGGCCGGTTTTACTGGTGCTGTATCAGCATATAGTGAAAGAATCAATACCATATACAATATTCTGAAACTTTACAATGCACATTAAAGATTAGCAACTTGTCACCTACCATCGGGCCCCCATACTCGACCAAGCGGTAGTGGCAAGTCTAGGTCCCCACGATAACTCATCCCACTATAGGGATATTCGTCTATGTATAGTGGCATCTTATCCCAATGAGCAAAGAACTCGAGTCGGAACACCTGTCTGATCGGCCCACCTCCTCCTCTGCACAGTAATCGCCCCCACTAGCGCATCTTGGGCTCTTTAGGGCCCCCATCCTAGATCTGTATGTGAGGTTGAAGTGTCGGGATCTTCTCAAAGAAGAGCGAGCACAACACTGTGCCATATTCACAATCATGGTTCACTTGCCACTTGCATAGCGACAAATGTCGTTTCAACGACGACAACATCATCTGGGCCCACCCATAGTAGGTCCCACTCAACATCCTCTCAACAAGCATCATCTTCCCTCCAGTGATGTGGTGGAGTGCCTGGTTGCCTAGGATCCGCAACACCGCTACGGCCAAATCACGGGTCTCTAACCTCTCTAGATCCCTGATCGGTATTTGTGTCCCTTTGACATGGAGACCTGGTTGACAATGGCGCTCTACAAACTCCATGATGTTTCGCCCTTGCGGTAACACTGGCTGAATATTCCCCACCATCCCAAGTGGTGGGAGACTAGTTAGAAAATATATATCCTGGACCATCAACTCAATCCGGTGCCCCTGCGCTATAAATACCTCATGGTACGAATCCCAATAACTGAGAATACGGGCCAACAAGGGCTCCCTAGCTCTTATCAAAGGGTCCTCCACAAACTTTAGGACCCCAAACCTGGCCAATGCACTACAGATACCATGATCCTCCCGGATCTCCGACCGTAATTTTCCTAGGTCTCTCTCTCTGCAGTTGATCCGTAATTCTGCCATATCTGCACAAAATCATCATATTTTTTAGTGTAAGAAAGGAAAGACTGCATACAAACATAAAAACCCAGCTATCAGCCAAAAAATAGCACAGAAAAACCCCTCTCTATCAAGTTGCACTTTTCAGGCAAAATCCTGTGACAGGTCGCAATTTTTTACCCAAATCCTACTACCCAGGTCGTGGATATTTCCCCAAAAAGTGCAACCCGACTGTGAAGAGGATCAGGGGTCTGTTTCCAAGCTCTGGGCACCTAAACTGAACTTTCAATCCATTGAAATGAAAGAGTAGGGTTAGGCCTCTTACCTGCAACTCACGGATCTCAATTCCAACGGTCGTTTTGTCCGCTATGATTGCCACAAGATTTAGGGCCTTCTCTCCTCTCTACATTCACCATAGCTACACTTGCAAATGAATTAATTTGGAGGGAAAATGCCTTATTAAAAGAGAAACCTTAGATTTTTCTTTCGCCTACTGCAACCAAACTGTAGCTCAGTTTGACAAACCGACGATACCATTGGAAAGCTCTCAAATGGGTATTCATTAGTTTTTTGTGATTTGATACTTCACAAGGACACATTTTGTCCAAGAAGCGTCACTTCACCACTCCTCAAAATCTAATTTCTTCACTTGCAACACATGTACTTGGGGCACCACTTTGCCTCCATACTTGTCCATGCTCATGTCGATTTTCTTCATCAGTAACCATCTTGTACTCATGTCTTTATGGGCCCCATTGGACCTTTTTTGTGTGGCAGCATCATCGAGTTGCCCTTGTTTAGAGCATCCGAGTTGAGTCATCATCGCATCCATGGAGTCTATCCCAAGTCCCTTTGTATCTAACTATAGTCCTCTATCCTTCATTGCTTGATTCCTCTCCCGTGTCGCAGATCATGGCCTTCAGTCCTACTGTCCCCTGTCCCCTTTGATATTGTGTCAGTTGCTGCTAGGTCATCCATGCCCTTTATGCTCTAACAAGGGAAGTCATCTGTCCGCTACTCAGTACCCCCCATTTCATCATCATCCCTAGTGTCAGTCTGTCAGTCACTCTACTGTTTTATCTCGTGCCTTAGTTGAGGATCCCTTATTGCCTCACCTATGGCAGGCCTCCTTTTGTCGACATCAGATCATTCATTCCAGAAGACAGGTCTAGAGGGCATTGTACCTTGGTTTCAGATTCCACTCTTGTTTTGTGCCTCAGATCAGGCAAAGGGAATCCTTATTGCCCTTTGACTTGATTGTTTCTCAACTCCATCTCCTTACAGCATGATAGAGATCCGTATACTTGATGGTTCAGTGATGCAGCAGATTGTACCGGTGATTCCCGGGTGTGTGTCAGATGTTTCAGACCTCATGAGGGGGTGGCCCTTCAGGTAGCCCCCCACATGCCTGGATGACCTCTTCATTACATCCTTTGATGTAGCTCCATAGATTTGATGATGTCGGCCTCAGCCGCTTGCAGCGCCTTTTGTTTTGCATGTATTTTTTAGAATATTTTTGCATGTAACAAAATATTGAGTTAGTCTAGATACTAGTGCATAGTTAAAATATTATTAACAAATTCTAGATCTAACTTTTATGGAATATTTTAATATATTTGTTGGAGGGAAAATGAATTTGACATATCCTATGGGACAAATTGATTTTTCATATGGCTGTTGTATTCGGCCCTTTTCCTCTGAAGCTTCACAATAAACACTCCCAGATTCTCGACAAGCCCCTCGCTGAATAGATTATCCCAAGAGCTAGTTGCCAAAATATCTGCATAACTTTCCCTGTTGTATTTTAAGGCCTCACATTATAAAATGAAATGAATTTCTATTTCCACTTTTCTGGAAGAACAAAAAATACATACTCTTTCCTCCCACCCTTTTTTTGGCTTTTTCCAGTGCCTTGTTTCACAACGGAGTTCATGAGAATTAGTCCTTAACTGGACAATAAGAATTTTGGTTCTCCAAGAAATATTGGACCCTAGTAAACTTTTTTTTATGATTATGAGTGGGACTAAACACTTCAATATAGTAGTTTTTCTTTCTCCCTGGCTCCTTATCCCAATTACACTCATGGAACTTATCCATAAAAAAAGCTTTTATCTCTTTATTGTTTATGGGACACATGTTCAAGAAAATAATCCATTTACTAAACCATTTGTTATTTTGTTGCATCCAAGTCTTCTTTCTTTTGCACAATATGTCATTAAAGACAACCTTATGCCATATTCACTCCTCCATTTTCTCATTTTTTTTAATACCTTATGACTCGCACCATAGTAATTGCTTCAATAGGAGCAGCCTCCGATTCACTTAACAAGATAGCATAATGAACTCCACTTTTGATTTTGAATTTGTTTGTAATCAAACACTTCTGAATTTTATCAATTTGTTTCCACTGCATGTCAGATGTACTTTTGACCCACAGTTCATAACCATAAAGAATCACAAGAAGCCCAAAAAGAGTTTGAGTGGTTTTATAGTCCATAATTCTACCTCTCTACACCTATTTTGAAAAGAATAAAATATTTTCCAACCCACCAAATTTATTTTCTTTCTAAATCCATCCCATCTTAGATTTCTGTTGAAGTCAATTTCGAGGTGTTTGTAATCCGCAACTTCTTCTAGAATGTTTCCTTCAAAGTATCACTTATGTTGGTTATTCTTTATTTTTTAGAGAAAACCACTAATTTCGTTTTTCTAATATTGAATTGTATCCCCAACATTCTACAAAAATTCTCAAGGGATAGCAAGAGCTCTTGCAAACCGAGAGCATATTTAGCAATTAGAATAAGGTCATCTGCATACAAAATAAGTATTATGACAAACTTTCCCAAATGGATACCATCGCCCCCTTGCGAATTTAACCACTCCTTAATCTTGTCAATATATAAACCAAAAAGGGTAGGAGACAATGGACAACCTTATTTGACCGCTATATCACTTCTAAAACTTTCATAAATTCCTACTGAAGTTCTAATTTTGGCTTTCACCTCTTCATACAACCTGTTCACAACTGCTCTCAAATTTCTAGGAGCCCCAAGTTCCTCCATTCTGTGCCAAAGAATATCCCTAGGAACCGTGTCAAACAATTTTCTGAAATAAAAAAATAAAAAAAAAGTCTTCTTCCTTTTTCTCCCAAACTTTTTCAATGACGTGCCTTAAAGTTATACAAAACTATGGAATGTTTAGGACTAAAAATTGCTTTCCATTTAGCACGCTTATCTCTTTCTTCTGCCCACTTGCTGATTTTATTTTCTAGCATGCTTCCAAATAACTTTGTAAATAATGGGTTTATCATTATCATCCTATAATTTGAGGGATTATTGACGTCACCACTATTAAAAAGAGGTATTTCCAGACTAGTTGTCCAATCTGTGGAGAACCCCTGTTGTATGATGTTGTTGAAATTTTTTGTAATATGAGGTGCAAGAATCTTTGAGCCCCACTTTACATATTATGCTTGGAGTTCAACTAAGTCATTTGCTTTTCCAACACCCAAATTCTTGATACCCATCTCTACCTCTTACACTGCGAAGAGTTCAATATCTGTATTGACCAAGGGAGGAGGGTCAACCTTGGGATCCTGCTCATAGAGTTGTCTTGAATAGTCAAACCATTTAGAAGTTGTAATTCTATTTTCAGTTTGTACCTTTCTCGGTTGGATCTCCTTCCAAAATAATTTGGGGTTATTTTTCCCAAGGAAGATTAGTTCTTCCCTCCTTGAAACCATGAAATAGGATTTTTCTTTCTTAATATCTGCTTGTAAGCTTTGAGTTTTATGTTATCTTTGTTGGAATCTTTCCACATTCTCCTTGCCCTTTTTCATTCCTCGTCAAACCAAGCATTAACCGGAAATAATTTTTTTTCATACTTCTTAATTTTTCTCTTTTGCACTTTTCAAGTGTGCTTTGAATTAAATGTGTTAATTTGTGGCTATGAAGGTCGTGACTTGGAATTTTCTCCTTCCCAAAGAGCCTCTCTAGCATCATTTTGAAGGTATTACAATTTTCTGGAGTCAAAGGAATTTCGTCCTTTGGGATATCTTGTTGAACACAATGAGCTTTTTACTCTAATTGCTTCTTTCAAGTCCAAGATAAACTTAAATAAATTGGCTTGTGATATGATTTTAAGTCCCACAGCTAATCTCCAATCAAAACTTCCTCCATTTTCTCACATAAACCGTGTGAGAAAATTACATAATCTATTACGCTTGCTCCATTGTACGTATTTCAAGTAAAATTAACAGAATTTTCCCATCTAGTCAAGCCATTACAAATGACTAAATTGAAATCCCCACATAGAGTAAGCAATTGTTCACCAGAGAGATTGCAACCCTTATCCTATGAAATTATTTCCCACTGATGATTACTCTCTTCTGTAAGCCAAATAGGGTTGCAGTCTTTTTTACAACAAAGAATGCTAGCTTTCTCACTTATAGTCCTAGCATTGGGATCACCCACTATAAGGACTTCACACAGTTAAGAGTAGGTTGCAATATCTTATTTTAAGGCCATAAATGGATATTTGTGGTCAAGTTCTCTACTTTTGTAGATTTTTGAAACTTGCGGCGCAAAATAGCTTGCTGCAATTCTTATGTGAATTCAATTTTCTAATATTTTAAACCAAATGAATTGTTTATTTGAGTCTTCTTTTTCTAACTGAATGAAACAACCTTCTTTTTCCCTCACTAATACCATGATACCCCCGTTTCCTTTGTCATTTTGTGCTGCCTTGTTCCACACTGCCATCTTCTAGTATCCTTCAAACAAAGGTGTCTTTCATCCTTCATGTTCATGTGTTTCTATGATGAAAATTATGTCTCTATCTTCCACAATAGGCCCTAACCTAGGTTCTCATCTCCATGGGTAACCTATGCAGTTCCAATGAACTAATATTAGGGAAACCTGGGTATGACTTGATTGCTATTTGTTTTCAAATGCACGACTCACAATTGAGTCTTTGTCCCTGCTTTCCCATACTGACCTTGCCTCATGATTTCCTGTTGATGAGTTTGTTACCTCTTCTTTATGACCATCTTGTTGCTATGTTTTGGAAGGAGGTCCAAATTACGCTATCACAACTTTTTCTTTATAAATTCATGATATATTGCCTTCATCTCTTGCTACCCTAACCTTTTGCATTTCCTCCCTCCTTACATCTTGTTTCCTTATAGTTAAATCTTCTTCTAGAAAGAAGCGAGAACCCCTCAAGAGGTGTTTCTTGCTTAGAATGATATATTTATCACACAAGCTAGGCATGATGACTCTTATGGGCCTGGCTCTCTCACCACTAAACTTACCCACCCTCCATGCTTGGCATATTTGTCCTTGTCATAACAGTTTGTCTTTCAAGAAGTCCCTTGCAAGGTCAAGGGTACATTCATTTTTCCTAGAGTCTTTCACCCCTTTAATAATTATGTCTTTTTCTCTATATTTTCTTTCTTTCCTTTCTGTATCTTGCATGTTTCCAACTCAAATGTTTGTTTATACTTCCCTATTAGTAGAATTGCTAATAACTTGAGCCCCTGTTTTGGAAACTTTTGTGGAATCCCTTTCCTTTCTTCTCTTTCTTTCTCTTCATGGTTGTCTATTTGGACAATCACTTTCCCTTTATCCTGGGATGGTTTGACATTCACCACCTATGTACTTTCCCTTATATATTTCTTCATGTTTTTCACATTTGGCTTCATGTTTTTCCATTATGTCTCCCCTATCAGGGGAGATTCTTGTAGCAATGCCACTTGCTCTTTCAAAAATTTATTTCTATCTGCTAATGCCTTGTTTTTAGTTGTTATTATAATTATTTTATGATCTATTTCTTACTCTTTAGCTTCTAAAAGCTCAAACCTTTGTTTTGTATTTAACAATTCTTTCACATAAAGATCAGATAACCAGGTGAGAGGTGTGGATGTGGGACTATAGAAGGAAATATCATCAATGAATTTTCCTTTCGACTTGTTGTTTCCATGTGCTTGCAGAGGGGACTTGTTTGAATATCGCTTATTGCGAAGGGTCCAAGTACTTTCCCTTTGAGACCAATTTTTCCTTGTTTGTTCCCATATTAGATGAGCTAATCTTATTTTTAAAATGCCCCGATACTGTTTGGCATTAACCCAAATCCATTTCAAAAATTTGGCCGATGAGACAATTTTCACTTGTCCTAGATTATTTTTTTCCATAGGTTTTGAAATTTATTATCCTGCTGTCACGCTTGAATGCATTTCTAATGCAATCAACTGTATAAAGACCTTGCTAAGTGGATCTATGGATCAGGGAATCGATCAACACACTAACTCTTATTCTGAGCTATAGAAACCATATTCAACTTTCTAGGCGACATAACATTCCCTACCATTGAAATCCCTTATAAGCACACACAAAATAAATACCTGAAACTTTCCATGCGTTTACATCCTGAAGAAATGGGTCTCCAAACCAAAACCTATGGACTGTAACTGACTTAACCTGACTACTTGTTTTAGTGGGTGCCAACTAGGGTTGAGTGGGCTTTTGCTTGTTCATTCTTCTTCTGTTTTCTAAAAACTAAATTCTTTGTCCTTTTGCACGCGATCACCCGAGAACCATTTTGTTGTGAACCCCGTTGTTTGCCCAGAAATCTTCGGTACCAGGATTCAAGATTCACATTGCCCTCTGATATTGTACCCATTAGTTTTCATAGCTCCAGAAAAAGGTATGATCTTCGCTGTGACTGAAAATATATTTATTTAAAATTAGGATTAAATTAAATTAAAATTAAACTAAGATATTTGGATTAAAATTTTATTATTAGAAATGTAATGTTGCCAAATCAGCCATAGCTTAGCATTCTCGCTCTTCTAGCCATCTCATTTGCTTTGATAAATCTAAAATCCTTTCTCTCGCCCCTTTCCATTCCAGCCAAATCATTAGGGAAGCCCTCGAAATTGAGAAGCATCCCAATAACTTTAATTGCGATGACGGGTATCATTTAAGCCAATCTTGGAAGCCCACCATCCATTTTTTGTCCTCTAAATACCTATCGTTAAATCTAACCTATCCTAAATTCCTCTCCCCCCTCCCTTACTATTGTCTCTCTTCGTTTCCTTTCATCTCCCCTTTCTTGTCTCTTCATTTCCATTGTTCATTCATTTCATTCCATTATTAGGCCCTCCTTTTACATTTTCTTAATGGGCTTTTTTCCTCCCTTATAAAAAATAAAAATAAATTCTATTAATATTTTTAATTTAACAATCTTATTAATCTTGTTTTTTTGGCTTATCCAATATTGTAACACTTAATTATTGATCAGCCAGTCCCATCTTCAGCCCCCATCTCTTAAATTTAAATAAATTTATGTTTAAACTTTCTCCAATTCAAAAATCCCTCTTTCACCTTTCCCTCTCTTTATTATTAATTTAATACCCTATCCTTTTCTATATAAATTTCTAATAATAAAATTTTAATCCAAAGATCTTAGTTAATTTTAAATTTAAATTTAATTTAATTTAATCTTAATTTTAAATAAATATTTTTGATTCATTATTGATTTCCTTAACTGTTATTTATCAGTTATTAATTTATATATTTGAATCGTAATAGTATAATCTAAATTAAATTTATAATTTCTATTTCTAATATTGTTTTCAATTCTTTGATTCATTTAATGCTTATAGACTCTCTAAATCTCCTTAATCTTGATAAGCACTCTTCTCATCTTATGCTTTAGCTTACTGCCTTAAAGATAAGTGAAGTGTTCACTGTTCATGTTCACTAGAAATTTCACGCTCAATAAACAATATACACAATTTTACAGAAGCTCTCAACATTATGTTCATGACTATAAAAATCTCCATTCTTTAATATATATTTTTAATTAAATTTTATATTAAAATTAAAAATTAAGATTTAGTAATCGTTTGATTGATTGGTATTCTCTTTTATTTGAATTTTTTTTTTCATGGACACCGGGACTTTATAAATATAAATAGTATTATAATTTAAAATAATATGTGCTTAGCATTCATTAAAATAATAATTATTTTCATTGCCTGTACACTATTTTATTTGAATTTTTATTTTTTAAGATTCACGAACAACCGAGACTTCGGACTTTATTAGTATATAATTTAAAATCATTTTATTATTATGTTTTGTGCTTAGTGTTCGAATAATAAATTAAAAAATTATAAAGTATTTCAATCTCAATTTATTTCAATTTAATTTTTAAAATATATTATTTTATTAACCTAAATAATATTATAATTTAAAATAAATTTAATGTTATTTGTTATTTATGGCATAGTTTAATTTCTAAAAGAAATAATTTTTTTTTTTCACTTAAAAAAGAATATAACTTTTTATAATTTAAAATACATTTTTAATGTATAAATAGATTTAACACTCTAAAAAATCTCCAGATTTTATAGATTAAAATTTAAACAACTTAAACTTTAATTAAAATACAGAAATAACTAACATTTATTATATTACCAGTTTGTAGATATTTTAGTATTTATTATTAAAATAATAATAATTTTAGTATAAAAAAATATAAAATATCTTATTCACTATTTATTATAATTTGATTTTTTAATTTTTTTGGGTTGGTTTGATTACACACATTTAAAATTAGAATCTAGTTGTTTATGTAACATTTTTTAGGTTCTTTTAATTACACACATTTAAAATTTGAATATAGTTGTTTATATAACACTTCATATCAAAACACGAATTGAATTGCAACCCATGAACTATTAAAATTTGATTTTTAAAATACATTAAAAATTTATTTATTATATATTTTTATTAATAAAATTTATATAATATTTTTAAAGTATTTTAAATAATAAAAAATCACATTCTTTTTTTATTGTCTAATTTATGTGAAAAAAAATCATTTCATCTTTCCTTAAATTGCCTCATTAAAAAATATTTCTACTTGAAGCCTAGACATATAAATTAAATGGTTGGTAAAAATAGATAGGAATGAATGTATGATGATGATGATGATTAACGTCCGCTAATACCAATGTTGTCTATTGGAACTTAAGAAGAAGAAGAATCAAATTGTAATTCTTTAGAATCTTATTTCTTTGCTCAAAAAGAAGGGAAAAAAGCATACCAAGATCACTATAGTTTGTCTTACTTAATAAGTCAAGAAGATTGGAAGTGTGACAAATGTTAGGGAAATGAGAGTGGATGTGAGTAAGGGCCAGACAATCTAAAAGAAAGTGCTTTTCATCCTCCACTCTCTTAGTATCACAAAGATGACAAATCCTATTGCCTCGAGGGGTCTTGGGAGTAAACCATTGCCCAATTTCACTTTGAAGTTCATGAGAACTAGTTCTAAGCTTAGCGATGTTGATATTTTTCTTCGAGTTGGTGAAAACATAAAGATAATCTGGTTCTCAAGGGTGGGGTTGATCACCTCCTTATAATATCTTAGCTTCCTTTTATCCTCCAACTCCTTATCATTCCATAGCTACATCTTTAAATTTGGAGGTGATAGTATCTTTGAAACTATCCTTGCTTCCTAGGATGATCTCCTCATTTATCCCCCAATGGTTGAGCCAAGACTGTGCATCCTTATGCTACCCATGCTTGAGGAAAAGGTGGGGGTTTTGACTAAAGTTAGAAGCAATTTTATGAAGCCTCTTGGATTCCATGTTGTAAAGCTTCTTCTTATACGTTAGATATTTAAACATAGCCCTACTTTCAATAGGGGAGAGGCCAACTTCGATCAAAAGGATAGGATAGGGGGTATTTCCCTTGATCTTGAGATTGTAGGTTATGAATGTTTTTTGAATCATCTCAATCTTTCTCCACGACTCTCTAGATATACTGCAACCCCAAAATTCACAACCATATAGGACAACAGGGGTGACGAGGGTCTCAAAGAGGAACCTTTTTTACTCAAAGTACAAATATCGGTCGCCTTACAATTGTTTTCAAGCACATAATAAGATTTCCAGCCTTCAATAATCCTTTTCTCAATGTTGTAGTTCCAATTGAGCTAATAAGGAATGTCAATACCCAAATATTTATAAGAAGATACCCGTTCCAAGCAATTGTTATCATAAACAAAATTTCCATGGATGATATTTTTGGATTTAATTATCATGCTTTTAGTCTTGTTAGTATTAACCGTCATACCCATCTTGGAGAAATAGTCATGAAGAGTCTTAAGTTGCTTGTCGAGTTCCTCATGGCTTCTAGCAAGAAGAACGATATCATCGGCATAAAGGAGAAGAGTAATAATAAAACCAACAAACTCGGTTCCTTTGCACCCCGCAATTTCCAAACACTCCTCTAGCTTATCGATGTAAATACCAAAAAGGGTAGGGGAAAGGGTTCACCCTTGCTTAACCCCGATAAACATCAAAAAATTTACTTTAAGATACATTTGATGTCGCTAAAATTAAAAAATCATAAAAATTAACTATATATATATACATTAAAAAAAAAAAAAAACATGTCACAAGATCCTCACTCTACCATGGATATTCTTAATTTGTAAATAGGTTTTGTTACAATACCATAGGCCAAAATCATGACTTATCAATATCACATGCCCAAAAAATCATAACTAATTTGATATGACGTTTTTTTTTCTCTAATTAATCAATTTAATTAAAAGGGGAAAAAAGAATAACTACTTTAGAGATAGATCTCAACATTTGATTTGTAAATACTATTGTGTATTCTAGAATATTTCATGGCGATTAAATCCCCGCCATCCACTTATTAATTATGGAAACCCCTAAAATTTAATTTCTATTTACTTATATATATATATATATATATATATCACATATTAATGAGGGAGATAAGGTTTTGCAGGAGCTAGGGTTTCACAAACCTAGATTCAGTTGCAGAACCCTCCAACTATCATTTGGCTCTTTGTAACACAATTTGATCTCTTTTATCAAGACTTGCAACTGATTTTATAATGACTCTCTCCTCGAGAGGGGAGGCTTCGTACCCCTCCTACTGTAATGTTGTTGCAGGAGATGCCAGTGCCAGCCACAGAGGGCGTTCCTTAGCATCCCATTTATCAATCCTAGGGAATGTTTAATAAGGAAGTCAGTTGAGTCCCCCATACTGTGAGTCACTTGGTAAAATAAATGAAAGAATCAATGCTTCCCTAAAGTAGTCCAAAATACGATGAGGTTAAATCTAATTCAATAGTGGACTACATTTAATATATGCAAGAGCATGCATTAATCAACAAATTTATTGGCATTTGGCCCACCAAAAATGATTTGATCTCTTAGATTAAAAACTTAAACAACAACCAAAGGGCCATATTGAGCTCCAACTAAGCACCAAAGGCTTCTTCATAGTTTCATTTACCAATCTAGAGGAACACACAAGGGTTTTTGAAAATGGGTCATATTTTCTTAGAATTGTAGTGTTTTTCATTCAATTTTGGACCTCGAGATACAATCCAGGAAATGATAAATTCTTGGTTGCACTAGTTTATATTTGATTGTATGATTTTCCCATTGAATATTGGAAATAATACATCCTGGAAGGGATAGGAAACACCATTAGATCCCTCATGAAAATATTAGAGATCACAAAAAATAAAAGGTACACGACTTTATGCCAGGATCTATGTATATATGAATATATCTCAGCCATTGTTGGAATCCATTTAAATTACCCTATAGGATGAAGTCATTGTGAAACACATCAATTACGAACATGTTCCCTTCCGATGTTGGCATTTCTGTGAATACGATCACCTCTTCAAGGAGTGTTTTCTTGTAAATCCTCCACCTCCACCCATGCAATCTATTGTTATCGATCAAGAGGAATTTTTCCAACCAAACAATCATTGTAGAAAGTATAGGGATCCAATAGGAAATAATAGGGAACCCCTTTAATCCAAAAACAGGTATGATTCTCTCACAAATATGGAAAATCCTTCAAAAAATCGTGAGCTCACTCACATCACTACAGGAAGTCAGGAGGGTCCCAAAAAGGATACCCCTGTAAGGAAAAGGAAAAATCTAGAACATCCTAACGATAATACAATGCATCACTATGAATATCAAGAAGGCATGGAAGTTGAAATACCTGATGCAGGGCAAGCAAGCCAAGAGAATAAAAATGAGGGAAAAATATAAGAGGCAATAGATGATTAAGAGGAAATGGATGTGGATGCAAAAGTATTATCAAAAATGTTGGAAGAGCTTAAGCATAAAGACTCTCCAACCATCCTTGAGCCTAAAATATATTTTCTCCATCAATATTTTATTAACGTCAAAAAAATGACAAATGTCTAGGAATATCATCCCATAAAGCGTGACCCAAAACTCCATTCCTCAGGATCTAAATCCTCCTCCAAGCTTGTCCAAAAATAAAAAAGAAGAGGGAGGAAAACAAAACAAGAATTGATTCAACAAGTAGGGAATTTTCTAGCCAACTCAGGTAAGTTTCACTTGATTATGGATGTTTACTCTCCCATCCCCACTTTTTCTAAATGAATATATTTTCATGGAATAGATTGGAATTGAATAAATGTGGAAAATAAAGGTTACTTAAATACCACGCCAAAAGATGAAATCCAAGCATATTCATCCTTGAGGAAACAAAATGCACAAGCGAGTAAATATAATCCCTCTCTCAGAATATTTATAAGGGGGGCCAAGCTCAATCTTTGGATGCAACTAGATTAAGACGTGGTCTAACAGTAATTTGGAACACAAAAGAAATATTCTACCCTAATTGGATTGAATGCCAAGAATCCTTGCAGGAAGATTCCAACTAATTGGTTCCAAATAATTGGGTTATTTGATGGCCATATATGGTCCACATATTACTGTAGAAAAATTTATATTCCTCAATAATATTTTATAGCCCTGTAAGCTCCATCAGGAGGATATTTGTATCATTGGTGTCAATTTCAACATGATTACCTCATTGGAGGATAAAAAGGATGAATTTGAAGGTTGGATGGGGATGTGCACCTCTTTAAGAACACAATAAAATTTATGGGCACCACTAATGTTCCAATTATCAATGGTATCCAAACTTGGAACAATTGATAGGGAGGTAAGTACCAAATAAATATCCGACTAGATATATTTTTTATTCTTGAAAGTTTGTTAGAGAAATATTTTTTTTATGGAGGCATCAATACTACCTTGTGCTAGATTTGACCATTGGCTGATCTTACTGGAGCTCTATCTCAAATTTTCTCCAAATAATCACCCATTCTTTTTCAAAATATTTTGGCTCACAGACGCTTCATGTCTGGAGAAAGCAAAGCGGTGGTGGAAAAACATTAAAGCCCCAAGGTCCTTGCATATGCATAATTTCCAACAGAAGATCAAGATCCTAAAATCTCAAATAAAAAAATGGAACTAGGAGGAATTTGGAAATAAATTCTAAGACAAATCCCTATTAGATGTGCAATTAGAGATATTGCGACAATAAATAATTCTAGAAGGTTCCTCACAAGAATTAACCAACCAAGAAACTGAATTCCTTTCCAAACTGGAAGAAAGGAGGAAGTAATAATATCTTATGTGGAAAGGGAACTCCTAGATTAATTAGCCCAAAGAAGGGGAGTGAAACATCGGGTTCTTTCATAAATATATGCTTATTGAATTGTCAGAACAATACTCCTTGCTAAACTCAATTGGGAAACACATTACAACACACTCATATATAGAAATGGAACTCACTACATTATATAAGAATCTCTTAAAGAAACCCTCTCCTATTTTTCTTCCTTCCATAGAGAAAATATTGACACACATTTCGAGCATAGACACTGAAGATCATAATGTAGCTTCGAAGAGGGATATCACCATTCAAGAGCTGGAAGAATCAATCATGGTCTTACCAAAGAATAAAGTGCCAGGACATAACAGATTTAACTTATACCTTTTCCAAGCTTGTTGGTCATTTTTTGGGGAAGAAATCCTAACTTTGGTAGTGCAATATTGAAGAAATCAATCGATATTACTTGAACTCAACACCACTTTCTTCACTTTGGTTCCCAAATCATCACAAGTTTTGGATCCAAACAAATTTTGGCCAATATCCCTTTGCAAACCCATTTACAGAATAATCACAAAAATCATAGTTAACACATTAAATTCCTATTCCCATCCCTTATTTTAAAGGAAAAATATGGAGATGTGGAAGGTCAACAAATTCTGGATGGACTAATAGAGGACCACAAGCTAATTCACTCCATGAAAAAAATATAAAAGGAAGGCATGATAATTAAAATTGAATTCTCCAAATATTTTGACAATTTAAATTGGTCTTACTTATTTCATGTGCTTAAAGCCTCTGGGTCTCAGAAAATGCTTAGCACTGTTATCTTTGCCTTTCTTTAGCATATTGATAAATGGCTCTCCCTCAACCACCATTAATGCCTCTTGGGGAATTCAACAAGGGGACCCATTTTTCCCCTTCCTCTTTTTCTTGGCTATTGAAGGTATTGGCTAATATATGAAGGAAACCATCCCTAGAGGAGTGTTTAAGGGTATTAATCTAAAAAACCTCTATGATCCTATCGCACATCCACAATGTTTGGATGACATAATATTGATGAGCATGCCCACAATTCGAGAAGAAAATGCCATTTAGAAAAATCTATATTATTTTATGCTAGCTTCAAGAGCTATAGTCAATCCCTCCAATTCCCAAATATTTTTCTTAAGTATTCATTTTGGTATCCAATACCATCTTGCCATATTATTAGGCTTTCAACATTATTTTGTCCCCGTCATATACCTTGGTGTACCTATTGTTGACAACTCTCTAAAAATGATTCGTTGGCAAGATCTCATTGAAAACATTTCATCAAAACTAGACAATTGCACCTTTAGATCCTTGAATATAGAAGGTCATCTAGTTTTTCTCATATTTATCTTGAAATCACTCTCTATTTACATAATATTTGTGGTTTCTAACCCAAAATGGATTATACACTCTATTCAAAACCTATATAGATCATTTTTATGGGATGGGGTTGTAGAAATTTGATAGAAATTGCAATTGCTCAAGGTTTCGAACTAAAACAAGAGACACAAATTCTACTCTACTAATCTGTGTAATGGAAATCACAATTTAGAACAACATGCATACACATGCAACAAGAAAAAAAATAAGTACATAGTGATTTATAGGGGAACCCAATTTGGAAAAACCCCTCAAGCCACTTTTCATAAATCAGTTGAATAGAGAAACTATTACAATTGGATGATCTAGCTCTGAGCACCTACAAAAGTAAAACTGCCCTCACTGTTGAATGAGAGCCTATAGCCAACACTTAGCAAATTTTTTCCTCCTCCGGCCTCTTATTTCCTTGAAAAAATATGAGCAAATTCGAGCTCCTAAACAATAGGGAACTCCTTATTTCCTTGCACAATTCCCAAGGAATTGATCTCCTGTCTACATGCAACAATTGTACACTCAATTAGTATACACTTACAGTTACAATAGCATTTATCTACTCCACTCGAGTTGAGAAATTCGAATTCCATGCATGCATGAGCTATTTTGGGTTGATTGATCTGTTAACTAAAAAATATCTAAGTTAGATTGTTGTCTCACTGCACAAATGACCTTCAATTGACTCTATTAATTGTTAGAGGTCAGTTAAATAAGTACAACTAAAAATAACCAAACTAGATTGATAAAATTTAGAACTAAACACATGCATGACTGAACTCCAAGCCCACTAACTCGAATTTACTGAGCTAACTGAGTGACAAGAGCCATGTCACACTAGTTAACTGCCTCCAAGTTGTCCTGTTGATGTGGAAATTTGATTTACCCAATTTGATTAAGGCTAAAGTCAAATTGAACCTTTATTGCTACATTTTCTAACACTCCCTCCTAGAAAGAAATGGATTTTTCACCACCCCTATCTTGCACATGTGGAATTCTAATTTATCTCTTGATAATGCCTTTGTTAAGATGTCAACATCTTGCTCCTTAGTTGGAATGTAGTATAGCAACATAATTCTCCTTTGCACACAATCCTACAAATGATGATACCAAATATTAATGCACTTTGACCTCTCATGAAATACCAGATTCTCAAAGAACTTAATGTAACTCTGATTATCACAATATATCATTGTCGGATCCATATCATGACTGAAAAAAACCACAACTATTTTCCTCATCCATATGGCCTCACATTCTACTTGACTTGCAACCATCTATTCATCCTCTTTTGAGATGAGTACCACATGCCTCTGCTTCCTGTTGTACCAGGAAATAGTTGCGGACATAACACTGAAGATAGCACCTGAAGTATTTTTATTGTTTGATGGAATCCCAACCCAATTTGCATTGGTGATGCCTTGTAGATTCACTCCCTCTATTCTCATGTATCATAATCCATACCCGGTAATGCCTCTGAGGTACCGTAACACATGCTTTGTTGCCTTCCAATAAAACTTGGTAGGCCTCACCATAGCTTGACTAATCTTGTTTACTGTGTAGCTCATGTTGGGTCTTGTGTTCACAAGATACACCAAATACCCCACAAGCTTCCTGTAAATGGTATCATCAACCTCTTCACCTGAGGTGGCATTCTTCTTCCTCTAGTTTGTAGCTAGAGGTGTGTCCATAGGATTACAATTATCCATGTGAAAAATTTGAATTATTTCAGAAGCATACTTCCCCTGAGACACAAACAATTCACCATCACCTTGCCATACTTCTGGCTTGATGAAGTAATGCATTAAGCCCATGTATTTCATCTCAAATTCCCTTTCAAGATCCTATTTGCAAGAGTGAATCAATTTTTCATCACATGTCAATATTAAATTATCAAAATACAAAATAAGGATAAGCAACTTACCATCTACATAATGTGATGGAGGTTCACATCTGCTTCACTTTTGGTGAAGCCCAATCCACTAAGATAATTTTCGATCTGAGTGTACCATGATCGGGGTGCCTATTTGAGACCATACAATGTTCTCCTGAATTTGCACACATGTGGCTCCTGATCATATGTCTCAAATCCTTTTGGTTTCTCTAAGTAAAATTCCTCCTCAAAAACACCATTGAGAAAGGTGGTCCTCACATCCACCTATTGGATCTTCCACCCCATCTGTGCATCTAATGCAAGAATTGATCTGATGAAGGAATACCTTGCCACATGGGCAAATGTTTAATAATAATCAACTCCCTCTACCTGATAAAATATTTTGGCCACAAATCTGGCCTTGTACTTCTCGATGCTCCAATCAACTGCATGCTTCACTTTGTAGATCCATTTGGAACCAGCCAATGATTTCCCTTCTGGTCTTGACACAACTTCCCATAAATTGTTCTTCATTATGGATTCATATTATTCCACCACGGAATCAGAAAAAATAGGTTGAGAAAATTCTTCCTCAATTGAAGAAGGCTTTGACTTAATGATTTATGTCATGAGAGACATGTAACTAGTGCACATCTCAGGTGACCTCCTCTTCTTGCGTTGTGATGTAGGAGATCCCACATGCTCTCATGCATCCTGTATCAATCTATAAACTTCTCTGGTTATCTTTATCCCTTCTCTGGATGTTTCTGGTTGAGTGGGTGTCTCCACTTGGCCTCCTCTCTGCTCCTCCATTTGTGGCTGCTCCACAATTTCTTGAAGCTCATGCTAAGGCTACTCCTTTAGAGCTAGAAGCTCCTTCTCTAGTGGGATACTTAGTTCTCATTCCAAAGAGCATCTCATAGCCTTTTCCTCATCAAACTTGACATATATCCTCATCATTGTCATCCTCAGTGAATGTAAATACACCTAGTAATTGTGTGGAGTTTATATGTATCTTACAAAAGCTCCCAACTCTATTGTAGGTTCAAGTTTCCTCCTCAAATCCTTTGAGATATGAAAATAAACTGAAGCTCCAGAAATTCTAAAATGAGACACATCAGACTTTCTCCTTGAGAAGGCTTCCTCTGGTGTAATCATACCAAGTATTCTATGAGGACTTTGGTTCTGTAAGTAAACTGTTGTGTTACATGGTTCTGCCAATAGATGCAATGGAAGCCCGTAATAATGTAGCATAGTTCTTGTAGCTCCAACTTGTGAAAATTTGTAATCCTGAATCCGCACTGAAACAATCTGATATTACTTCTCCTGCTTGTTAATTCCATGCAAGTTATTTACTGTGTTACACTGTAAATATCGAAGTAAGTACAACTGCAACCTTCACTAGTTAAATTATATGCAGAAACAAGAACTGAGCAAGAAGAAAATAAACCCACACACAATTGACATAGTTATTTTTGGACTAAGTCCCCAGAAAAAACCCAATGCGGGAAAACCGGTGTAGAAACTGAGGGTTTGTATTTTTAAGTAGCAGTTCTGAATACAATATTGGATGCCTTGATGGCTATCTAATACATAGAATCTGACTAGCGGAAAAATTAGTGAGAAATACCTCACATTATCTCTGGCGATCTGACACTGATCCAACCCCGAAATGGCTAGACCCAAATTGCCTCTACGTTTTCTCTATGCAGTCACTATCTAGATCTGTGTCACAACTGATAGGGACTACATCACTCCCTCTGGCTGATCAATCTGCTAGCTGGATGCTCGATCCTCTGGCCCTCCGGTCTCACACCCCGAGTCCTGACATTGGATTTGATTTGACCCTCAACAAATTTGTGGTTCTCCTCACAGGTTCAGTGCTACCTCATTGTGGATTTGCATTGCCCAGCGTGGCTTTTACGCTGCCTCTTCTGGATCTCTCTTTTCCTTCTCTGCGTTGTATCCATAGCTTAGAATATCTCCAACCAAAAAAATATCTATGCCCTTCATTGCAGGAAATATCCTCGATGATCTCTCTAGAAACTGCTACATTGGTCACTTGATAAATTGATCTCTTGATCTCACTCAATGTGTTTTCAAAATTCCCATTGAATTCCTCCTTATAATATTCTCGTTGACAAATAAATGGCCCAGATTAAATTCTAATCAATGGCTCAGGTCATATTGACTTGATCTCCGTATTTTTCTAAAGTTTCACACCTAGTTTAATTATTTTAATTTTCTAAGTTTAAACTCAGGCATCCATTAATAATAATTAATAAATTAATTAAACCTCCTCCAAGTGGAATTTTCCAAAAATAATTCTGGGTATTATGGAATACATGTTTCCTAGCCTCCCTGCAAAATTTGAGGCTTAGAGCACATCTGGTGTTACCAAAAATCAACAATCCCTCTTAACGAGGAATATGCTTTAGTAATGAAACTTGCTTAAGCATCACCTTGTCTCTATAACATCTCCCTCTGCACTTCTGATGTCTAACATCACTGCCCACAAACTAGTGTGCAAAATCCTGCATCTGTGCTACTGCTGACCCTGCATGTTGTTGCCAACTGCAGCTACACTGAAAATATGTTGTTGTTGCAAAATAAAAACATCCAAAATAATGAACCAAAGGTGATCAGCATGATGCATCTGTTGTTGGAGTTCTGACTGTGGCTAGTCTCTACGCTAACCCTTTGAAGCCTCTACGCTGCTGCTAACTTTGCACTGTGCCAACTACATTACTGCCAACTTTGCTCTACTCTTATTAGTTTCTAGTGCTCCTAGCCATTGCAACTGTCACTCTGACACTCCTCTGCACCAACTAACACTATTCCATCCTGCTACTTTTGATATGGGATCCCATAGCAAGGTGTTGATCGAAGAGGTGGAATCCTCAAGGATACTACCCATCTAAAGCTCTTTCGAACTACAGTACCAGATCACCCTAAATCTCCCCTGGAGGTATGTGGGAAATCATCACAAAGTCCTCCTCCTTGATCCTTGCCGTTGTAGCCCGTGGATCATATTTCTCGTCCTTTTTCGTCTTCTTTAGAGGACACTATGTAGCTCACCACACTGGAAACATTTGATCTTTGTGATTTCCTTCTTCTTCCTTCGCTGCTCCTATTGCCCCTTTGATGCAAGAGCTACATTTTCCTCCTCCTCCTTAGGCTTTTTCCCACTACTAATGCTGCCAAAAAGCTTTCACTTGACTAAGTCTTGCCTCATCTCTTCCTTTTGAAGAGCAGCCCACATCCCTTCCCAATCCAACAAATTTTCTCTGCCTAGGATAATCTGGATAAAGACTTTCCATTCTTCTTAGGATGAATTCAGGGCCAATATTACCATTTCCATGGCCTGAGGTGTTGCCCCTACAACTTCCATCTGATCTCGGACTTCCTGAAGCTTTGAAAGGAACAGATCCATGTGCTTCCCCTTATGCATCCTTTTGGATCTCATATTCTCCTCCAAGTACATCTTCCACTACTTCGAAGACTCCTGGTATAGTGTAGCCAATGCATCCCACGTCTCCTTGGAAGTCCCTTTGCCATAAATGTGTGAAACAATGTGATCCTTCACTTCGTCGAGGATCAACCTCTTGGAATTTTCCATATATTTCTTGTAGACCTTCAATGGATCCGGATCTGTAGGGACACCTACCACATTATCGATAAATGCCTTGAGTTCATGCTCATCCAGAAGGAAGGAGACCATTTCCTTCCAAATCACATATTTGGAGGCACCCTCCAACCAATCTTGATCTATTAGCCCGGTTTCTACCATTTAACCCAAAAAAATGTCGAATCCTACCTCTAAACCTCTACACAACTGGCTTTACGCACTCCCTGCTGGAGTGAGAAAAATAAATCTTGGTTATTGCTGGTTTTGCGTGGGACATTAAAATTTCTTGGGTAAGAAATTCTTTGAGTTCATAATTCCCTCAATATGCTCTTCTTTCCTTCTTATGACACTTTTCTACACTAGCAAGCTGTTGCAAAAAATATACGTCCCAATTGAAGATTGTTCTGCACTGAAGCAGTTGCATTGCTCCCTCTGTCACTGGAAAATTTTCATTTGAAATCTTTCTCTCTGTCGACTCATTGAAAGAGATATTTTTCCATGAAAATATTTCCCTCCTAGCACCAGAGCACAACCCCTTTGTGGATTCAATCTACTACCTACGCAATTATTTGATCTCCCTCTTCTGGACAACGGTGGGCTCTTCCAAATCTACTCTCTTTCTTCACCTGCGCTTTGATACCATGTGAAAAATCGTAATCCTGAATCCCTATTGCAGCAATTTGATATTACTTCTCCTACTTGTTAATTCCATGCAATTTATTTAATGTGTTACACTATAAATATCGTAGTAAATATAACTGCAACCTTCACTAATTAAATTATATGCGGAAACAAGAACTGAGCAAGAAGAAAATAAACACACACATAATTGACACCGTTATTTTCAAACTAAGTCCAATGCGGGAAAACTAGTGCAACAACTGAGAGTTTCTATTATTAAGCAGTAGTCCTTAATACAATCTTGGATGCCTTGTTGACTATCCAATACAGAGAATCTTAATCGCTGAAAAAAATAGTGAGAAATACCTCACACTATCTTTGTCGATCCGACACTGATCCAACCCCAAAATGGCTAGCCCCAAGTTGCCTCTGCGTTGTCTCTACACAGTCACTATGTATATCTACATCACAACTAATAGGGACTACGTCACTCCCTCTGGCTGATCAATCTACTCGCTAGATGTTCGATACTCTGGCCCTCCGATCTCACACCCCGGCTCCCGGCACTGGATCTGATCTGACCCTCAGCAAATTTATGGATCTCCTCATAGGCTCAGTGCTACCTCAGCGTGGCTCTACGCTGGCCAATGCGGCTCTTACGTTGCTTCTTCTGGATCTCTCTATACCTTCTCTACATTGTATCCCCAGCTCAGGAAATCTCCAACCAGAAAACTATCTTTGTCCCTCATTCCAAGAAATTTCCTCGATGATCTCTCCGACAACTGTTGTGTTGCTCACTTGAGAAATTGATCTCTTGATCTCACTTGATTTGTTTTCCAAATGCCCATAGAAGTCCTTCTTATAATCTTCTCGTTGAAAAATCAACGACCTAGATTAGATTCTAATCAATGGCTCAGGTCATATTGAATTGATCTCCATCTTTTTCTAGAAGTTTCACACCCGATTTAATTAATTCACTTTAATTATTTTAATTTCCTAAGTTTAATCTTATGAATCCTTAAAAATAATTAATAAATTTAATTAAACCTCCTTCGGGTGGAATTTCCAAAACGATTTATGGGTATTATGGAATACATGTGTCCTAGCCTCCCTGCAAATTTTGAGGGTTAGAGCACATCTGATGCTACCATAAATCAACACAACTATGGTCGTGTTTTTCCTCTGAGATAACCCATTTTGTTGTGGGTTATGGGGTGCTATCAGTTCTCTTCGAATACATTCTTTGGCACATAAATCCTTTAAGGAATTAAAAAAAAAATCACCTCCATTGTCTCTCCTGAGAGCCTTCACCTTCTTCCCAGTCTCCTTCTCAACTAATGCCTCAAATTATACAAATTTCGAAAACACTTCATCCTTTTTCCCTATGAATAAAATCCTACATTTTCCAGATAAATCATTAATAAAAATTACATAGTACTTATGTTTTGCTGTGGAGGCTATAGATAAGGGTCCACAAACATCAAAGAGGACTCACTCCAAGATTGTATTTTCTCTTTAATCTCTAATATGGAATTTGGATTTGACATATTTCCACAATATGCAACCCTTGCAGACATCACGCTAGTCAGGGGAGACTTCAGGGATACCAATGGTAATTTGTTGCATGAATTTTAAGGAATCATGGTGTAGATGACACTATCTTCTATGTAAGCATTCTTGAACATCTCGACTTTGCACTTTTTTTTCCTTGCTACTCAATGCAGCACAATATCCCAACTCAATTTTGTATATGTTCTTCACTCAAACTCCAATCTGCTTCACTTTCCCAATAGCTATGTGTCTCATAAAGGCTTTCCCTTTACTAAAAATAAAAACATAGCATCTATCCTCTAATACTGCTACAAATATTAGGTTCTTATTTTTCCCAGGTACATACATAACATATTTGAGGTGAAGAGGGGAGGCTTTCTCCCTCTCAAAGGTGAAATTACCAATTCTTATAGCATTGCACCTCCCATCATCCCCCAATTCAATGTGCATATGGAAATCCTTCTCCTCTAGGCTACTGAAAAATTCCTTGCACCCTATCATATGAAACGAGGAATTGGAATCAAGGTACCACACACTCACTATAAAAGTGCTAGCAATGCATGCTATTAGGGTGAAGTCTAATTCAAATTGTGAAGAAAGTGCTTCACCTTCTGATCCTCCTGAAGGCTTCTTGTTAGACTTCTTGTGCAGAAATTGTGCCTGTATTTGTGGCAGTGGAAACATTTTATCTTGCTCAAGTGTTTCTTCTAGCCATTATTTTGGTTGGATTTAGGTTTGCTTTGGGTCTTCTTTCCTTTTCCCTTCTTCCCCTTCCAAACCAAGGAAAAATTCTCTTCATCTTCTACTCTGGATGAATGTGCATCTCTGGTATTTCTCTTGATCTCTTCTTGAATCAAATCGGACCACAACCTTTCCTAAATTGGTAATTTTTCCCTTCCATTCACAGAGTCTGGGTAGTTGTGCCAAGATTTTGGAAGGCCTAGAAGAGCTAGGCTCACCAGATCATATTATGAAACATTCGCCCCAACCCCAGCAAGCTCATCTCAAACTTGTGTGAATTTGGAGAGATATTGTAGGATGGTATCATTTTTCTGCATCCTAATGTTTTGTAGTTTTTCTTTCACGGCCAATTTTCTATGGTCACTGCTATTTTTGAATATCTTGGTTAGTGTCTTCCGCATATCATATGGTGTGTCTTTGCCATCGATATTTGAGACCACATGGTCCCTCACACCTTCTAGAAAAATTATTCAGGCCTTTGCAACATCCTTCTTCCATTGGGGTAATTATTTTCCATTAGACTGTTGGGGTTTCATAATGTCAGTTTTAACATATTCTAACATACTGTTATCATCAAGCATTGCTTCCATTCGGTCCTTCCTGGCTATGAAATTCAAGCTACCCTCCAGGGCATACTCCAATATTAGTCCGTTGAAATATATTTTCTCAAATTTGAAGAGAAAATTGTTGCACTGAAGCTGCAATTTCGAAATTCCTGAGAGACAAATTCAAAAATTTGGTTCTAATGTGATTTTAGGACTCTGATACCATGTAGAAATTTGATAGAAATTGCAACTGCTCAAGATTTCAAACTGAAAACAAGAGACAAAAATTCTACTCTACTAATTTATGGAATGTAAATCAAAATTTAGAACAACATGCATAGACATGAAACAAGATAAACCAGATGTACACAATGATTTCTAGGGGAACCCACTTGCGAAAAACCCCTCAAGCCTCTTTACATTAATCAATTGAATATTTAAACTATTACATTTGCATGCTCCAGTTCTGAGCACCACCCACAAAAGCAAAATTGTTCTCACTGCTGAATGAGAGAATCTAGCCGTTTTCTCCCTCCTCTAGCCTCCTATTTTCTTGTGCAAATATGAACAAATTCGAGCTCCTAAACAATAGGGAAGTCCCTATTTCGTTATGTAATTCACAAGGAAAACATCTCTTGACTACATGCAAAAATTGTACAGTCAACTAGTATACACTTACTGTTACACTAACCTTTGTCTCCTCCACTTGAGTTGATCAATTCGAATTCCATGCATGCATGAGCTATTTTTGGCTAATTAATCAGTTAACTGATAGATCTTTGATTTAGACTGTTGCCTGACTACACAATTGAGCTTCAAATAACTCTATTAATTATTAGAGGCCAGTTAACTAAGCACAACTAAAAATAATTGAACTAGATTGCTAAAATTTAGTAATCAACACATACACGACTAAACTCCAATCCCACTAACTCAGATTTATTGATCTAACAAAGTGACAAGAGCCATGTCATACTAGTTAACTGTTGCCAAGTTGTCCTGTTAATGTGGAAATTTGATTTACTCAATTTGACTACGGCTAAAGTCAAATTGAGTCTTTCTTGTTACATTTTCTAACAAGGGCCACCCAAGAAAGAAAATGGGCATTAGTGGTCTGGGATAAGGTATTCCTTCCAAAACAGAGGGGAGGTTTAGGCTTAAGATATCCATAGATTCCCAATAAAGTAATGGGTGCAAATATATGGTGGCAGTGGATCCAATGATGTGAAGGTCTTGGAAAAATATATGCAACAACAAATATAACCTAGGTGCAAGTTTAGCTACCAAGCTTCATGGAAATTATAATACATGAGGCTATTCTATTTGGAACCTTGCAGACCAAAACAAATTCTTGATACAACATGATTTCTGGAAATTTCAAAATGGAGGACTAGCCAACACTTGAGATGAATCGTGGCAATAATTACCCAAAATTAGTACTTTGAACCAATTCTCTTGACTTATTGCATTAACGAAAGTAAATGGCTTACACATGTGGCTTATTCCTAGAAATTACATGATTGTGGTTCTCCTTGGAAAGTTTGGAAAAACAAAGAAGATTGAAACTCCAATGTTCCAACGGACGAATGGTCGCTCTTGGAATAAGTCTCTATCTAAAGCAAGATCCCCATTTTGAAAGGATCAGTTAATCTTTGGTGGGGATATAAACCACCATGCATTTTTTTTGTTAAAGAAGAGTAATTATTAGTTATTGTTGCTAATCAACCCCCTCAAGAGAAAATTTGGTCCTGTATTTGGCATGTGAATCTATGGGAAAAGTTTCACATTTCTTATGGATGTTATCCATAAGAAAAACATTAACTTGGGAACGCATTTATTAGCAAAGTTTCAAGGGCCCTTCCTATTTATATTTGTAAAAATATCATTAAGAAAATGCATATCACCTCTTCAAAGGATGCCCATTTGCATATGAGCAGTGGACAAAATTATCTTCAACATTCAAGCAATTTGATCAACACAACAATGTACTAGCTATTGTGTTAATAATAACCTCTTAGTGATCTGTAGCTTTTAAAAGTGCAATAATAAATTGTGCTTGGATTATCTCTCCTAGCTTCACTCTATGGTAATTATGGAAGGAAAGTGTTATGAAACCAACTCCAAAAATAGAATAAAAGAGAGATCAACACCTTAGAAATCATCCACTTTGAGGGGGCAACTTCCTTTACATTACATATGAACAATTATTGGATGATACATGTTAGTATCAATTTTTGTATTCTACCACCAGTGATCAAATAGACTGTTATCATGTCATATTTGGGTCCCATTTTGAATTTTTTGTCATTCCATTAGGTCATCATGCAAAAAATTGGTCACTGGATGTAGATCTAGTTTTGATATCACTCCTTTCAAAATTTTACTACTTGCTTCCTCATTTCACCACTTTGTTGAGTGTACCATCGTTCATGAGTTGTCATCATAATTACATTAATTTTCATCATGGTTTCATTCAGTCAATGTCTCCATTAGGTCTTAGGGTTTCCAAGGTCATAAAATCACCATTTCATGCATAAAGTCCAGCAAGTGAAGGAGTGCCAATAAATAAATTTCATTAGTAAGTTTGATTTGTAAATTTGATTTCAAAGAAAATGTAATTTTATGTTCCTAATTTGTAATGAGTACCCAAAGTTCCAAGTAGCCGCAACACTCAAAATTCCATCAACAAATGAGAAAAGTTCCAAAAAGCCATTCAGTGTTCCTAAGCCATCAAAAGATGAAGTTCAAAGATCAAATTCTAAAGTTAAAGGTAAAATGAAATGTAAAGTTGATTTCAAGAAAGGAAATGTGGGTCATGTAGAAATTATACAAATAATATGTATTCTAATGGATTCAATCTGATCATGCAAAATACTAGAGCAAGATACATAATCCTTCTACAATTAATTATGCCAAAACTAAACATGATCACACAATCACACCATGTAAGAGAAAGAAAATCAATCCACAACACAAGATATTTTTTTTGGGGAAAGAAAATTTCTCAAAACCCCTCTATCTCTATTGTATAATGAACCGAGGAATCATGAAACAATACAATGCACTCTTCTCACAAGATTCCGCTGCACTATCCTAACTGTCTCACACTGATTTAGACAAAATCAACCAACACAACCAATTTTCAGCCTATGCTCAACCTGCCTTTCTTGTGCAATTCATGTGGAATGAAATCCCTATTCTTTAGGAATTTCAGCCTTCCAAAACTGCGCAAACATCATGGGAAATCCTATGGTGTTTTAACTGCATCTGGGTAGTTTTCTAAAAATACAATTGATAGTTAACTTCCCTTTAACCTTTGTCTCAACTAGTTCTTCATCAGAACTGACATGCATGAAGCTATTAATGGTAAATTATCAGTCACTTGACAGATCAATGCATGTGAATTAAATTTGATTTAATTCACTTGACCTCTCACTAGTGCAACAATCAGTTACAACTAGTTAAACTAATTTTAACTCACTTAAGTGAGTTAACTGATTTCTCATGCATTAAACTAATACATTAACTACAACTTGGACTCTAAAACAAATAGAATCACCCTACATGCCTCAACAACCACCCTCGACTCGAATTTCATGAGCCAACCGAGTCTATCACACTCAGTTAACTATTACAAGTGTTTATGAGATAAGATTACAATTTATTGTCCAATTTAATTAAGGGAAAATTAAATTAGACACATTTCCAATTTATTTAATAAATTGGCTTGCACACTAATGTATCACTAGGACCCATCACTGTGTGACCTGTGATCCCACACTAGTGTGTGTGTTGTCATGTTTTTTCTGGATGCCAATTTCACTGTTTCTTGTTGCAAATTTCAACACTCCCTCTCAACAAGAAAGGAATCAATCTGTCCCGGTCCGGTACCTTTGGAATGTTCTTGCATGTGCACATGTAACTCTTGCATGCAACACTTTTCTAGTGTTGTTTTCACATGAAAATATTGCATGCAATACTTCTCTAGTGTTGTTCGCACATGCAAATCTTGCATGCAACACTTCTCTAGTGTTGTTAGTACATGCAACTCTTGCATGCAACACTTTTGAAACTGAATAGCCTCCAAACAACTGAATTAGTATAATCCATCTGTCATCAGAGTCTTCTGACTGCTGGTACCTACTTCTCATGTCTACTAGACTCTCTGCGCTGTTGACATCTGCATCCATGCACTCTGCACTGCTGCCAACTCTCATCTGCGCTCCAATATCCAACACCTATCACTCTGATTTTTTTCCTCCTGACATATGGATGCATCAATCTAACTGATCCTTCCTGCTACTGTTGTACTGTGGGCTCCTCGTAGCCAAGTTCGATCCATGAGACACACCATCTCAATGAATCCTACCCAAATTTCTTCTTGGGATTAATTCTACACATCGCTCCACCTCACACTTGGAGGTATAGTTGCATGTACTCCCTTTTCCCTTCTAACTCAAAATTCCCCCCTCCTGGAGGTCTCTGCTTGATTTGACTCTTCCACTCGGTCTCCTCTCTGCTTCTCCAATTGTGGCATCTCCACAACCTTCTGAGACTGATTCTGAGGCTGCATGTTGAGATATAATTTCTCCCTCTAAACCACCAAGTCATTAACCACTTCTTTTCTCAAAGCCTTGCATGCATCCTAAAAATTGAGAGCATACAAGTTCTTGAATCTTACATTGATTTGCTTCACTTGTCCCGTGGCTATCTGTTTAAGGAATTTGTTTCCTTTTCTAAACATTAATTCGTAACCACGTTCTTCCAATACCGCTACAGAGACAATATTATTCCTTAGGCCTAGAACATACAAAACATTTGTTAGTCTGAGATGGGATCCATTCTCCCTCTGAAAGGTAGCTGTACCTATGCCAGTAGCACTATACCTCTCGTCATCTCCAAACTCTATTCTTTGTTACAGGTCCTTCTCCTCCAAGTCATTGAAGAGATCTCTATTCCCCGTCATATGAAACGAGGCACCGCTGTCTAAATAACACATGCATCCCATTAAAGTTTTGGCCATGCATGAAATGAGTGTAAAATCAAGCTCGAGCTGTAAAGCCAATGCTTCACCTGCTGCAACTGCAGGCTCCTTTTTTTTCTTCTGTGGAAAATTTGTAGCATAGTGCCCATGCTCGTGACAGTGAAAGCATATTATCTTGGACAAGTCTTTCTTGCTTGCTTTGCCTTGGGATTTCTTTCCCTTGGCCTTCTTTACCTTACTAGCCAAGGTACAATCTTCCTCGTCATTAGTCTTGGATGAGGATTCATCCCTGGTATTCCTCCTGAATTCTTCTTGTACCAAATTCGACCAAAGTCGCTCCTAATATAGTAACTTCTCCCCCCATTGACAGAGTACTGATAACTATGCCAGCTCTTGGGAAGGCCTAGAAGTGCTAGGCTCACTAAGTCATCATCTTCTACGGTCACACCAATACTTCCAAGCTCATATCGACATTGCGTGAACTTTTCCAAGTATGTTGGTACTGTCTCGCCCTCCTCCTTCTTGATTTTCCTGAGCTTGTCCTTCAACGCCAACTTCCTTTGGTCGCTGTTGTTCTGAAATAGATCTGTCAAGGCCTTCCACATTACATATGGAGTCACCTTTCCATGGAGACTCGAGACAATGTGATCTCGAACTCCCTCTAATAAGATCCTCCTCACCCTTGCTACCTTCTTTTTCCAAGCATCAAGAAGAGCAACGTCTGCTGATGCGGGCTTCGGAATATCATTATCAATGAATTATTTCAACCCATTATCCTCTAGAACTTCCTCCATCCTGTATTTCCACGCAATATAATTAGAAATTACCTCGAGTGCATATTCCAATCTCAAGCCATTGAAAGCCATCTTGATCCGTCTATCGCACCAAAGAATATTTCTGCAAATTCGAATGCTATTCAGCACAAACTCAATTTCTTCTCCACTATAGTGATTTCTTGCACTCCGATACCATGTAGAAATTATAAAAACAATATGTATACCAATGGATTCAATCTGATCATGCGATATGTTAAAGCAAGATACTAAATCCTTCTACAAATTAATTGTAGAAAATAAACACGATCACAAAATCACACCAAGTAAGAGAAAGAAAATCAATCCACAACACAAGATATTTATGGGGAAAGCAACCTGCTCAAAACCCCTATATCTCTATTTTATAATGAACCAAGGAATTATGAAACAATACATTGCACTCTTCTCACAAGAGTCCGCTGCACTATCCTGACTGTCTCACACTGATCCAAACAAAATCAACCAACACTTAGCCAATTTTCAGCCTCTGCTCAGCCTGCCTTGCTTACACAATTCATGTGGAATGCAATCCCTATTCTTTAGGAATTTTAGCCTTCCAAAACTGTGCAAACATCATGGGAAATCCTATGGTGTTTTAACTGCATCTGGGTAGTTTTATAAAAATACAACTGATAGCTAACTTCCCTTTAACCTTTGTCTCAACCGGGTCTTCATAAAAAATGACATGCATGCAGCTATTAATAGTAAATCATCAATCACTTGACAGGTCACTGCATGTGAATTAAATCTGATTTAATTCACTTGACCTCTCACTAGTGAAATAATCAGTTACAACTAGTTAAAATGATTTTAACTCACTTAATTGAGTTAACTGATTTCTCATGCATTAAACTAATACACTATCTGCAAATTGGAATCTAAAAAAAATAGAATCACTCTACATGCCTCACCAACCACCCTCAACTCGAATTTCATGAGCTAACTAAGTCTATCACACTCAGTTAACTATTACAAGTGTTTATGAGATAAGATTACAATTTATTGTCCAATTTAATTAAGGGAAAATTAAATTAGACACATTTCCAATTTATTTAATAAATTGTCTTGAACACTAATGTATCGATAGGATCCATCACTGTGTGACATGTGATCCCACACTAGTGTGTGTGATGTCATGTTGTTTCTGGATGCCAATTTCACTGTTTCTTGTTGCAAATTTAAATAGTTCCAAGTCCATTTAATGATATTTATTAAAGTGTAAAAGGCCCTCAAAGACCAAACAGTCATTCATATGCATCCTCAAGCATTGCGATCTCATCCTCTCCAAGAAAAAAAAAAAATTTCCTTCGAAAAAACAAGTTCTCGCTCTTTTGCTGCGCTTTTGGTAGGCCTTCGCTGCGCCTTTCCTCAGCTCACTACACTTTTTGCTGAAGAGAGCCACGGCCTAAAATATTATTTTCAAAGGTTATACACAAAAATTCAAGGTTTCTACGCTCATTTTCATGTAATTTTCACCTACTAAACCCCTCCTTTCAGCTCGTGGTCTTAAATTTATTGTGCAAACTCTCATTTGCCTCCATGTCATGTTCTAAGTAATTGAACCCTAATTTTTCAGTTTACAAGTTTAAAATTGTTTTCCCCTACACCCCATTTAACTTCGTCACACTCTAAATCACTCCTCCTACCCTCACATCCCCTTATTTCCCATTCCCAAGCTATATTCCCTAAAACCCTCCCCCTATGCTGCACTTTTCTAGGCAGCTAGATACCTCCCTGTATTTGAATTTCCTACCCCATCCCACTTACCATTTTAATTCCCCATCACTTCCCTAAGCTTCCTAACTCCCTTACACACTCCCTCAAATTTTCCCTCACTCATCTCAACTCCCTAACCCTATAATCCTACTCCCTTTCCCTTCCCCTTCTTCCCTAGGGTTTCTAGACAACACTAAACATAATGGAGGAGGAGAGAAACGTCATGGAGAAGGAGAGAAACATCATGGAGGAGGAAAGAAACACCATAGAAGAAGAGAAGAAAACATAAAATAATGGAGGGAGAATCTTGAGACTAGAGCCATCAGACACTAGGGAATTGATGGCATCACCCTTGGTAGTGAAATTTTTCCAGCATGTAGGTTGCTTTGAGTTTTGTGAGATGTTACAAAGAGTGCAAAGTCATCCTAATTTGACCAGGGTTTTCATCAACAACCTACAAAATGATCAAGTGACTATTACAGGGGTGACATTCACCATTTCTACAGACATCATTGTAGCAACAACATGGATACCCAATGTGGGTGAAAAATGGTTCAAAACTAAAGATTTGGATTCCCAGATGTATGAACCTTACCTCAAAGCACTATATAAAGATAACATCAAGAATATATTTCCTTTTGGTCAGTTTCTTAATAGGTTTTCCCCCATGATGAATATCATCATGAAATATTTCACTTGTGAGGGCATATTCTCCAGGTTGTACAACTATCACATTACATTGCTCATGCATTTCACTAGGGTGAAATTTCTTAACCTTCCCTACTATTTGTATAGAAGCATTGATAAGAATGCCTACATAGTGTAGAACAGAGAGTATGAGATTCAAATGAAAAACCTCTTCCATCATTCACTCATTAAAATCATTTTCCTTCACCACCTCAAGCAGTTGAACAATGCATGGGAGACTTTCATTGAGGCAGATATCTTCACAACACCACCAAATCAGCCTGCTAGACCTATTCCACCATCAACACCATTTTATCACCAAAAAAATAGGATATCTAGTAGGGATATAGTGAAGAATACCAAACAGGAAAGAGAGGTCAAAACCTACCCGAGAGGACCTAGGAAAGTGTTTGATCCATAGATTGTAGAAGGGGCCTTGCCTTCTACATTAGCAAAACAGGGACTTCAAAAGCAGTAAGAGGCAGTTGTTCAAGAGAAGGAAGACCTTCATCATGAGGTAGAAAAGGAGTTTGAACTGGTGGACTTGGATGTCCAAGATGGTCATAAAACCTTTAACGTAATCATCAAAGAGAAGGATGCCAAAATCAAAGAGTTGCAGGATAATTTGGCAAGAGCACAATTTGTCATTTCCTTCCTTGAGCAAGAAAACAAGTAGTTGAGTGACAAACAAGTACTCTTGGAAATGGAGTTGCTAAAGGCCAAGAGGAAATATATAAAAGGTAAATCTGTGATGGCATATGATGAGTCTAATGATGATGAAGCTTAGATCACTAAGAAGAGACAAAAAAAACAAGGGGTCTTAACAGCATTAGAATAGGAAACACATGAGGCAGAAGAACTCACTTTTGAGGAAAGAATTGCAAAAGAAACCAATGATGATAGAGAGGTTTGGCTTGACAGAGTGAAAATACACCTTGAGAGTCTCCTTCATAAGGCCAACAAGGACAATCATATGCTGAGGCACATGGTTGACCGCTACAACATTAGAAACAAGTTTGCAATATCAGGATCAAGCAATTGAATGACAAACTCAAGGAAACCCTAATCAGCCAAAAGGAATGGGGAAAACTTGAGTTACTTGTTGATGCCTCCTTGGTTGCTTGACATACATCATCATCACTTCATCCAAAAGTTTTGAAGGATTTTGGGCAAGTTTTGTGTTTTTTTGACATTTTGGTAAATTTTAACAAACGTTTTGCATAGTCAGCCTACAAAAAGAACAACGTGGGCCACACTGTAATTTTTGTGGAGGCCTCGAAATGAGAAAAAAATCTTCATATATGGATAGAGAATGATGTCTACATAAACTTTTCACTACTGGCTCTCCACAAACAGAACTTTTGAAAGGTGGAAAAGGAAAAAAACCTCCCAAAAAACACCTTTCTGCCTCCTTTTCAGCCTCACTCCACGCTTTTTGACCAGTCTTGGGAGATTGCATTTTTGAGGAGCTTCACTTCATCATTTTCAGAACTTGAAGACATTTTTGACAACTAGACTAGAAGAGATTTCCAATGATCCATATTGGGCCAAATTTGGACTTCAGAATGTCATTGAAAAGTGGATTTGAAGTCCCACGCTACACTTTTTACCAGACACACTATGCTTTTCTCAAGCACGATGTGCTTTTTGTAGTTGACCAATTTCTTCAAAATTTTCACTTTTTATCAATTTATTGATGGATTCCAAGGATATTTACTGATGTAATTGTAAAAATTAAATTAAATTATGTCTTTTGTAGTTACTAGAGGTAGATACATCAAGTAAAAATGAAATTTTGGGTCAAGTGAATCAGTTTCATCAAAGATAGGGATGAGTTTGTTGACCTCCCTAGTCATTAGGATTCTAGTTGAGGAATTTGGGGATCAACTCCACAAGTCATGGATTCAACCCCTGAGAGTGGGAGAAGCAGTTTTTTGTCTATATCTTTCATTTCCTTTGTCATTGCAAGGGTTGGATGCTGTGTAATTTATCTTTGAACACTAGTGTAATCAAACATTTTGGCAGGGACTAATGGAAAAAGTTGCAGCTAATTTGGTGGGATTCCTGTGGTAATGTGTTTTAGCATTGTTTCCTCTTATGTTTACATATGTTTGAATGTATTATGATTTCCATATTCATTTCATCTCTGAATGTAATTGATTCCTAAGTCAGATAGACGTAATTCATTAGTTGATGCTTTGTTTTAGAGGAATTATTACAGTTTTGTTTCATTTTCTTCTGATTGAAAAGAATTCATGATTTTCATGCTCTTTTATAAAACCATAGTAATCTAATCCACTCCATCAAGATACCTAAATGTGTTAAAGCAAATGTATACCTTTCCCCATCAGAACTTTGCAATTATGATCTTTTTTTCCCTGACCTAGTTCTTCCTTGGCCTATTCACCATCCATCACTCAAAATCAATCAACAAAACCATAGTGCTACTATACCTAGCGTAAAATCATCATTATCTAGTCATCTTGGTTGTGATCTCTTGGAGAGAGCCCTCTCCTACCTAATAGGGCTAGTTACTTGGAAAAATATTGGTTTGTGATTACCTTTGCTGGTCTCTTTCTCAGCTTTAGAGATCTGGTGGAGTGATAACATCTTAGCGACCACACTAGGGAAAAAAGTGACAGATCCTCCCTGGTTGTACCATAATTTTATTGAATTCTTGGCTTGTGGGTGATTGGTCTAAGTTTTTGTGGAGGCTGATATGAAAGTTACAGAGAACCAAGTTGCTGAACAATGAATATTTTGTCTTCGAGGAGATACACCAGATCAAATCCAGATCCTCATCTAGAATATCCAGTTGAAGATCCAGAGATGCTTGTTCAGAAGCAGAGATATCAACACACATATTTTCAATCAAATCCTATTCCATTGGTAAGATCTTCTTCGTTACCTGCAATATTTTTATCTCTCGAAGACATACCTTTTGATTTAAAATTTGAGTTGCTTTATTTCGATCTAAGTCTTGAACCTCACTTTCTGATATAGTTTTTGACCCATTAAGACTTTCTGAAGTAAAATATTTATCTGAGGAAGATTTCAATTTATTGAAACTCGAAGAGAATTTACCTTTTGAAGAAACTAAATTTGAATCAGACTTCGATACAAAAGTCTGGAGTGAATTCTATAATCTTGAAAGGTTAGTAAACCAACTTCAATACGAATCCAAAAAAGCCATAATCCAATAATAGCAAGAGTCATTAGCTATCCCGACACAATCCAAGTCAGTTGTTGCTTCTTCATCTACACCTTATACTTCATTACCCATTCAGTCAATTCGTTCCATTGTCACTCATGTACTTCACTTAGCAGGAATCATGGCCATATTTGCACCCCTCATTCTACCAGATCAAATCAATGCCTTACCACAAGGATATGGCTAGAGACTCCCTCTTTTTTGTGAGAGTTCTCAAATTAATGCAAGACAACACATATTCAAAGTCACTGACTTTATTGACCTGGAATAAATAGATGATAATGATGCTAAGATGAGAATCATAGTCAGATCTTTTTTGGAGATGTTAAAACCTGGTTTAGATCTTTGACTGAAAATTCAATAGCCACTCCAGATCAGCTGATAGATGCCTTCATATCTCGATGCAAGGTGAAGAAAAACCCCTTATAGATCCTTTTTGAATATGATAATTTGAAAAGGAATCCTAATGAATCAGTTCAGGATTTCACTGCTCGTTTCAACCGAGTATACAATTCCATTCCAAATGAGATCAAAACTCCTCCAAGTTTGGCTCTCTTGCATTATCCAGATGGATTTGATCCAGACATGGCATATCAATTGCATGAGAGTAATATTGCAACATCATAAGACATGCAGAAGAATGAAGTCAGTGTAGAAGCAAAATTGTCAATTAAGAAGTCAAAGATGAAGGGTGAGAGGAAAGTAACCATAAAAGAAGAAGCATCCTCATCCTTTGAGGTAAAATTGGACGCTTTTATAAGGACATTATAAAGGATGGTTGACAGGATGTCCATTACGGAAAGACATCCAAAAGCACAATTTAGAAATCCTAACTTCAGAGGACAGCAGTAGCAGCCTCAATTCAGAATCAAACAAAGAGAACAAAGGGCTCCTAATCAACCAAAAAAAAACAACAAATTCAGACACCCTTGTAGAAAAACTATGCTCAAGGAGTTGAGGAAGAAGAAGAAGATCCAATTTTTGAAGAAAATCAGTTTTTTACAGCTGATGGATAGCCCATATTTTTGACAGAAAATGAAGAATATGTTGAGAAGACAGATGTGCCTAAGGATGAAGATTACATATTAGCCAATGATCATGAGTTGGAGGTTGAGTCTGATGTTTATCAGTGGGGTTATTTTAATGCACTCATCTCACAACAGAAGCAATAGTCATTGAGGAGTAGAGATGTCCCAGTCAATTCTATTCAGAAGTGGGCATTCGAACAAAAAGATACTCAACTGAAGAAAAATCCTCAAGGTAATCATAACAAAGGAAAGGAACCTGCAGCTGCATATCAGAGCAGGGTTAATCGGCCATCTACAAGAACATCGAGAAAATAAAAGAACAATCAGAAGAAGGAATCCACACCAAAGGATCATCCCGACAAAAGAGACGTTGTCATTAAAGAGGTAGCCAAATCCTTTACTTTCATCTTAGAAATTGAAATATCTAAATTAAAAGTCTCTATCCCTTTAACTGAACTTGTCAAAAATCATCAGTATAAGTCTCATGTAGCCAAAATGTTAAAATTAGATCCTTTATCTGATATGGTGAATGTTGAGATGACCAACCTGAACTTATTTTTGGTCCAACAATAGATGATCAGTTAGAGAATAATGAAGTTCCCCATTTTACTTGAGTCTTAGAATTCACAAATGTATCCTTCACAATGCCATGTTCGACTCTAGAGCTTCCCATAATTTGATGTCGAAAGCCATTATGGAGAAATTGGGCGTAGATATCACTCGTCCTTACATGACCTATATTCTTTTGGTTCGGGTAGAGTTTGTTGTCTTGGTCTCATAAAGGATTTAGTAATTTCCCTTGAACAAATTGCAACAAAGAATGTTTTGATGGATGTGGTGGTAGATGATATACCGCCACGGTTTGGTATGTTGCTATCGAGATCTTGGGGAGTGAAGTTGATAAGCACTTTGCAACTACATTTCTCTTATGTCACCATTCCAGTGTTCGGACAATTGAGAAAGTTGTAGCGGGAAACCAAGATGAAATACAAGATAACCATTAAATAGAAGCCTAACAATCATCCAATTAATGATGTAAATACATATATATAATCATTTATTTTGTTCAATGATGGTGAATTGAATGATGTAGATAGTTAGCTTGTAGAAGTAGAATATATTCTAGAAATTTCCAATTGTGTTAGAGCAGTTTTCAATGACACAAAATAAAATTTTCCTAGTTCTTCAAAGCTGTCATTAGATAAGGTAGATAAAAGTTTAGAAAAAAATGAAGAAGTGGCCCGGAGAAAAAACATAAATCATAATTCCAACACCTGGAAGATGCAAATGGTATTTGGACCATGGATTTTTATGGTGCCTTGGGAAAAGATGGGGCAGACATCAGGATTTGGATCCGCAGTCCTCTTCATTAGTCGGGTAAAGTTCCAAAAAATGTAAGAATATGTTCGTATAAGTTTCCTTTTGATTTCTCTAACAATGAGGTGAAACATTAGGCATTGATTACTGGCCTCAAGATCCTGAAAAAGTTGGGTGCAGGAAGAATTTTAGTTTATGGCGACTCCAAACTTGTGATAAAACAGGTAAAAGGGGAATACTAGGCCAATCATCCATGAATGAGAGCGTACAAGGATGTTGTAGTGGATATCCTAAATATTTTTCCGAACACACATTGTCAGTAGTGCCGAGAAGTTAGAATATCATGGAAGATTCTCTTCCTACAACAACAAGTAATTTCAAGATCCCTATATTTTCCAATAAAAAGTTTGAAATCCATGTAAAACATCAGCCAAATGTCCTTGATAACTTGTGGTATTGGCAAGTATTTTGGGATGACAAATAGGTAAACAATTTTATGCAAAATGAAGGTGAATTCGAGAATTATTTCATTGATGAAGTTTATGACAAGGATGATCAAGTCATCGAATCCACTTAGGTTGATATATTACATCTGAAGGATAACAATATTCCAAGAGGTCTCATACCTTTGGCATGATTGTTTGATCAGGATGATGTTGCTAGGAAGCCGACATTAATTCCTACAGAGAAAGGTGTGGAGGATGTAAAAATCGGAACAACAGACAAGCCTAACATGGTCAAATTGTCCAAGTCTTTATCTCCTGAGGTAAAAGAAAAATACATTGATTTATTGTCTGAATTTTCTGATGTTTTCGCTTGGGATTATGCAAACTTGAAGGCTTATGATAAGAATATCATTCAGCATACAATTCAAATTAAGCCCGACCAAAAGCCCTTCAGACAAAAGCTAAGAAGAATCAACCCGAGGTTGCTGCCATTGATAGAAAAGGAAGTGATCAGACTTTACAAGTCCAACATCATTGTTCCTATCATATTTTCTGACTGGATATCAAATCTAGTTCCGAAAAGGAAGAAAAATGAAGAAATAAGGTTTTGTATTGATTTTAGAAACCTAAACAAGGTGTCCCTTAAGGATAACTATCCCCTTCCAAAAATGGATACATCCTACAGAGAGTGGTTGGAGCTTCCCGAATGTCACTTCTTGATGGATATTCAAAATACAATCATATTTTAGTACATGAGAAGGACCAAGACAAAACTACCTTCACGACACCTTGGGGCACATTTAAGTATGCTAAGATGCCATTCAGACTCAAGAAAGCAGGGGCCACCTCTCAGTGAGCGATGGACATAACCTTTGCAGATGAGAAAGATGTTTTATTATTTGTATATCTAGATTTTTTGAGAGTTTTCTCTCATTCTGATGATGAAAACTTGTATCACTTAAGAATTGTATTTCAGAAATGCAGGAAATTCAGAATTTATATTAATCCAAAAAAGAGCTTGTTTTCCATGGAGGAAGGCAAGCTTCTCAGTCCAATCATCTCTAAGGATGGAATCCGGATTGAACCTTCTCGGGTTGAGGCTATTCAATAAATTTAATTTCTGTGTAGTAAGAAATAAATCCAAGCTTTCAATGGTAAGATGAAATTCTTACACAGATTTATTCCAAATCTGGCTGAGCATCTTCGAGAAATGGCCAACATGTTAAAGAAAGACAATGAGGTAAAGTGGTCCGAGGATGCCAAGAATTTTTTTAACTTAGTGAATTTTTCCTTAAATACAACCCCTGTTTTAATTAGCCCTAATTACTCTATTGAATTTATCATATTCTAATTTTCCTCCAAGCATACCTTGGTTGTGGTTTTGATGCAAAATAAGGATAAGACTAAGAATCCCATTGCATTTTTCAGCCGAACCATCAGGGATGCAACTCTTCGGTACAATACCATTGAGAAGCAAGCCTTGGATTTGGTAAAGGCATTGAAGAATTTCCATGTATACATATTACATTCACATATTCTGGCTTATGTCCCCAAAGAAATAGTAAAAGATGTTCTTATGCAGATTGATCCAGAAGGTAGAAAAGGGAAGTGGATAGCAACAATGTTAGAATAGGACCTCGAGATCAAGCCCACAAATCTGATCAAAGGTCAGGGTTTAGCCAAGCTCATGGCTAAGTCAAACTTACATGCTCTAGACATCAACCTCATTTTAGCATTGTCCGATGAAGAAGAGGATGGCACTCTCATACATGTATCTGATATTTTTCTTTCGTCTCCTTGGTATTTAGACATTATATATGTTATTCAACATTTAAATCCTCCTCTAGGCATTTCTAAGAGTAAGGGTAGGTCATTAAAGTTGAAGGCTTCCAAATATTGCATTTTGGAAAACGCTCTTTATTGGAAAGACCCAGGGGGCATTTTGTTGAACTGTTTAATTGAAAATGAAGCAAAAGAAGTAATGAATGATTTCCATAGGGGATATTGTGGAGGCCACCTGTTTTGGAAAACCATGACTAACAAAGTGTTGAGGGCGAGATATTATTGGCCAACTCTTTTTGCAGACTTGTACAAAAGAGTGATGAGTTGCCATGAATGTCAGGTGTTTCAAGGTAAAATAAAACTTCTTCCATTAACTTTGAAACCTATTTCAATACATGCACCCTTTTAGCAGTGGGGCCTTGAGAGATTCACCTTACATCATCTGCACAACATAAATGGATCTTAATGACCAACGACTACTTCACCAAATGGATCGAAGCGATCCCAACAAGGAAAGCAACAAATTTAGTAATTATTCAGTTTTTGGAGACTAACATTTTGTCCTGTTTTGGTTTTCCTTATAAGATCATTATGGACAATGCGATTGCATTCAAGTTGAAGAAAATGGTTAAGTTATACAACAAGTACAACATCAAATTGGGGCACTCAACCGCCTATTATCCACAAGGTAATGGCTTAGAATAATCTTCTAATAAATATTTGATTAATATCATAAAGAATATGCTGGAGGAAAACAAGAAGAATTGGCACAAAAAGCTTGTTAATTCTTAGTGGGAAGACAATGTGAGTAGTAAGAAATCAATAGGAATGTCCCCTTTTCAGTTGGTTTATGGTGTATACATTGTTTTTCCTACATCACTTGTAGTCTTGATCATGAAATTGTTGCAAGAAGCAGGAAGTGAAGAAAATGATGTACAACTCCGGATCAATCAGATGATCCATCTTCAACAAACAAGAGACAAGGTATTTCAGAACACCTCAAAGCTTCATGAAAAGATCAAGAAGGTATATGACCGCAAGACCAAGGCCGATGATTTTAAGCTTGAAGATGTGGTCCTCTGATGGGATGCAAGGAATAAAGAAAAAGGGAAGCACAGGAAATTTGAGAACCTGTGGAAAGGACCATACAAGATCTCAGCCTTTTGTGGACAACATGATTTCATATTGAAGGATATGAATGGAGAAGAATGTTTAGGAGGTTCGGTCAATGGTAGGTTCCTTAAGCATTATATTTTTTGATGAAGATTTCAGATTTCCCAATTCCATTGTATATATCAGTTTAACTTTTTTGCAAAGTGTGAAGCGGAGAATCATTGCAGCTTGCAGACCGAGGTGAAGGCCATAAAGTTTCATTGGTTTTATGTTGCTTTAAAAGTTAAGTAAGTTTTGAGTTAGTTTTGATTCAGTTTATTATATCAAGTTTTCAGCATTCAATTTTATTTTCATCTTTTGACTCCATACCCACTGGGTAGGCTACTTGGTCTACGATGTTTTTGACACCTCTAAGGAGATGTCATCCCCAGCTGGAGCCAATGTTAGTGTCAATTTTTGCATCCTACCACCAATGATCAAATAGACTCTTATCATGACATATTAGGGTCCCATTTTGAAATTTTTGTCATTCCATTAGGTCGTCATGCAAAAATTTGGTCAGTGGATGTAGATCTAGGTATGATCTCACTCCTTTCAAAATTTTACTACTTGCTGGCTCATTTCACCACTTTACTGAGTGTACCATCAATCATGAGTTTTCATAATCATTACATTATTTTCATCATGGTTTCATTTAGTCAGAGTCTCCATTAGGTCTTAGCATTTCCAAGGTCATCAAATCGCCATTTCATGCATAAAGTCCAGCAAGTGAAGGAGTGCCAATAAAGAAATTTCATCAGTAATTTTGATTTGTAAATTTTATTTCAAAGAAAATGTAATTTTATGTTCCTAATTTGTAATAAGTACTCAGAGTTCCAAGTAGCTGCAACACTCAAAGTTCCATCAGCAAATGAGCAAAGTTCCAAAAATCCATTTAGTGTTCCTAATCCATCAAAAGATGAAGTTCAAAGATAAAATTCTAAAGTGAAAAGGTAAAATTCAATGAAAAGTTGATTTCAAGAAAGGAAATGTGGGTCCAAGTCCATTTAATGATATTTCTTCAAGTATAAACGACCCTTAAAGACCAAAAAGTCATTCATTTGCATCCTCAAGCATCAAGATCTCAGCCTCTACAAGAAAAAAAATCAAATTTTCCTTTGAAAAACCAAGTTTTGGCTCTTTCACTACACTTTTTCCATAGGCGCTACACTTTTTACAGAGGCCATGCTGTGCTTTTCAGAAGCACACTGCGCTTTTTGTAGGGCTTTGTTGCACCTTTCCTCAACTCGCTACGCTTTTTGCACAAGAGAGTCACGGCCTCAAATCTTCTTTGTAAAGGTTCTACATAGCAATTCAGGGTTTCTACACTCAATTGCAAGTAAATTTCACCTCCTAAACCCCTCCTTTTAGCTTGTGGTCTTAAATTTATTTTGCAAACTCTCATTTCCCTCCATGTCATGTTCTAAGTAAATGAACCCTAATTTTTGAGTTTACAACTTTAAAATTGTTTTCACCTCGACCCCGTTTACCTTCCTCACACTCAAAATCACTCCCCCTACCCTCACATCCCCTTATTTACCATTCCCAAGCTATATCCCTAGAACCCTACCCCTACGCTGCACTTTTCTAGGCAGCTAGATACCTCCCTGTATTTGAATTTTCTACCCCATCCCCCTTACCATTTTAACTCCCCATCACTTTCCTAAGCTTCCTAACTCCCTTACACACTCCCCCAAATTTTTCCTCACTCATCCTAACTCCCTAACCCTATAATACTACTCCCTTTCCCTTCCCTTTCTTCCATAGGGTTTCTAGACAAAACTGAACATAATGGAGGAGGAGAGAAACATCATGGAGGAGGAGAGAAACATCACGGAGGAGGAAATAAACACCACAGAAGAAGAGAAGAAAATATACAATAAAGGTGGGAGAATATTGAGACTAGAGCCATTATACACTAGGGAATTGATAGAATCACCCTTGGCAATGAAATGTTTCCAGCATGTAGGTTGCTTTGAGTTTTGTGAGATGGTACAAAGAGAGCAAAGTCATCATAATTTGACCAGGGTATTCATCAGAAACCTACAAAAATATCAAGTTACTATTGTAGGGGTGACATCCACCATTTCTATAGACATCATTGTAGCAACAACATGGATACCTAATATGGGTGAAAAATGGTTCAAAACTAAATATTTGGATTCCCAGATGTATGAACCTTACCTCAAAGCACCATATAAAGATAACATCAAGAATATCTTTCCTTTGGGTTAGTTGTTTAACAGGTTTTCCCCCATGAGGAATATCATCATGAAATATTTCACTTGTGAGGGCAGATTCTCCAGGTTGTACAACTATCACATTAGGTTGCTCATGTATTTCACGAGGGTGAAATTGCTCAACCTTCCCTACTATTTGTTCATAAGAATTGATAATATGGTAGACATAGTGTAGAACAAAGAGCATGAGCTTCAAATGAAAAACCTCTTCCATCATTCACTCATTAAAATCATTTTCCTTCACCACCTCAAGTAGCTTAACATTGTATAGGAGACTTCCATTGAGGCAGATGTCTTCACTACACCACCAAATGAGCCTGCTAGACCTATTCCGCCATCAGCATCAGTTTCTCACAAGAAAAATAGGTTATCTAGCAGGGCTACAATGAATAATAACAAAGAGGAAAAATAGGTCAAAACCTACTAGAGAGGACCTATGCAAGTGTTTTCTCCACAGATTGTGGAAGTGGACTTTCCTTCTACATAAGAAAAACAGGGACACTAAAAGCAGCAGGAGGCAGTTGTTCAAGATAAGGAAGACCTTCATTATGAGGCAGAAAAGGAGTTTGACCTGGTGGACTTGGATTTCCAATATGATAATGAAACCTCAAACCTGATCATCAAAGAGAAGGATGCCAAAATCAAATAGTTGCAGGATAATTTGGCAATAGCACAATTTATCATTTCCTTCCTTCAGCAAGAAAAGAAGAAATTGAGTGAAAAACAAGTACTCTTGGAAATGGAGTTGATGAAGGCCAAGAGGCAAGATATCAAAGTTAAAGTTGTGATGGAAAATGATGAGTCTAATGATGATGAAGCTCAAATCACTAAGAAGAGACAAAAAACAAGAGGTCTTAAGAGAGCACTAGAACAATAAAAACATAAGGTCGAATAACTCACTTTTGAGGAAATAATTGCAAGAGAAATCAATGATGAAAGAGAAGTTTGGCTTGACAGAGTGAACATACACCTTGAGAAGCTCCTTCATAAGGCCAACAAGGACAATCAAATGCTGAGGCACATGGATGACTGCTACAAAACTAGAAACAAGATTTGCAATATGAGGATCAAGAAATTAAAGTAAAAACTCAAGGAAACCCTAATAATCCAAAAGGAATGGGGAAAAATTGAGTTACTTGCTGATGCCTCCTTGGTTTCTTGACATACATCATCAACACTTCATCCAACAATTTTGAAGTTTTTTGTGAATGTTTTGTGTTTTTTGGGCATTTTGGTAAATTTTAACAAACTTTTTGCACAATGAGCTTGAAAAAAGCGCAGCTTGGGCCACACTACGCTTTTTTTGGAGGCCTTCAAATTAGAAAAACTTTACTTATATGGATAGAGAATGATGTATACATTAAATTTTGATAATTGGCTCTCCAAAAACAGAGCTTTTGACAGGTGGAAAAGGTCAAAAACCTCCCAAAAAACACCTTTCTACCTCCTTTTTCAGCCTCACGCTACGCTTTTTTACCATTCTTTGGAGATTAAATTTTTTAGGAGCTTCACTCCATCATTTTTAGAACTTGAAGACATTTTTGACAACTAGACTGGAAGAGATTTCCAATGAGCCATCTTGGGCCCAATTTTGACTTTAGAAAGTCACTCAAAAGTGGATTTGAAGGCCCACGCTGCGCTTTTTACTAGACACGCTGCACTTTTCTCAAGCATGTTGCGCTTTTTACAGTTGACTGATTTCTTCAAAATTTTCACTTTTTATCAGTTGATTGATGGATTCCAAGGAGATTTACTGATTTAATTGTAAAAATTAAATGTAATTATGTCTTTTGTAGTTACTATAGGTAGATATATCAAGAAAAAATGTAATTTTGGGTCAAGTGAATCAGTTTCATCAAATATAGGGATGGGTTTGTTGACCTCCCTAGTCATTAGCATTCCAGTTGAGGGCTTTGAGGATCAGCTCCACAAGTCATGGATTCGACACCTGGGAGTGGGAGAAGCAGTTTTTGGTCTATATCTTTCATTTCCTTTGTCATTGCAAGAGTTGGATGCTGTGTAATTGATCTTTGAACACTAGTGTAATAAGATATTTTGGGAGGAAATAATAGACAGAGTTGCAAATATTTTGGTGGGAATCCCGTGGTAATGTGTTTTAGCATTATTTCATCTTATGTTTACATATGTTTGAATGTATTATGATTTCCATATTCATGTAATCTCTGAATGTAATTGATTCCTAAGTCAGATAGACAAAATTCATTAGTTGATGCTTTGTTTTGGAGCAATTACTACAGTTTTGTTTCATTTTCTTTTGATTGAAAAGAATTCATGGTTTCCATGTTATTTTATGAAACCTTAGCAATCTAATCCACTCTATCAAGATATCTGAATGTGTTAAAGCATATGCCTACCATTCCCAATCAGATATTTGCAATTCTGATCCTTTTTTTGCTAACCTAGTTCTTCCCTGACCTATTTACCATCTACCACTCAAAATCAATCAACCAAACACTAGTGCTACTATAAATAGCCTAAAATCCTCTTTATCCAGTCATCTTGGCTGTGATCTCTTGGAGAGAGGCCTCTCATGCCTAGTAGGGCTAGCTACTTGGAAAAATATTGGTATGTAATTACCTTTGCTGGTCTCTTTCTCAGCTTCAGAGATTTGGTGGAGTGATAACAATAAAAATGAGAAAACCTCCTTTCTATATATAGGAGTCCATGGGGTCCCAATATAATCCTAGATGACCTAACAATAATAATGTAAGGGCACAACAAAAATAATAGTGGCTTTTATGGGGCACAATAATAACAATATGGGGGATACATGGGTACAACAATAACAATAAGGGGGCTACACTAACAAAAATAAGGGACTACAATAGTAATATAGGGACCTAACATGCCCCTCTCCTTCAAAAAATTGTTGTCCTCAACGCTTGAGTAGCTCTGGATTCTTTTGTATAAAATTCTCATCCTCCCATGTGTAATCTTCAGTGGGTGAGTTCTTCCACTTGATGAGATACTTTGAAATTGATCGATTTCGTAGCTGTTGAGTTCTTGTTTCCGTGACCGCTTCAAGTTCCAATATTATTTTTCCTTCCTCATCAAGCTATGGCAATATTGTTTGAACTGGAAGTTTGTCACCTATAACCTTATTTAAGCATGAAACAGGGAAAACTGGGTGCACTCGAGAAGAAGCAAGGAGCTCTAATTTGTATGCTATAGTACCAATCTTTTGCAACACCTTGTAAGGACCATAATACTTTGGCGATAATTTATTATCATTCTTAGGTTTCTTGAGGGACATTGTTTGTATGGTTGTAGCCATAAAAATACCCAGTCTCCTACATCATAACTTCTCTCGTTGCGATTTTGATCTGCCTGTTGTTTCATTTGATTTTGTGCCAAATTTAGGTTATCCTTTAAGATTTGGAGAACTTGTTGTTGATGCTCGATGTATCCTTCCACTTCTTGAACCTTAGAATTTTTTCTTAAAGATGATGTGATGGATGGTGGATGATATCCATAAAGTGCCATAAATGGGGTCATTTTTGCTGCAGTATGGAAGGAAGTGTTATACCACCATTCAGCTAGAGCTAAGCACTTGACCCATTGTGTTGTTTATCAGATACAAAACAACGAATATATCCTTCCAATTTTTTTTTCACTATATCAGTTTTCCCATCAGATTGAGGATGATAAGATGAGCTACAAGCTAGTTGAGTACCCAAACAAGAAAATAATTTCGTCCAAAAAGTCCCAGTAAAAATGGGATCTTTGTCGCTTACAATAATCTTTGGGTTTCCATGTAGCTTTTGAATTGTTTCCATAAATTTTGTAGCAACTGTACTTTCTTTAAATGGATGAGATAATGCACAAAAGTGTGCATACTTGGTAAGTCTATCAACTACCCCCATGATGAAACTCTTTCCTTCAGACTTAGGTATACCTGTGATAAAATCCATTGAAATCTCCTCCCAACGTTGAATTGGAATGGAGAAAGGTTGTAGAAGACCCGGGGTCTTAATTGTCTCAACTTTATTTTGCTGGAAAACCAAAAATTCTGCTACAAATTTTTGAATATTATATTTAAGGCAATCCCAAAAAAATTCTTTCTTCACCCTGTAGTAAGTTTTTAAAAAACCTGAGTGTCCTCCTAAGGGAGAGGTGTGCAATTCCAAAAGAATATTTTGTTTTAATTGGGAATTCTTACAAAGATATAAGCGATCTTTGTACCATAAGGAATCATTTTTCCAACTAAATGTATCAAATGTACTAGGATCTTGCTACAACTTTTGAATGAGTGTCCACACTTCTTCGCCATTCTTCCATTCATCCTTTGCTTCAATTATCCAATCTGGTTGGAAAATAGAAATGGCACAAAGAAAAGCTTCCACCTCTTCATCCTTTCTTGAGAGTGCATATGCAACAACATTTAGCCTCCCTTTTTTGTAGAAGATTTCAAAGTCACAACCCTACATCTTTGTGACCCATTTTTTCTACTCTTCTAAAGATAGTCTTTGTTCCAAAAAGTATTTAAGACTATCATGATCAATGTTTAGCTTGAAGTGTATTCCCATTAGGTAAGGTCGCCATTTATTTAATGCATGTAGTATTGCCAACATTTCCTTCTCATAAATAGATTTCTGTAAATAGTTTCCTTTGATTGTATGACTTTCAAAAGAAATGGGTCTTCCTTCTTGCATTAAAACAACACCAATTCCATTTCTCGAGGCATCACATTCCACAATAAAGGTTTTTGTGAAGTCTGGCGTAGCTAAGACCGGTGCTATGCACATTTCCTCTTTAAGATGTTCAAAGGCCTTAGTTGCTTCAAGAGTCCACAAAAATGCATATATATTCAATAATGTTGTTAGAGGACCTACTATTCTCCCATAATTCTTAACAAACTTGCGATAATACCCTGTTAACCTGAGAAATCCTCGCAATTTCTTTATGGTTGTGGGGACTTTCCACTCCTTAATGGCTTTAATTTTGTTAGGGTCTACCTTAACACCCTCCTGAGATACAATATGACCCAGATATTCCACCTCTTGTAATCCAAAGAAACATTTGGAGGTTTTTTCTTATAATTTTTTCTCTTCCAATATTTTGACCACCCTATCAACATGTTGAACATGATCCTTCCAAGAACTTTTTTAGATTAGTATATCATCAAAAAATACTAACAAAAATTTTCTAAGGAAGGGTTTGAAAATGGAATTCATTAACCCTTGAAATGTAGAAGGTGCACTAGTAAGGCCAAAAGGCATGACCAAAAATTCATAATGACCCTCATAAGTTCGAAATGTTGTTTTCAGAATATCTTCAACCTTCATTCTAATTTGATGATATCCTGAATGAAGATCCAAATTGGTAAAATAAAGTGCTCCATGTAATTCATCCAATAATTCATCAATCACAGTAGTGGGAAATTTATCTTTAATAGTGAGCTTATTGAGCTCCCTATAATCTAGACATATGCACCATGACCCATCCTTCTTGTGCACCAATACTACTGGAGTAGAGAAATAACTTTGACTAGGTTGAATTATACTAGCCTCAAACATTTCTGCAATCATACGTTCAATTTCCCTCTTTTGGAAATAAGGATATATGTAAGGCCTCATGTTTGGAGGAACACTTCCTGGAATCAAATGAATAGCATGATCATGATCACGAATAGGTGGGAGTCCTTTGGGAGTTTCAAACACATTGGAATGATTGTCCAAGGCTTTTTGGAGATTTGGAGAACTAGATGATTTTGATGTTGGAACTTCTAGTGAGCATAATTGTGCAATTATGCCTTTGTTTTTTCTTCATAAGATTTGTCATGACATTAGAGCTTATTATCTTTCCCAACTTCCCTGCAATACCTCGTAATTCAACTTCCTTTCCTTCCCAAAAAAAATTCAAGAAAATTTCCTAAAAAATAAAAGCTACTGTCCCCAAAGATTGTAACCATTGTACTCCTAGTACAACATCAACACCTCCCATTGGAATGGAAATCATTAGACTATTCAATACATATTCCCCCATGGTTAGCTTGATATTATGGAATTTTCCAGAGCAATTTATAGTTCCTCCATTTTCAACCATCACTTGACACTTTGGTGCTAGGTATATGAAGCAATTCAATTCCTTGGTACCTTACATTGAATAAAATTATGGGTACTACCTGAATCAATCAACACTATTACCTTTTCTTCTTGATATGTCCTTCTATCTTGAGAGTTTTAGGAGTGGTAATTCCTGCCAATGCATTATAGGATATGGTCAGACTCATTTCATATTTCTCTAGGGTTGTGTTATGTATATTTTATTAATTATTAGTTAGATATAGTTATCTTAGGTTTTATTAAGTGAAAGTGCATGATCAAAGATCATGCCTCTTCACCAAGGGACACCATGAGGCTATATTTAAAGCCTCGGTGATTCCCCATTGTAATCATCTCTCATCTTTTATCAATAATAATATATACTTATCAAGTTTACCAGAGTTTTTACACTCCATTGGTATCGAAGCCATCGCTCTTTAGGATCTGTGTAATCACCCAGAATTAAGGAATTACAAGAAAATTCCAGAATTGCAGATTTTTTTTAAACCAAGTGCTTGTGGGCAACAACATTTGTTTAAAAAAGAAGAAGGAAGAAATATATATTAATAAAAAAAATCAAAAGAGAGAAGGAAAGTCAACATAAAGGGGGAAATAAATTAAAAAGAAGAAAAAAAGAAAAGTAAAAAGAGATATATATATATACAGAAGTACATATATGTACATGTGAAGACAAAGTAAAAAGAAATAAGGAAGAGTAATTGCTCGTGGTTTTGGAGCCCATGGTATTAAAACCCATTCACCCTTTTCAAAACAATGTGACTTTTCAAAATTAACAAAAAACAATTTCCCCGTAGTTATATATATATATATAATTCAAATAATATAATAATAATAAAAATAATTATTATTATTATTATTTAAAAAAAAAATTAATTAATTAATTAATTAAATATTAATTAATTAATTAATTAAAAAAATCCAATTTTCAAAGACAACATTACAAGAGAAGGTACTAGTGGTGAATGACATATGCCAAAGAAGATAAATCTTAAGTGAAGAAAATTGTAAAAAAAAATACAGCTTTGAGGTCAAAGCTATTAAGGAAAAGGGGATAAGTCCTAATTACAAGGAGTATGAGGAGTATATCTTCATCAATGACGATGGCCGATTAGATAGAAAAGGAAATATGGCTAAAACGTATGGAGGCCAAGGATAATTTTAACAAGGTAATGCAGACATTTAATGCCATTATGGACAAGTTAGATCTAATGAAAAAACGTCAACAGAACAACTAAGCTAATTCAGATCATCATCAAGAATATAACATGTTTGAAGAAGGGAAATTAAATAAGGTTGAATTGGAAATTAGCTCACATGAAGGCTATAGTGTTGAACCACCTAGAAGTAGAGACTCTTAGATCAACCATGAAAATTATAGAGTTGAGAAACCAAGGGAAGAATATACAACTCAGTCCACTAATAAATCCAATAATGCAGCAACAGAAGTTATTGAGAACATTTATATAAATGAAAATCCAATTGCAGAAAAAGAAACAATGTTGGTATTCAACGTGACTGCTATCACAGATGCAACAACAGACATAGTCATTGAAAATGAAAGAAACCATGAAAATATAGATTCTTATAAACAACCAAATGTTTCATCCCCAGAATTGAAAGAAAAACGTGAAGAGACAAACACATCCAAAGCCACTGATACAGTCCCAAAAGCTGTTGAGGCCTTCGGTGATGAAGCAGATATGGTTGTTAAGAATGAAGCATTTGATGATGAGGAGAAGTTGCATTGAACGATAATTGTTGGTAACTTACCTCTAAATCTAAAGAGAAATCACGAAAAATCACTAGAAGAACAAAGAATAGTTAGGAAACACGAAAAAGTCTTCCAAGACCTGCCAATAAAAATACCTCCTAATAAGGAACATGAAAATCCAATAGAAGTCAAGAAAGGACCCGACCTTGTCAATATCAAATCTTGTCGCTATCCACATCACCAACAGATGGATCTCGAGAAGATGCTTCACGATCTTTTTACAATGTGGGAAGCAAGAGCCCACCGCTCAAGAAACCCAGGCGTTCGTCAACATTGTCCATCGTTACATATGCTTTGAGGACAAAGCATCTTTAAGAGAGGGGCAATGTTATGTATATTTTATTAATTATTAGTTAGATATAGTTATCTTAGGTTTTATTAAGTGAAAGGGCATGATCAAAGATCATGCCTCTTCACCAAGGGACACCATGAGGCTATATTTAAAGCCTCGATGATTCCCCCTTGTAATCATCTCTCATCTTTTATCAATAATAATATATACTTGTCAATTTTACCAGAGTTTTTACACTCCATGTTGGTTCCTGGTGTATATCCTCTTCTTTTGGAGTTTCTTGTTCATTTTCTTCCTCCTCTTCACAATCTATGTAAAATAATTTCTTCTCAGCACACTTATGACTTTTAGTGTATTTGCTATCACAACTGTAGCAAAACCCTTTTGCTCATTTTTCTTCCAATTTTTGTGGTGTCAACCTTGTAGGTTGTGGAAGTCTAGGAGTAGCAACACTTCCATCTTTATAAATGTGAGTGGTAGGCTTCCTTACTGTGATAATTTTACATTAATTTTTTCTTGCCAACCTGAATGCCTTATCCAATGAATCGGGTTCCAAAAGGAGAACGTCATGTTGGATGTTATCCTTTAAAGTCCCTATGAAGACATCAATCTTGTGTTCCTTTGGAATATCAGTTACCCTTATATTCAATTTTTGGAAGTCCTCAATGTGCTCCACCACTGAACCCTTTTGTTTGAGATTTATCAATTGGCTAAAGAAGGTGTTTCTCTTTGTATCCTCATAATGTGCTATCATTTCCTCCATAAATCAACTTTGTCAAACCTGCCATGTCTGCTTTTAGATCATTCTTCATGTCTTCCATGTTGTCTTTCATTTTTCTTCCATGTCATCCATCTTAGCTTCCATGCCATTCTTCAAAGCATCCAATTAGCTTCCATGCCTTTTTTCAAACCATCCATATCAACTTCCATGCCTTTCTTCAAAATTTCCATTTCATTTTTTGTTGCTCTTTGCGAGAGCGAAAGTTGTTGTACTTGCTCTTGTAATTTTGATATATCATGTTGCACTTCTTCCTCTTCATGAGTCATAGTAGAGCCTTCTGAGGGCTTAATGGGTGTTGAATTATTTCTAGGGGGAATTTTAGAACCCAATACTAATATCTATGCTTCATTATGCCCTTGGAATCACTTCAAACTAATTTTTCAAACAAGACTTATGCAATTTGAAAAAAAATACACACCTTTTTCTTGTTTTTGAGGAGATCAATATTGAAACTAATGTATCTCTATAATTTTGGATCCCAAGGATTTTATCTTCAGTCCTTTAGTATCCCTGTGAATCTTCTTTCCAATTCCATGGGTCTTACCTAATTTGGTTTCTTCAAGACAAAGTTATGCCCAATCTCCCACAATGACCTAATTATGGGCTGGTTCAGTAGAGTGAAATTGTACGAGGTGCCACATGTCACTGTTTCCTCCCTCGGATCTGAAATTGATACACATAAAACTACAGTCTGTGTAATTTCAACCACTTTTTATAGAATTCCTATCTGATGCTCAGAGAGAGAGTTATGATAGTTTTCCAAAGGTCACCTCTTTGAGATGAAACTCGGGAGCCTGCAAAAACCCTAAATTCCACAGATCATATCTCCAAAAATATTGTGAACCAATATCTGAAATTTTTACATGAAGTTCCTCAGGATTTCTTTTCAAATGGGGTTTTTTTAGCTTCTGAAACTTCGTAGAAAAAAATTTACGGTGAAAATTCCACGATGATTTGTTTGAAGCAGCGAAACCCTAGAATCCAAAGCTCCGATACCAAATGTTATGAAACTAGCTCTAGAAATAGAAGAAAAGAGAGATCAACGCCTTATAAACCAACCATTTCGAGGGGGAAACCTCCTTTACATTACATAAATGAAAAATTCTTGGATGATACAAATGAAAAAGCCTCCTTTCTATATATAGGAGTCGATGGGGTCACAATATAATCCTAGTCGACTTAACAATAATAATGTAAGGGGACAACAATAACAATAGTGGATTTGATGGGGCACATTAATAACAATATGGGGCTATAGGGGTACAACAATAACAATAAGGGGGCTACACTAACAAAAATAAGGGACTACACTAGTAATATAGGGACCTAACATGGAGAAACAACCATATCTTTAAAGGAACTTATAGGCAGCCTAAAGAAGTTTGGGAAGAAATTTTCAAAAACATTAGAGAGTCCACTCCCATAGTGAAATAGACAGAATATGGTTGGTATACCACCCGAATGGAATCCCCAAGTCTCTCCACTTTATCTCTCTTTACCCTATAATCCCACTTTATGCTTATGCCTCGCTTTGTTGGCCCTCCTTCTCCAATGCTCTGGTCTCCTCCTCCACAAAAATTTTCAAATATAATTTTGATGGAGCATCCGAAGGGAATCCTAACTCTTCTAGCTATGGGGGCATATTCAGAATCACCAATTAGACCCTCTCTTTGTCATTGTTTGCTCAATGGGAATTAACAACAACAATCACAAAAAAATGTTTTGGTTTGGATAAATGACTCGTCTCAATAAAGTTCCAAGGCATTCATAAGTTGTTGGTGGTGGGGTACTCTCACATTTCCATAAACATCCTCAAGCACCTTCATACTAGCACTAAACTAGATAAAGTATCATCTAGCTAGCGATTGGAAAATTCCATATCCATAATAGTACGAATTCTCACTCACATCTGAATAATTATTCCAATTCACATTTGACACTTTGGGAATAAAGTGGAGGATTTCTTATCTAATATGGGTTACTCTAATTCATATCTCTCTTTGTCGGGTCCCTGGGATCCAATCCACTCCTCTTCCCTTGTCACAAATTTTAGTGCTCTCATTTTGAAGGAAAAGGATCAATTTACCCCTGTCATTGACCAATCAAATGGATACCCCATGAATTGGGGCGAAAATTGGGAAAAAAATATGAGAGGAGGGGAGGCTTTCCTTGTGCCATCACCCTGCTTCACTAAAGGGGGAGGAGGTGCTAGCTTCCCCTCCATCTGGAATTAAAATTTAATGCATGAACTCATGATACTCTCTTCAATTATTATAACCCCTGAGATGTTATGGGTTGCCTTAATTTGGTAATTCCTTCATATTATCAATTTGGGTGAGGTATGTTCATGGTATGTTTATAATGGTGAGTTGTAACCTTAAGTGACAACATGTCACCTTTCTCACTGCTCCCATGTTGTTTGTTGTTATTTCCATCTTCGTGAAAGGGGTAGGTCTAAGTCCTCCTGACCAGGTCTCCCCTAAAATTGTTATTTTTTCCTAACTTCTCATGGATAATCCAATTTCAAGAATTGTAGTGGTGAGGATACTCCAGGTGGCACTCAAAGTTTTCTCTGTTAATGCTTGAGAAGACAGTATTAAGTTTCCACTTTATTCTTGATGCTAGTGCATTCCCATTATCTACCTCTCATCTACTTAGGTGCGTAATTTCATGTATTTTCTAAAGTGCATTAGTCTACCATATATATTATAGGGATTCCTTGTTTTTTCTATTATTTTTCCAAACGCCGATTTAATCTTTTATTATACTTTTCATGCCATCTCTTTCCAGTAATCTACTTGTGGAGGTTTTTTGTTGTAGTGTTTTTCCTATCCTAGACCTCCCTTAGAACTTGTCTTTTATTACAAGTGTGGTCTCTTTACACTCTCTTGGAACCCATATTTATTTTTCCCTCTTCTCATCATTAGATGGTAGCCAGTCTTTGTGTTTCTCCTTGCTTTAGACCTTAGATATCTCAGGTCTTCCACTTTACTCTCTATTCCCACTCTTTTGTAGCATGCACTGTCACTTTACTATGGTATAATTCCACCATGCCCCGTCAACACATGAGATGCTAACTTGGCTCTATTGGATATGGTGAAGGAAACTCTTGGGAATGGTCATGGGATAAAATTTTTGTGCACGACTACAAAAAATCTATTCCTGAGGACATATAGCATCAAATTAACCAAGAAACCATTTAATTTATGCATGAACACAAAGCTCACACTGATTATGATCCCTTCTCAAGCTAATTGGATTCATGATCCTAGCCACACTCATGGCTGAAAAAACTAGTACTTGTGCACAATAGAGTTCTACTTCCACATCAAGACTCGTATTGGAAAGGAAATCAAATTCAAGGAAGATAATAAAAGAAAAAAAATCCCTCCATCTTAGCATCCTCCACGTAGAATACAAGCATATGTCATTGGAACACAAAGACACGACAATGATACTTGCAAACATTGAAATTCTACTTCACAAAGGGAAAGGAACAATCTCTCTAGGAAATCGTGTTTCACCTATGAATGCATATATCTTGGCCTAGTCATCACTCATTCTCTTGTCACAACAATTGGATGTGTTTCTATATGATTGGCGTTCCCTCAGTCACTACTGGCCAAAGACAGAGTTATAACCATTTTTTTTTTCAGTTAGCATAGGATATATTTTTGTTATACTTGTATCTCATGAGAATACTCTCTCTCCTTCTAGTTTTCACACTTTTTGTATCCTTTTGGACTAAGGATTTACTTTTGGTGTGATAATCAAAGGATGATATTTATTTTAAAAGTAGTTATTCCCCTTTTCTCTTTTTAATTACATTAATTAATTAAAAGAAATAGAGTTATGGTTTTTAGTGCAATGTATGGTACTGGCACATGGTATTGTAACAAAGTCTATTTTTAAATTAAGAATATCGATGGGGAAGTGGGGGTAATTGTTTTGATGCTTATTATGGATTGATGAAGTTTTGTTGATGCTTATTATGGATTGATGAAGTTTTGATGCTTATTATGGATGGATTGAGACCTCAAAGACAAAAACCTATTATAATCCTAGCACCACAATTAAAATAAAATAAAAAAGAAAGTGTAATTGTGTGTCACTTAATGTATAGATCCATCTTAACTACATCTACAAAGGTTTGAAAGGGATCAAATCTCTTAATATGCAAACCTCTTTTAAAATGCTAAATTTGAAAAAAGGCTCGCACCTCATGAGATTGAATCCCTCTTGGTTACAATGGATATATATATATATATATATATATATATATAATGTCTTGAAAGTCCCCATGGACACTTGGATTGTGTAAAATACATAACTTTACAACTCCAACAAATATTTACTATATTTTGGACAAAGTGATGAAAAAAGTCCATGAAAAATGGGCCAAAATATAAAATAGTGAGACTAGAAAATTTTTAAAATATTTGAAGGATACAAATTTAGTTTTTTTTAATTGTTTTATATAATTGAAATATTTTACTTAATTGTTATAAATATAATTTTAAATACAAGTCAATATTAATTAACCTTGCATAGTGAAATGTTTTATGCTTTTTTTTATTAATGCATATTTTTATGTTGATAGGCATGTCTATTTTGGAATAGGTTTTCAGAATTTTAATGTAATTATCAATATTATTTAGTGATGGTCTCGAGTTAACCTCAATGAAATATTCTAGAGTATTCTTAGTAGTATACACAAATTAAATGTTGACATTTATATCCAAACTAATTAGGCCATTTTTTCTCTTTTAATTATTTTTTTATTAAATTAATTAATACTTTTTTTTAATTAATTAATAATTTTTTTAATTAATTTTTTTTCTCTTTAAATTAAATTGATTAATTAAACAAAATGTCACATAAACAAGTGTCATATGAAATGAGTTATGATTTTTTGGGCATGTGATATTGATTAGCCTTGATATTGGCTCATGATATTGTAATACAGTTTATTTATAGATTAAAAATCCACATAGTAAAGTAAGGTTAAATCTCTATGGATAATAATCTTGTTTAATGTTTTTCAAACTTATATATATTTAACTTATAATTATTTTAATAATAATACTAATTTGTTCAATTTTATAAATTTTTAAATTTTAACAATTCAAGATGTATTATGAATTAAATGTTTTTATGCTTAGCCACATAATTTAGATGGTTGTACTCGTTAAATGCATATTAATATTACTTCAATTTACATAATGAAATATTTTATTTCTATCCCACAACAAATATTTTTATTATTAATAATATTTTTTAGTGTCATATATATATAGATGCGTAATGCGTAGATTGCATAGATTTATATGAACTCAGAACAAATATAAATCCAGAAAATTACATCTTTATCAGCTTGCAGGCATTTTCAAATGAGAGAAAGAGGACTTTTACATTAGGTCTATTTGTCCCTTTCCAAAAATATAGCTTTACATTATGAAATTAGAAATCAGGGTGGTAAATTTCCTACAGGAGGGGCGTTCAGGTCTATTTGACAGTTTATCGAGTTACTTGCACTTCCACTGCTGAAGGAACTAGACTTCTCCTTGAATTGCTCCTAGAGGTGATTATTTGTTGTCCGCCTACAAATATTGTCCCAGACTTGCACATCGCAACTATATCGTCATCCATTAAATTCATAGTCTTGCTCAAGCTTGTTTGAATAATTCATGGATGGTGGATGAGGGGCAACTGTGGCAGGGCCTGCGTTTGGATTTTGATACCCAAATGAACTAGCCTGACCTTATTAACATGTTTGACATCACTCCATGCAGAGGCCTCAATTAACACCTTGCACCCATTAATGTAGCCATTGATTGGAATATGATACGCCATGGAGAGATGGGTGATTATCAAGATGTTATCTTTGGTTTTTATGGAGACCAATTATAATGATGGCATCGACCTTGTTTGTCCAAATCCCATACTTCGTTGCTAATATATCCATTTTCCATATCCATAGTTCGAATAATGGGAAAGTGATATATTGAATTTGTGCCCATCCTAACACACTATTATCTAATTTGAATCATGGGAAGGTGATATATTGAATTTGTGCCCATCCTAACACACTATTATCCTAGAGTCTGTTTGATTCCAAGGGTACAAACTTGATTGGCCTGGGTATCTGCTTCTCTATTGAGGCCTCTTACTTTCTGATTCTATAAAAGATACTGCTTAAGTTGGGATAGATTCTTTTTGGAGGTGTTGAATGGTGATTAGGGAGTTACTAGCAATCAATTTTATTGATTGGATAATTTTCTGAATAGGAGTCCATACATCTCTGTGATGTTATTGGACATTTTTTCAAATCCCAATAATACTTAATTTCATGATCTTTGTCTCAATTTTTTTTATAAAGAATTCACATTTATTGGTTAAATTAACACAAGTACACTAATAAATGTGGTTGATATACTCTTTAAGCATCAGTTTATTAGAATATATAATAAACACAAATTTTATAAATAACTTTTAACATTTGAAAACATTATTTTTTACATTTTTGTAAGTGTAGCAGTTCTTTTTCTTTTCTATTAATCATAAAAACATATTACATATATATGATGTTCAATAGCCTCAACTTGCTGGAAGAAACTAAGTATGAAACTAAGTATGTTGGCCACCCAACTGGTTTATAACCCATCCAAAACATGAAAATTTAGAATCTGTCCATCCAGGCCAAGTAAGCTTGTAAGTGTGTTAGTGTAAACTTAAAATCATTGAAATAAAAAGAGTGAACAAGAGGGATAAACACATCTTGCAGGTAGTGGCATTTCCAAACCCCGCATTTCCAATTGGTACATGCCCAGTAGCTTTCTCTTAGTTCTGTCCAAACCAACATACTAATGATGCAACTAGAGCTGAATAGATTGTAACTCTTTCTGGATTTCCTTGGGGTTTATCTCTTCTTCCGGATGCCCTTCTACTACCTGAATTTTGAGTAATGGCTTTAGCCATGATGTATTTCATCACCCAGTATAAATGCGCTGTTTGTTTGAACATGGTGAGTACTACCTGAATTTTGAGTAATGGCTTTAGCCATGATGTATTTCATCACCCAATATAAATGCACTGTTTGTTGGTGAGTTTTCTCTGACTGTTACCGGAATCCGTAATCAAAGTCTCCCATTCCTAGAAAAATAGCTTTACTGCTGCTTCTTTTCGCTTCCACACTGATATCATAATTTTAACTTGCCCCGAGTCCACACACTAAATACATACACTACACTGAATACATACAATAACATTTGAAGACATTATTATTATAATTATTAAACATGATATTATAATAAGAGTCTGATTACGTAATTAATACTCTACATTTAACCACCGTAATTCACGTGCTGCCAAAAACCAGTGGATTTAAAATGCAAAATTGGTAGCTCTGAGTTAACAAAATAAATGCATATATTAAAAAAAGGGTCGAATTAAATATAACAAAATTGATTTATGGAAATTGCCTGGATCAAGTTTATCAACTAATATATTGAAGTGGAAAAGGACATATCTATCGAAGTTATAAATTCAAGATGCTTTAAAATAATAGTAAATTTTTTAGATATTAAAAAACAAAGGCATATATATAAATTTGTCAAAAATACCGCTGGATGAAATAGACAAAACCGGATTAAAAAACGAACACGTGAAAAGGCTGTCCCGTGGCTTCTTCCTGTTGCTACTCTCGTTTTCAACCAAAAACTTCACAAATTGCAATGTGAGGAATTAATTTAAAAAATTGAAATATTAATAACTGAATACACACTTGTACCTGCGTTGCAGTTTTGTACACATCAAACAGATTTCAGATTGTAAGAATATTCTTGAAATTAAATTTGGTTTACTCATTTATTTAAAAATTAAAACTTTATTCATTCCTTTTCTTTTTCTTTACAATTCATTTATGAGAACTTCTTGAATTGGCATGCATTTTTCTTTTGCTCGGGGCCATAATTTTTTATTTCATTATCTTCATATTCTTTTAGATTTTATATTTCTATTTCATTATCTTCCTATTCTTTTAGATTTTATATTCTTTTTTATTTATCTATAAGGAAAAGGAAAAAATATAAAAAAAAATAATTAAGTAAATTGATATGCATTCTTCTCTGTCTTGAGAGCCATAATCTTCTATTTCATTATCTTTATACTCTTTTAGATTTTATATTCCTTTTAATTTATCTATAAAAATGGAGGGAAAAAAATAATTAAAGTAAGTTGGCCTGCATTCTTCTATGGCTGGGGAGCCATAATCTTCTATTTCATTATCTTCATACTCTTTTAGATTTCATACTCCTTTTGATTTATCTATAAGAAAGAAGGAAAAGAAAAATTAAAATGGGAAGGGAACAAATTAATGGAATCTCATTATTGAGAAATGTAATGCACAAATACTTACTATCTTTAAACTTAGATGATGTTGCTTAGAGGTTGATGTTTTTATTAAAATTCTATTATTTAAAAAACTAAAAAAAAAAAAAATTAGGAGTTTTTAAATTTTTTTAGTGGTGGAATGGATTCAACACTCTTAAGAAAGAAGTTCTGAGCACTTAAAATTATGAAATTTGATAATTGTAATATGGATTTCCAAAAATTTCTACCAGATTTCATCAAAATCTTATAAAAAAACCATTTTTAAAAATTAATTGTCTTTCCCACAAAACTACAAAATGCAAAGACATGTGAACTTAAAATTTAAACTACACAATATAAGAATTACATACAGAAAATACATAAAAGATTTGGAAAAATATTAGAATGTAGAAGAGTGAAGTGTTTTGATAAAATGACAAATGTAGTTATTCTAGAGCACACAGTGTGCATTGATTATATGTATCTACTTTAAATATTTTGAAAATAAAATTAATATAAAAATTAAATTGAATGTGAAAATAAATATTATTAAATTTTAAAAAATAACACAAATATATTTTTATATTATCATTATTACATCATTAACAAGTAAAACTTCGATCACCAATTTTGCCACTTTCGTTTTAATATTTTTCATTCTTTATCATATTTTTAAATTATATAAACGAACTTTTCATATAAAATTTGATTTTTCTTTTCATAAAATAAATTTAAACTTTAATATTTAACATATAAATTCATATATACTAACCAAATATATAAGAATTTATATACTAACCAAACATATTCTTATATACTAACCAAACATATAAATTCATATAGACTAACCAAACAGATTTCATGATGAGTTAGGTCTGGTCACCATGGGCAATGGCAGAGCCAACATCGTCATATGTGACCAGAAATTTTTCATATTCATATGGTTTATGGCTATGGATTATTTAAAAAATATTTTAATTTTAATTTATTAATTTAGGTTTTAGATTAGAAATTACATAAAAATTTGTATTGCATTTTTTATTTAAAATAAGATTTAGATTTTGTTTGGCTAAGTTTTTTATAATATTTTTATGAATATATAATTTATTTATATATATTTATTATATAATATATTATAAATAAAACATATTTGATTAATATATATATTTATAAATAAATAAAATATATTATAATGTAAAAATAATGTTCATAAGTTTTGGATTGACAGTGAATGGGTGTATTATTAAGATACTCTTTGTAAAAATGTTGTTGGCTCAAATTTTATTTATATAGAAACAAAATGTTTTAATAAAATTGCTGGGCACATAGTTTTTTGATATTTTTGTCCATATAAGTAAATGTAAATATTACGAGAAATATAATAGCAAGAAAGATCAATAGTAGAATTTTGGAAGATGAAATCGAGAGTCACCTCATTGTATTAAGTATTATTTCAATTTAACAGAATTGCATCCGTGGTGTTATTCCTTGAGCCTCATAATGGTATTAGAACTTAGGTATTTCCAGCTCATTTCTTTTACCATTTTCATCCAAGAATCTCAATAGGCTATGCAAGCACAAGTCTTGATGCCTACCTATCCATGTTCTCTGTTTGACTCAGTCCCCATCAACCCTTTTCCTTTTTCTACACGCCCATATGTTTCCTTTGTGGGATTTATGTGCACATCAATTTCCTTTGTGATAACCTGGTTTTCTTTTAGCTACATTTATTCCCACTGCTACTCAGGTTGTTATAGTGGTATCTATCACTACCTTTGTTTCTTGTAGAGAAACCAGAATGCTATTTGATTTTGGTTGTGCCTCCTCTATGTTTTCTATGGAATAGCCCATCTAAAAGCTTGTCTCCTTCTAGGAAAGAAGAAGATATATTGGTCATTTAATCACTTTGAACTTCAATATGGAATTAAGGTTCCAATCATCTATTATGGTGGCTCTGGAAGAAGCAACAAAGACATATCATGTGGGTCTCGTCAAGGATATGAAGTTGTGCACCATTCATACCAAGAAGATCATCTAGAAACCCTAGACGTGCTTGCTAAGTACATGAGTTCAAGTTTTTTGGATGATTTCATTTTCATCATGATATAGTTGTAGGAATTGGAAAGATATGGGCATGTTATATTGTTGCTTAAAAGATCTGAATTTCTATCGATGTCGGAAGAGTGAAATTTTAACACAGTATACTGCATTTTTTCTATCTCCCATGTGCGTGTCAATTTTCTCTTCTTTTTTATTGTCACTCATTGAGTGCCTACGTTTTCAAAGTTATTTCACAGATATTATTTCATTTCTTAACTTGCACTTTAAGCGTATTATGTAGTGCATTATTATTGCAATGATTGCTCGACCCTTATATATTGGTGCCAAGTGTGGGAATTTTATTTCCACCACTTGTTCATTGATTAACATCTCTGTATCATTTTAGTTTTGAGCAACTATTTTGTATGCATTAATTACCATTACCATTTGTACGAGAGGTATAGAAGTTTTATTGGTCTCTACATCCCATCAAGACACCTCCTAGTGAGAGGCATTCTCTCATTTCTATTATTGTCGTGGTGTTGACTAAAAAAGTCAATTATATAGAATGGTCCAGAAAGATCAAACATGTTTATTTTAAATAATTTGTGGGACAAGGAGAAAAGGACAATGGACCTAAGAAGCCTACATCAAATGAGCTAGTCATATATAAGAAAAAGGACAATAAAGCCTATGTCCTTATTGATGCATTAGTAAATGAAGAGGTGAGCTTTGATATTGTCTCCAATACAAATTATCATGGTGTTCTAAAGAAGTTAAAATATTTGTATGGATGATATTTTCTCCATTACAAAATCATATGGTGCTCTAAAGAAGTTAAAATAAAGAAGGTGTTGATTATGATGAACTTTCCCCCCCCAAAAAAAATGGGCCATCATCCAAACTTTATCTGTCTTGGTAGCAGATAATGGACGGAAAGTCCATCAAATTGATGTAAATACTACTTTCTTGAATGAAGACATAAAAGAGAATATCTCAACTAGAAATTTTTGTTCTAAAGGGGTAAGAACGAAAAGTATGCAAACTCATCAAATCCTTATATGGATTAAAGAAAGCATGGCAAGGTTGCGATGAAAGGATAATTGAGCATCTTTTGAAATTGAACTTCAAATAGTTTAATCTTGATGATGCAACTATATATATTAAGAATGTTGGTAATATTGTTGTGTATCTTGTATTTTGTGTAGATGATTTGTTGATGATAGGGAACAATGAAAACTATATTTCATCCATAAAGAAACAGTTGGAGAATGGATTTGATATGACATATTTGGGACATATTCTGATGTAGGACCATCAACCCAAAGTTTAAAAACTTTTGAGCTGACCCAAAAGGGTCATGAAAATTCTTCTAAGAGATATATATTTCTCTCCATTTGTAATTTTTTGTAAAATAAAACAAGTGGTGTTGGTGTCCAAATTCCTCTAGAACCTGGTTATTAGGATAATTGGTGGGTTTGTATTATGGCTAGGTGGGCCTTTTGTAAATGTAACATGTGGCAGCGTGGGATGTTAGGTAGTTTGAACACATGTTCAATTTATGTTTATTTTATTAGGATATTTTCTAGCTCTTGGGAAGATATAGAAATTAATGTACATGTAGCGTAGAGAGGGAGACTGGTCTAATTTTAGAGTGTGTGTGTGTATTTGTAAAAGACTAGCTAGAAGAGCCTATGAGTGCTTAATAAAGTTGGTAATACAGTTGTATATCTTGTAGTTGTGCAAATGATTTGTTGATGATATGGAACAATGATAACTATATTGTATGCGTAAAGAAACAATTGAAGAATGGCTTTGAGATGACGTGTTTGAGACATGTTCTGATGTAGGGGCATCAACCCCAAATTTTAGAACTTCTAAGATGATCTAGAAGGGTCATGAAAGGGAAAGATATTTCCCTTTGTTTGTAAATTTGTGTAAAATAAAACAAGTGGGTTTAGTGTCCAAATTTCTCTAGATTCTAGTTGTTAGGATAATTAGTGAGTTGGTATTACAGCTAGGTGGGACATTTGTACATGTAACAAGTGGAAGCATGGGGTGTTAGGTAGTTTGGAAACATGATCAATTTACGTTTGTTTTGTTAGGATATTTTCCAGCTCCCAGGTAGTTATAATTTTTTTAATGTACATGTAGCGTAGAGAGGGAGACTGGTCTGATTTTAGTGTGTGCATTTATGTTTGTTAAAGGGTAGTTGGAATAGCCTAAGAGTGTTAAGAGTTTTTAAAATGTAGCAAGAAAAGGATTCATTTGACTTGTGCCTTAGGAAAATGAATAAATCTGATTTCCCACAACCGTGTGATGACTTGGATTGTAGTTAGTTGGAGTGACATGGCCTTGTTTCCTATTTAAGTTAGTAAATTCAAGTTATAGGCTAGAATTAGAGTTGTGCATGGGTTGATTGCTAAAAATTAACAATATAATGGAGTGATTGTTAGTTAAGATCGGTTAACTGAGCCCTAGACTTTAATGGAGTTAGTAGGAGTTCAGTTGAGTAATTATAATAATTTTTAACTCACTGGTCTCTTATTTAACCGATCAATTTACTAAAATTAAGCCCAATCATGCATGGAATTCGAATTTCCTAGTTTGAGTGGAGGAAAAGGCACATTGTAATTATTAATTGTATACTAATTGAGTGTAAAATGTTTTTGCATTGAGTAGGTAGTCAATTCCTTTAGGATTTGTGAAAGGAAATAGGAAATTATCCTTTTTTAAAGGGATAATTTCCTCAAGGATGGCGCAATGAAATAGGAGGATAATAGAAGATTATTTCGAATAAGTGTTGGTAAGATAAGTTTAGTGAGTAGTAGACCATAATTACAGTATGGGGTGTGCTTCATGTGTGAAGAAGTCATTTTAATTGATCCATATTCTCATCTGAATTAATGCAAAGCAATGAAGGGGTGTTTCCTAGTTGGGTTCCCCTGTAAAATCATAGTGTTCATTGTGTTTTGATGGTTGCATGTTATTGCACGTGTTTATATCATGTGTTTTCCTTTCTGCAGAATAGTAGAAGAAATTTGTGTCTCTTGTTTTCAGTTTGAATTCACTAGTAGTAGAAAATTTCTTGCAATTTTTGCATGGTATCAGAGCACTAAGAGACTAGATAGAAACCTTGTTCCATATCTTCTCTCAGAGAAATTTCGATTTGTATATTTTTTAGTGCAAATACTCTTCAGTGTGGGAAAATTTTCTTTTAATGGGTTGAGGCTTGAGTATGACAATGGAGTATGGGAATATACACAAACTGATATTCCAAAATTAATAACATCAGATACATAAATACTTTCTCGGTGGAAGAAAGACACAAAAAAGGCTAGGAGGATTATTCTGGAGGGTGTCACAGATCATGTGGTTTCGAACTTGCATGGAAAGGAGACTCCTTTTTCAATGTGGAAAAATCTCACACATCTATTATAGAGATTAGTGATGCTAGGAAATTGGCATTGAGAGATAAACTCAGGAGCATTTGAATTCAAAAAAATGAAACCATTCCACAATACCTATCTAGATTCACTCAGTTTCGATATGAATTGGGAGGAGTAGGAGAAAATGTGCCATCATCTGAACTTATGAGCTTAGAACTCCTTGGACTTCTGAAATCCTAGCATAACTATCAAGATTTAGTTAATGGAAGTGATAAACTACTAGATTGGGAGAGACTTTGGTATGATTTGTTGCAGGAGGAAATTAGAAGAAACACTAGAGATGTGTCACATCTAGATATGATGAGTGATAATATTGTTCTTTAATTGGAAAAGGAAAGAAGGGCCAAGGAAAGAAAAAATCCAGCCAAAGCCACGACAAGAATAAATACCTCTATAAAATTAAATGCTTTCATTGGCATGAATATGGACACTATACAGCCAAGTGTCGACACAAGAAATTTAGTAAGGATCCTGCAACAAGTTCAGGAGGAGATTATCTTGCATCACAATTCGAGTTGGTTTTCACCCTCATTTATTGCATGGTAAACAAAATAAGAGGGACTGAGTGGTACCTAGACTCTGGTGCTTCATATTACATGACAAGAAATAAGGAGTTCTTCAATAGGCTAGAGGAGGACCTACAATTACACATAGAGCTTGGAGAGGATGGAAGGTATAGTACCAAATGGATTGATGTTCTCACCTTTAAGAGGGAGTCAGGCTCCCATATTCACCTAAAAAATGTAATGTACATTCTCGGGCTGAAGAAAATTTTGATTTATATAGTTGTATTTGAGGACAAAGGATATGATGCGGTGTTCGGTAAAGGGAAATATTTTATAAAACATGTTACTATTGCACAAGTAAAAAAAAATGATGTTAGAGTGAAAAATATCTACAAGCTAGAGGTGGATGCATGCACCACATTGAGAAATAAAGCAGAACATGTTCAAAGTTGAGATTTTGGAGAAATTTGGCATAGGCACATGGGTCACCTACACCATGGAGCTTTGAAAATCATGAAAAAGATCACCACGGGACTTCCAAAATGCACCCTTGACCAACATGATGTTTGCAAGGGATACACTCTTGGAAATCATGTCAAAGCCTCCTTCTAGGGCCAAGATAGCAGAGCTGGAACCATCTTGGAGCGAGTCCACTATAATGTGTGTGGACCATTTTCTACAATTTTAGTCACAAAACATAGGTATTATGTAATTTTCATAGATGACTTTTCCTGCAAGTGCTGGATCTATTTTATGAAAAATAAAGTTGAATTTTTTGTGAAATTCATTGAATTCAAAGCAATTTTTGAAAATGAGACTAGTAAGAAAACTAAATCACTTAGAATTCATAGGGGAGGATAATTCGTGTATAATGATTTCAAATAATTTTGTTCCAATGAATAGAAGAGAATTGATTGCACCCCACAACCCACAACAAAATGGGGTGGAAGAGAGGAAAAATAGAAGCATAGTATGATTTGCAAGAGAAATGTTGCATGATTAGGGATTTTCACTATATCTATGGGAATACGCATGTAATACAAAAAATTATTTGCAGAACCAGATCCCTCACAAAATACTTGGCATGATGACACCCAAATAAGATTTCTTTGGGAGGAAGCCAAATGTATCCCATTTTTGACTTTTTGGAGCTACAGTCTATTTTCATGTCTCCAAGGATAAAAGGAAAAAGTTGGAGCCTACAATTGATATGGGGATATTTTTAAGATACACAAAGAAACCTCATAACTTTCAGAAGTATTTTCCCTCACCTAGGATGAAAGTGATGAGGAGAGATGTCAGATTTGATGAGGATATGTTACACTAAAATTTGTCACCATGACTGTCGATTCATATATCTTGCCATCTGATGGAGTGTCTCAAGTGAATCCCTTATGAAGCTTGAAGTAAAATAATACTAGGGACAAAATGAATTTTGGTTTTCACTACTTAAAAACCATTTTTGAGCACCTGCTTGGTTTTCTTGAACAAAACCTGTGCATCTGCTTGGTTTTCCTGAACAAAACCTACGCACCTGCGTGGTTTTCCTGAACAAAACCCACGCATGCGCAATTTTCTAAACAAAACCTACGCACCTGCGCAGTTTTCCTGAAAAAAAAGTGTACAGGTCCGTTCACACACGTAAAAATAAAAAAGGTAAGTTATAAAAGCTTTGTTTGAGGAACCTTATCCAAATTAGAAACCTTGAACTGCTACATACCTGCGCCTCATCCCTAGGTATATGGAACTAAATTCCTTTTCTTAAGGATCATATCCCTTGAGAAGTGGAACTAGAAACCTACTCACCCTTCCTATAAATTCAGTATAGGAATGAGAGACTTGAAGAGACTTGGATTGGTAAACTCATGTTGTTGGTTTTGGGTCTGAAGAGCTTGTCATCAAGGGAAGGAAAGGAGACCATTGGAAGAGGCTTGTGACATCAAGGCACCAGGTTGTAAGCTTCTTTTCCCTTTTTATTTTAATACAAAGTAGTTGTTCTTTCCTAATTGCGTCTACTTCAATGTTATTTGTGGGATTCCTTGATCACACACATGGTTTATAACTGATTATTGATTCATTTATATGTTGTATGCTAGACTAAGGTTTTCATTTACTTTTGATTTTATATGCGAGATCCTTTGACCCCTTTGAATGTTTTTGTCTATGTAGATCTCATTTGGTGCATCATGGAGAAGCTGTGGAAAGAATTCGGAGAGACTATAAAGCATTGAGGAAAATACGGTTATGGAAAGCGCTGAAAGGACTTCTAAAAGCACTTCGTTAATAGGTAAGTGATATTTTGCATACTACATGTTTCATGTTTTAGTTATAGGCTAAGGGAAGCACCATTGTTTTGTCTGTTTGTTTCTAGTTACTCGTTGGAGTACTAGGGAGATCACTCTTGTCTGCAAGAGGAATTAATCCTGGTAACAAATTGGTGACCATACTGGGGAATGAGTTCTCCTTTGTGTCCTTTTGTAACCTTTGATGCCTTTAGACCCTTTTAAGAATTGAAATTTCTGGTTTGAAACCCTTTTTGTTTTTATTTTTTCTTAATTTTCCCACTCTGCGCGGTTTCTATTAAGAAATAGAGCACAAATCTGCACATTTTTTCTTTAGAAACAGTGCGCATGCACACTAAGTCTATTGTCTACTTGCACAACCCTGTAAATTTTTTGAAAAAGTTAAGGTTTATTTGATTTAAGTCCATATTTTTGTTTTTATGATCATGTTAGCTTGTTTACAGTCTTATTAAGTCTCTATTAAGTTAATTGGGTGTTTTGAATTTTCTTTTATGAGAAATTATTAATTTGATTTCCTTTGGTTATTACTTCGAGGTTTGACTCAGTTAATCGAGTGTTATTATTTTTTACCTTTGGAATTCTCACCCAATTGTATTTACTTACACTTGATTGGTTCTTTAGATTGCATTGGAAATAGTCTTGTTGTTCTTTCGCTGATTTAGAATCATCTTGTGTTTGAGAATTCTCTTGCATAGATTACATTTTCATAGTTAGAATTCTCATTTTTAGAATATGAATGAAAATTGTACATAGATTACATTTTCATACTTTTCAAGTATATTGTGCATATATTACATTTTCATAGCTTACATTTTGGAAAAATCAATTGTAGATTTAGATCAATTTCTTTGATTATCTTTTTGAGGAAAATCACTTATCTTTATAGTTCGAGTTCTGAGTTTTGTTGGTTTGCTAATCTATCAAAAAGAGTCTTTCACTTCTGGAATTGGTTGTGTCAATCTCTTTTCTTTCAGTAAATCTCATCATATATTCATTTATGCCTATTGTAAAGAGTTATTTCATTGATTGAAAAGATAGTGTTTCTCATTTAAAGAGAGTCCTGATTTGAATTTACATGTTTTTTTTTAAACATAAAAATAAAAATTGTTTTGAAATTGATTAGCATTAGTTTTTAGTGCTTTAGAGAATTTGTCATATTTTCTCTTATTTATCATTTTTTTGCATTCTTGGAAGTGAATGGAACCTCTCTCCTTACTTTAGTTAGGATTCATCGAATTGAAAAGATTACACTATCATATTCGATTGCATTCAAGTTTTGGGTCAGGTCATATCACCATTGGTTTCATATCCATTTACCCTTTGAGTAAAAAACAACCAAAATAACACAACGCTAAATAAAATTCATTTAGAAATTTTTACATTTTCTAGGGCTCTTTCCACCAATCTAGTTCAGGATTAGTGCTTTGGAATAGGAGTAATTAAATTTCCATAGCATATAAAACAAACAAGTAGCATCTTGCTATAAGAAAAAATTCCAATTGTTGCACTTGTACTCTGGGAAGCTCTTCTTAAAAGAGTTAAGCACGAGGTGATGTCGGACCTAGTGAGGTAATCATACCTACTTCATTGGTGAATATAGAAGACGTGCACGTAATAAAAACGGTAAACCTCGAATTAACCATTGTCGAGGAGCCTGGGGTCACTTGTTAGCAAACCTCAGATTTACCATGTCGAGGAGCTTTCAAGGGGATTGAGCTTGATACTCTACCCTTGTGTGTATATCGGATCACAGACTGTTCCCCCAAGTGAATTGTATCATTTGGTGACCTTAGTGGCCATAATATTTAGGATTTTTCCCAAGGTGACAATGGAGGGAAGGTCCCATTATGCCTGGAACAGACGTTGGCTAGACTCACTTGGAATTTTCGGAGGGTAATATTCACTTCGAGATGGCATAGTGGAGGGACTTGCACCATACTGTTTCATTAAGGAGGTTGTCAGGGTAACTGTTCCAACTCCCAATTTTCCACATTAATTTCCGCGACATTGGATTTCATCACCAACTAGTGTTTTTATTGTGGAAACATATTGTTTGTGTGTGGTTCAAATTTTAGATTTGATAGTGCATGTTCATTTGTTTTTTTTTAGAGACCTTAGGTGTCGATTGTGAATTTGAATTGTTAATATTTTAAAATTGTTAATAAAATTCACTGAAGTTGAATCTAATGGCAACAGTTTCAGAATTTACCAATGAAGTAACCCCTCTTAACAATAATCCTAGTACTTTTCCTTGCTTTGGAAATGTTGGTCCTCCTTATATGGCTACATTGTAATTACCTGGATCTACCATAGGTATGGTTATTTTCAACTTCGTTGGCCTCGAATACTCAAATTGTTCCACCTCAACTAGATGCTTCACCTCAACAAAGTTCACCATCTCAACAACACCAACCTCGTGTTTACCCTTTACCTTCTTCGCCCAATATGTCTTCCTCCTCGTCTTCTTCTTCGCTTGGTAAAAGCTTTAATTCTAGTAACTAGGTGACTAAGAAGAAGAAGAAAGGGAAGAAGAAGAAGAAGCAAGATACGAAAGAATTCAACCAACCAACCATGCCTATAAGTGTTGGTAATGTTGAGGAAACCTCCAACATGCATCGTAAACCCAAATACCCTTGCAAGATTTGTAAGAGTGACCACTTCCTTATCAATTGTCATGGTATTCCTAAGGTCTTGGAAGTATGGTCAGAAAATTCTCATCAACTTACTGTTGATCCATCAACCAGTGATTGTCAGGTTCCTGGGGAAAAGGGTAACGTTAGGTTTCCTTGTAGGTTATGCAAAATGAGTCATAAAACTCACATTTTCCCTCACATGGATGAAGCCTCAAAATTGTTGGAAAACCTTACTGTTCCACAACAAACAGTTCCAACTGGTTACTATAAAAATTATCCCAACCTACAGTCAATTGACAAAGTGATTGATCTAATTCCAAGTAGAGTCAATCCAACTCTTCCATTGGAGAGTGAAACTCATATCACTCAGGTTGAAAATCCATTAGTTGATCAAGTGTTCGACTTGATTTCACATTCAGTCGATGCCACTCTCCCTGTAGAGAGTGAAATTCATACTTCTCAAGTTCTTCTTGTTACATCGGATTCTTTTACACCAAGGGGTATTTAACCTGTTCCTGCAGAACCCTCTCCAAGTACTGAGGTATTTTCCTTTGATTGGAGTAGAATGACAAAACCTCTTATTCCTTCCTCCATCCCTTTCCAAATCATTGTGAAGGCTTATGGTAAGAATGTGCACCACACAAATGTAGATGATGGTGCTTATGTTAGTATTTTATCCTCAACTGCTTGGCAAGCTTTGCGTTCCCCTAATCTTGTGCCTGTTACACAGAATCTGTCAGCTTTTAAGAGAACCATTCGTGAAACTTTAGCGAACCTTCCTAAGTTTCCGATTACCTTGGAAGGTAAAATTGTCTGTATTGATCTTATGGTAGTCCGAGGCCCCTTGGATTTCAATTTTCTCCTTGGGTGAGACTATGTCTATGCAATGAAAGTTGTCGAATCGACACTCTTTCGCATGATGTCTTTCCCTCAAAATGGAAACATTGTGAATGTTGACCAGCTTTCGTTCGTTAGTCTTGATTTGACTACTAGTAATCCGAAACCCCTGAAAGTTCCTTATACAGAAGTGGTATCTACCGTGCCATGAGTTATTATGTGGAAACCAGTCCCATGTTTTCAGTTACCGATGCAAGCGAGACTCTCACTGTTTTCTTGACTTCCTTTGATTTAGATCCGACAATTGACATGGTAAACCCTATGGGATTATTTGAACATGGTGTTCTTATCCCTATTAATGCCCTTGACATGGGTTCCTTCTAGATAACATTTCTTCCTTTTGATGAAGTCCTCTTGGGGGTCATGATCGAGATGTGTCCCTTGACATGTGTTTCTTTCAGTTGAAAGCCATGATCAAGGATTTCATGAGGAGAGTTACTTTTATTGTGTCAAACTCGTTAAAAATGAATTAGTTCATCATGAGGAGAGTTATTTTCCTGTGTCAACCTCATTAAAAAATGAAACAGGTTCCCTTGAGTATAGTTCCTTTTACTGCGTCAACCTCATTAAAAAATGAAACATGTCTTTCTGAGGATAGTTCCTTTTACTATGTCAACCTCGTTAAAAAATGAATCAGTTCATCATGAGGAGAGTTCCTTTTACTATGTCAAACTTGTTAAAAAATGAAACATGTTTCTTTGATCATAGTTTCTTATGTCAAGCTCGTTCAAAAATGAAACAAATTTCTATGAGCATAGTTCTTTTCATGTGTCAATATCTTTAAAAAAATGAAACAAATCCTCTCCTAATTGAGTTGATTCTTTGACTATATATCGTAAATGTTAAGTCGGGTTTTTCATCTGATCTCGTAAGTGAACCTTCATTCCATCCAGCTATTAGTAACTATTAGTCTACTTAGGTGAATGAAATGAAGCTTGGGGGGCATGTTACCTTACAGGTTACACTTTGGGGACATTGAAAATTATCTCAAGCATGATTTTTCCTTTGTTTCAAGCTTGTGTAAAAATGAAACAAACCTATCTCAAGCACAATTTTCTCTGTTTCAAGATTATGTAAAAATGAAACTACTTTCAAGCACATTTTTCCTCTATTTCAAGCTTGTATAAAAATGAAACCTATCTCGAGTCCATTTTGGTTATTATTTTCAAGACTCGTTAAACTCATGAAAATCCCAAGCTTCTTTTGCTAATTTTTTTCATGCTCGTAAAACGTACATGAAAATGCCGAGTTCTTTCAGTCTTTTCCTGCTCATAAATTAAATTGAAAGTTGGCCATATGAGTACATTTTTATCACATTTTCGAACTTGTTAAAAATTACGAAAAAGAAAAACCATGGAGTTCTATTTTAGGCCCTTTTTAGACTCTTCAAACATGAAAATATTGCCGAGAACTTGACTATTCAAACTCATAAAAGTAAATGAACATTTGTCCATTCAGTATAAGTTTACCCCTTTTTCGGACTAAATTAGAATATTTACGAAAAAGGTATACATTGACTAATCATGTTTAATAAAGTTCTCTCCTGCATTATTTTATCCTTTTTTGGGCTTGAGGGACTAAATTCATGAAAAATAACTTTTGGAGTTTACTTATGTTTTTCTTCTAACTCCCTAAAAATGGAAAACACCGAGTTTTACTTTCTCTGGGCTCGTTAAAAATTTACGTTGAAAGAGTTGAATGAGTTTTCTTTTTGTGTGTTTTTAGACTCTTTAAACATGAAAAAAACATTGATTTAACCCTACACTGGACTCATAAAACTTAAACAGTGTAGGACCCGTCGATTACAACGAGACCGAACCACTCCTTCCTAGGGTTCGTTAAAAATTGTTCGGAGGACTCGTCCAAAGGATGAGCTTATATGACAAGAAAATGTTATCCTCCTCAAGCTTGACAAAAATAAAGAGGTACTTACAAGTAATGGTGGGGGGAAATTGGGAAAGAACATTAATTTTTTTATTATTAAAGGCAGTATGTCGCTCTTGAACATGACACTCTATCACATATGTGTTTGGGTTGGGAAATATATTTGCCTCACAGTTAATTAAACCTCATTGAAATTATTTAGTTGGTTGGGTATTATCGTTGAGTCAAATGTTTCCAAGTCATATGTTTTATCGCCAATATGTTCAAGAGAATTCCAACCTCAGTAAAAATTACCTGATTATTCATAACCTTCAATCGCGTCAGTCATCCCTGAGTCAGACCTGAATTAATTCAATTTGTTCTTTAAAACTTGACTTGAGTTTTGTATCGGAGGCCTTCCTACAACATATCACTTCATATCGACTTCAACTCACTATCTAAGAAGTTGATCTAGAAACATTTTGGTACCTTGGAGCCTGCATGCCTCAATGGAAATTTTCTTGCTTTCGATGATAGGTTTTCATCATTTACCTTTGATCGAATGATTCTATGAGTGTTCGACTTCAAGTCATTTAATCGCACTTCATAGACTGTACTGGGAGTAACTTGAGGACCATTGAAATTATTGGTGGTTTCTCTCGCACTTGTTAACAATTCACATCCTTGACATGTGTTTCTTCCAATTGAAAGCCATGATCAAGGCTTTCATGAGGAGAGTTACTTTTACTGTGTCAACCTCGTTAAAAATGAATTAGTTCATCATGAGGAGAGTTCTTTTCCTATGTCAATCTAATTAAAAAATGAAACAGGTTCCCTTGAGGATAGTTCCTTTTACTGCGTCAACCTCGTTAAAAAATAAAACATGTAGTTTTGAGGATATTTCCTTTTACTATGTCAACCTCGTTAAAAAATGAATCAGTTCATCATGAGGAGAGTTCCTTTTACTGTGTTAACCTTGTTAAAAAATGAAACATGTTTCTTTGAGCATAGTTCCTTTTCTTATGTCAAGTTCGTTAAAAAATGAAACAAAGTTCTATGAGCATAGTTCTTTTCATTTGTCAATATCTTTTAAAAAATGAAACAAATCCTCTCCTAATTAAGTCCAGTCTTTGACTATATCTCGTAAATGTTAAGTCGGGTCTTTCATCTAATCTTGTAAATGAACATTCATTCCATCCAGCTATTAGTAACTAGTAGTCTACTTAGGTGAATGAAATGAATCTTGTGGGGCATGTTCCCTTATAGGTTACACTTTGGGGGAATTGAAACTTATCTCAAGCATGATTTTTCATTTATTTCAAGCTTATGTAAAAATTAAACAAACCTATCTCAAGCACAACTTTCTCTATTTCAAGCTTATGTAAAAATGAAACTACTTTCAAGCACAGTTTTCCTCCGTTTCAAGCTTGTATAAAAATGAAACCTATCTCGAGTCCATTTTGGTTTTTATTTTCAATACTTGTTAAAATAATGAAAATCCCAAGCTTCTTTTGCTATTTTTTTCATGCTCGTAAAACGTACATGAAAATGCTGAGTTCTTTCCGTCTTTTCCTGCTCATAAATTAAATTGAAAGTCGGCCATATGAGTACACTTTTTATCAATTTTTTGAACTCGTTAAAACTTACGAAAAAGAAAAACCATGGAGTTCTCTTTTAAGTCATTTTTAGACTCTTTAAACATGAAAAGATTGCCAAGCACTTGACTATTCGAACTCATAAAAGTAAATGAACAGTCGTCTATTTAGTATAAGTTTACCCCTTTTCCAGACTGAATTAGACTATTTACGAAAAAGGTATACATTGACTAATCATAGTCATAGAGTACTCTCCTACATTATTTTATCCTTTTTTGGGCTTGAGGGACTACATTCACGAAAAAGAACATTTGGAGCTTACTTATGTTTTTCTTCTGATTCCTTAAAAATGAAAAACCCTGAGTTTTTCTTTCTCTGGGCTCATTAAAAATTTACGTTGAAAGAGATGAATGAATTTTATTTTTGTGTGTTCTCAGACTCTTTAAACATGAAAAAAACATCAAGTTAACCCTACACTAGACTCATAAAACTTAAACAGTGTAGAACTCGTCGATTACAACGAGACCGAACCACTCCTTCCTAGGGTTTGTTAAAAGAATTTCGGAGGACTCGTCCGAAGGATGAGCTTATATGAGAAGAAAATGTTATCCTCCTCAAGCTTGACAAAAATAAAGAGGTACTTGCCAGTAACGGTGGGGGGAAATTGGGAAAGAACATTCATTTTTGTATTATTAAAGGCAGCATGTTGCTCTTGAATGTGACACTCCATCACATCTGTGTCCGGGTTGGGAAATCTATTTGCCTCACAGTTAATCAAACCTCATTGAAAGTATTTAGCTGGTTGGGTATTATCGTTGAGTCAAATGTTGCCAAGTCATATGTCGTGTCACCAACATGTTTAAGAGAATTCCAACCTCAGTAAAAATTACCTGATTATTCATAACCTTCAATCGCGTCGTTCATCCCTAAGTTAGACCTCAATTAATTCAATTTTTTCTTTAAAACTTGACTTGAGTTTTGTGTCGTAGGCCTTCCTGCAACAGATCACTTCATATCGACTTCAACTCACTATCTAGGCAGTTGATCTAAAAACCTTTTGGTACCTTGGAGCCTCATGCCTCAATGGAAATTTTCTTGCTTTCGACGATAGGTTCTCATCATTGACCTTCGATCGAATGATTCTATGAGTGTTTGACTTCAAGACATTTAATCGCACCCCATAGAATGTACTAGGAGTACCTTGAGGACCATTGACATTATTGGTGGTTTCTCTCGCACTTGTTAACAATTCACATCCTTGAAATGTGTTTCTTCCAATTGAAAGCCATGATCAAGACTTTCATGAGGAGAGTTACTTTTACTGTGTCAACCTCATTAAAAAATGAATCTGTTCATCATGAGGAGAGTTATTTTCCTGTGTCAATCTAATTAAAAAATGAAACAGGTTCCCTTGAGGATTGTTCCTTTTATTGCGTCAACCTCGTTAAAACATGAAACATGTCGTTTTGAGGATATTTCCTTTTACTATGTCAACCTCATTAAAAAATGAATCAGTTCATCATGAGGAGAGTTCCTTTTACTATGTCAACCTTGTTAAAAAATGAAACATGTTTCTTTGAGCATATTTCCTTTTCTTATGTCAAGCTCGTTAAAAAATGAAACAAAGTTCTATGAGAATAGTTCTTTTCATGTGTCAATATCTTTAAAAAATGAAACAAATCCTCTACTAATTAAGTCGAGTCTTTGACTATATCTTGTAAATGTTAAGTCGGGTCTTTCATATGATCTTGTAAATGAACCTTCATTCCATCCAGCTATTAGTACCTATTAGTCTACTTAGGTGAATGAAATGAAGCTTGGGGGGCATGTTCCCTTACAGGTTACACTTTGGGGGCATTGAAACTTATCTCAAGCATGATTTTCCCTTTGTTTCAAGCTTGTGTAAAAATGAAACAAACCTATCTCAAGCACAATTTTCTCTATTTCAAGCTTATGTAAAAATGAAACTACTTTCAAGCATAGTTTTCCTCTGTTTCAAGCTTGTATAAAAATGAAACCTATCTCGAGTCCATTTTGGTTATTATTTTCAAGACTTGTTAAAATAATGAGAATCCCAAGCTTCTTTTGCTATTTTTTTCATGCTCGTAAAACGTACATGAAAATGCCGAGTTCTTTCTGTATTTTCTTGCTCATAAATTAAATTTAAAGTTGGCCATATGAGTACACTTTTTATCAATTTTTTGAACTCGTTAAAACTTACAAAAAATCAAAACCATGGAGTTCTCTTTTAAGCCCTTTTTAGACTCTTTAAACATGAAAATATTTCTGAACACTTGACTATTCTAACTCATAAAAGAAAATGAACAGTCGTCTATTCAGTATAAGTTTACCCCTTTTCCAGGCTGAATTAGACTATTTACGAAAAAGGTATATATTGACTATTCATGGTCAATAGAGTTCTCTCTTGCATTATTTTATCCTTTTTTGGGCTTGAGTGACTAAATTCAAGAAAAAAGAACATTTGGAGATTACTTATGTTTTTCTTATGACTCCCTAAAAATGAAAAACACTGAGGTTTAATTTCTCTGGGCTCGTTACAAATTTATGTTGAAAGAGATGAATGAGTTTTATTTTTGTGTGTTTTCAGACTCTTTAAACATGAAAAAACATCGAGTTAACCCTACACTAGAATCATAAAACTTAAACAGTGTAGGACCCGTCAATTACAATGAGACCGAACCACTCCTTCCTAGGGTTTGTTAAAAATTGTTTGGAGGACTCGTCCGAAGGATGAGCTTATATGACAAGAAAATGTTATCCTCCTCAAGCTTGACAAAAATAAAGAGGTACTTGCCAGTAATAGTGGGGGGAAATTGTGAAAGCACATTCATTTTTGTATTATTAAAGGCAGCATGTCACTCTTGAACATGACACTCCATCACATCTGTGTCCGGGTTGGGAAATCTTATTGCCTCATAGTTAATCAAACATCAGAAAATATTTAGCTGGTTGGGTATTATCATTGAGTCAAATGTTTCCAAGTCATATGTCGTGTCACCAATATGTTCAAGAGAAGTCCAACCTCAGTAAAAATTACCTGATTATTCATAACCTTCAATCGCGTCGGTCATCCCTTAGTCAGACCTGAATTACTTCAAATTTTTTCTTTAAAACTTGACTTGAGTTTTGTGTCGTAGGCCTTCCTGCGATAGATCACTTCATATCGACTTCAACTCACTATCTAGGAAGTTGATCTAGAAACCTTTTGGTACCTTGGAGACTGCATGCCTCAATGGAAAGTTTCTTTCTTTCGACGATAGGTTCTCATCATTGACCTTCAATCAAATGATTCTATGAGTGTTCGACTTCAAGACATTTAATCGCACTCCATAGAATGTACTGGGAGTACCTTGAGGACCATTGACATTATTGGTGGTTTCTCTTGCACTTGTTAACAATTTACATCCTTGAAATGTGTTTCTTCCAGTTGAAAGCCATGATCAAGGCTTTCATGAGGAGAGTTACTTTTACTGTGTCAGCCTCGTTAAAAAATGAATCAGTTCATCATGAGGAGAGTTCTTTTCCTGTGTCAACCTCATTAAAAAATGAAATAGGTTCCCTTGAGGATAGTTCCTTTTACTGCGTCAACCTCGTTAAAAAATGAAACATGTATTTTTGAGGATAGTTCCTTTTACTATGTCAACCTTGTTAAAAAATGAATCAGTTCATCATGAGGAGAGTTCCTTTTACTGTTTCAACCTTGTTAAAAAATGAAACATGTTTATTTGAGAATAGTTCCTTTTCTTATGTCAAGCTCGTTAAAAAATGGAACAAAGTTCTATGAGCATAGCTATTTTCATGTGTCAATCTCTTTAAAAAATGAAATAAATCCTCTCCTAATTAAGTCGAGTCTTTGACTATATCTCGTAAATGTTAAGTCGGGTATTTCATCTGATCTCATAAATGAACCTTCATTCCATCCAACTATTAGTAACTAGTAGTCTACTTAGGTGAATGAAATGAAGCTTGGGGGGCATGTTCCCTTACAGGTTACACTTTGGGGGCATTGAAACTTATCTCAAGCATGATTTTTCCTTTGTTTCAATCTTGTGTAAAAATGAAACAAACCTATCTCAAGCACAATTTTCTCTGTTTCAAGCTTATGTAAAAATGAAACTACTTTCAAGCATAGTTTTCCTATGTTTCAAGCTTGTATAAAAATGAAACCTATTTCGAGTCCATTTTGGTTATTATTTTCAAGACTCGTTAAACTCATGAAAATCCCAAGATTCTTTTGCTATTTTTTTCATGCTCGTAAAACATACATGAAAATGTCGAGTTCTTTCCGTCTTTTCCTGCTTGTAAATTAAATTGAAATTCGACCATATGAGTACACTTTTTATCACTTTTTCGAACTCGTTAAAACTTACGAAAAAGCGAAACCATAGAGTTCTCTTTTAAGCCCTTTTTAGACTCTTTAAACATGAAAATATTGCCGAGCACTTGACTATTAGGAATCGTAAAAGAAAATGAACAGTCGTCTATTCAGTATACGTTTACCCCTTTTCTGGATTGAATTAGACTACTTACAAAAAATATATACATTGACTAATCATGGTCAATAGAGTTCTCTCCTGCATTATTTTATCCTTTTTTGGGCTTGAGAAACTAAATTCAAGAAAAATAACATTTGCAGTTTACCTATGTTTTTCTTCTGACTCCCTAAAAATGAAAAACATTGAGTTTTACTTTCTCTGGGGTCGTTAAAAATTTATGTTGAAATATCTGAATGAGTTTTCTTTTTGTGTGTTTTCAGACTCTTTAAACATGAAAAAAACATCAAGTTAACCCTACACTAGACTCATAAAACTTAAACAGTGTAGGACCCGTCGATTAAAATGAGACTGAATCACTCCTTCCTAGGGTTCATTAAAAATTGTTTGAAGGACTTGTCCGAAGGATGAGCTTATATGAAAAGAAAATGTTATACTCCTCAAGCTTGAAAAAAATAAAGAGGTACATGTAATGGTGGGGGGGAATTGGGGAAGAACATTCAATTTTATATTATTAAAGGAAATATGTCGCTCTTGAACATGACACTCTATCACATCTGTGTCCGGGTTGGAAATATATTTTCCTCACAGTTAATCAAACCTCATTGAAAGTCTTCAGCTAGTTGGGAATTATTGTTGATTCAAATGTTTCCAAGTCATATGTCATGTCGTTAATATGTTCAAGAGAAGTCCAACCCTAGTAAAAATTACCTGATTATTCATAACCTTCAATCACATCGGTCATCCCTGAGTCAGACCTGAATTAATTCAATTTTCTCTTTAAAACTTGACTTGAGTTTTGTGTCATAGGCCTTCCTGCGACAGATCACTTCCTATCGACTTGAACTCACTATTTAGGAAGTTGATCTAGAAACCTTTTGGTACCTTGGAGCTTGCATGCCCCAATGGCAAGTTTCTTGCTTTCGACGATAGGTTCTCATCATTGACCTTCGATCAAATGATTCTATGGGTGTTCGACTTCAAGACATTTAATCTCACTCCATAGACTGTACTAGGAGTACCTTGAGGACCATTGACATTATTGGTGGTTTCTCTTGCACTTGTTAACAGTTCACATCATTGACCAGTAATCAAGTGGTTTCTACCATGTTCGACTTCAAGACATTCACTCACATGGTCAGATTCGTACATCGATAGAGATGGAGATAAAGACCCTGGATCTAGTTTCATCTATCCAGGATGTGTGGTATTAAATATTCATGATTGTAAATATAGATCCATTGATGGACTGTTGACATGTATCTTTGTGTATTTCCCTACTAGTTCATTGAGTTATGTTTACTCTAAGTATGGGAATGCCTACCTCAGTGATGTTTATATGAAAGCATGATATGGTAATCCTTGATTTTTTATTTCAGGTCCTCAACCAATTGGTCTCTAATCCGAACCTTTGACATGATAAATAACTTCAGTCATCAAACATATTTTCTGGCTTTGCGCTTTAGGGGGCAATCTGTTACACTAAATTTTGTCACCATGACTGTCGATTTAGATATCTTGCCATTTGATGGAGTGTCTCAAGTGAATCCCCTTTGAAGCTTGAAGTAAAATAATACCAGGGACAAAAGGAATTTTGGTTTTCACTACTTAAAAACCATTTTTGAGCACCTGCTCGGTTTTACTGAACAAAAATTGCACTCCTATGCAGTTTTCCTGAACAAAACCTGCACACCTGCATAGTTGTCCTGAACAAAACCCACACATGCACAATTTTTCTGAACAAAAACTGCGCACCTGTGCAGTTTTCTTGAACAAAAAGTGCATAGGTTCGTTCACGCATGTAAAATTAAGAAAAGGTAAGTTCTAGAAGCTTTGTTTGAGGAATCTTATCCAAATTAGAAACCTCGAACCGCTACATACCTGCACCTCATCCCTTGGTATGTGGAACTAAATTCCTTTTCTTAAGGATCATATCCCTTGAGAAGTGGAACTAGAAACCTCTTCATCCTTCCTATAAATTCAGTATAGGAATGAGAGACTTGAAGAGAATTGGATTGGTAAACTCATGCTCTTGGTTTTGGGTCTGAAGAGCTTGCCATCAAGGGAAGGAAAGGAGACCATTGGAAGAGGCTTGTGACATCAAGGCACCAGGTTGTAAGCTTATTTTTCCTTTTGATTTTAATACAAAGTAATTTTTCTTTCCTAATTGCATCTATTTATATATTATTTGTGGGATTCCTTGATCACTCACATGGTTTATAAATGATTATTGATTCATTTATATGTTATATGCTAGAGTAAGGATTTCATTTAATTTTTCTTTTATAAGCAAGATACTTTAATCCCTTTGAATGTTTCTGTCTATGCAAATCTCTTTTGGCGCGTCATGGAGAAGTTGTGGAAATAATTTGGAAAGACTGTAAATCATTGAGGAAATGCTGGTTGTGGAAAGCATTGAAAGGACTTCTACAAGCACTTCGTTAATAGGTAAGTGGTATTTCACATACTACATGTTTCATGTTTCAGTTATAGGCCAAGGAAAGCACCATTGTTTTGTATATTTGTTTCTATTTACTTGTTGGTGTACTAGGGAGATCGCTCTTATCTACAAGAGGAATTATTCCTGGTAACAGGATAAGGCTATGAGAAGCTCTCTAGAGCGAGAGTTGAGTATTCCATCAGCGGAGGAGCTTCTAGCTCCAAAATAGGAGCCTTAATCAAAGCCTCAAGATGTTGTGAAGAAACCACATGTGGAGGAGAAGAAAGGAGGTCGTGTGGAGGTACCCACAAAACCATAATATTCCAGAGAGGGGAGGAAGAGAAACAGAGAGGTTAACAGGTTGTTGCAAGATGCATACGAGCATGTAGGAGCTCCTACATCCTTACGCATGAAAAGGAGATCATCATGCATGTATACTGGTTATATGGCATTCGTGACATAACTCGTTGATTCTGAGCCTTCTTCATTTGAGGAGGCAGTTTCCCAACCAGTATGGGTAGATTCGATGGTGGAGGAGTATGAATCCATCATGAAGAAAAATGTATGGGAGGTGGTACTGAGGCCATTTAAAAAGTCAGTGGTTGGTACCATATGGATATATAAAATGAAACATACATCTGATGGCAGTGGAGAAGTACTAGGCCAGATTTGTGGCCAGAGGCTTCTCACGGGTAGAGGGATTTGATTACAAGGAGACATTTTAACTTGTGGAAAGATAATCCTCCATCAAAACCATTTTCACATTAGTTGCGCAGATGGGGTGGAAGATCCACCAAATGGATGTGAATACTTCCTTCCTCAATGGAGTGGTTGAGGAAGAGATTTACAAAGAGAAACCTAAAGGATTTGAGACATTTGATAGGGAGACACATGTGTGTAGACTCAGGAGAGCCTTTTATGGTTTCAAGCAAGAACCTCTTGCTTGGACACTCAGATAGACACATATCGCAATGTATTGGGCTTTACCAAGAGTGAAGCAGATCCCAATCTCTACTACATTGGGGTAGATGAAAAATTTCTCATTCTAGTCTTGTATGTAGATGACTTGATACTAAAATGAGATGAGAATTTGATCTAGTCTTGAAAGGAGGACCTTGCAAGAGAGTTCGAAATGAAGAACACAGGCTTGATGCATTACATCTTTGGTTTGGAGGTGATATAAAAATGGAGGAGGTGTTCTCTTTGCCCTTCTCTAGAATCAAATAAACAAACAAGGGTCGTTCTGATGCTTTGCATGGTAAAATGGGTCTTGACACAAAAGAGGGTTTTCAATTGTCTCTTCAAGTCATAAGTTAGTCTTCACATGTAAACTTAAAAGAAGCAATATAATATCACATAACTCATATTGATGAAGGTGGCTCTAGACTCACTCAGAAGTCTAAGAGGACCTATTATTGGTCAAAATTAAAAGTGGTCAGATTCCTCTCGAACTAGGTCCAGATCGAAGTGCTCGTCACCTCGATTCCAATGGTGTGAACGAGACTCTAATCTGAGTTCATATGAGGGAGATAGAGATCTTTAAAGTTTGACACGAGAGGGGAAAAATGGGGCCCACAGTGTTCCACATGGCATCCTAGTGAGCAGGTGGGACCTGCGAATTACATGACAGTGGACATGTGGTCTATCATCTATTGAAACGACATGTGGCCTATCAGCTATTGAAACTTGGCCCCTAGCCAATGGCTCCTTGCCCTACATAAAAGACAAAAAAATATAATATATAAAACATGGTTTAAAAATCCCATATAAAACAAAAATATATATAATAAATATATATATATTAAAAAATATATACATATAGCCATAGGCAAATATGGTTATTGAAAACCCAAACAAAAAATGGTTTTTCAAAATATAAGTTGGTTATATATAATATATGGTGCCAATCCAAACCTTATTTATGGTGAAGGGTTAACAAACCAACGAATTGTTAGTAGGAAAAACTTTAATAAACCATGTTACAAACCATATACATATAATACATTAAATTATTGCAACGACCCAACACAACGGGTTCTGCCGCCAACACAACTATAACATATCAAAACATTAACTGTTGGAGTTTTATAACAAAACTCACTATGTTAAAACAAAAAGTTTAAAAAAGGGCTGGATTGGGTTTGAAACCTGAACCACTTGCCAATAACACTAATTTATATATCATGTTCCAACTAAGAATACAACGACTTATGCATTGATAAATCTACCCCATGACATTTATTTTAACTCAGTTGTTTTTTTCCATGGGAGCGAAAGAAGGGCGGTCTGTGAGCGGAGCAATGAGTTTGAAGGTTGGAACTTTGATGGCAGAACCATGCCCACATGGGAACCTAGATGTTGTGGAACCATGATGCAGTTCCAGGAGGTGCAACCTTGCCCATGAAAATTGGTAGTGTGTTGGGTATTGTGTATGTGTATGTGTTATGTGTCCTTAATTTCCGGTGGGTAGTCCACGCCCATGGTTTTGTGCATGGTTTTGCAAATGTTTTTGGGGTACGATGGTTTTCGACCCTTGGTATTTTTGTAGATCCAGTCAAGTGAACTACGGTTATGTTCTAATCCAGGGTTAATGGATTAGGGTTCATGTATGCTTCGACATGTATATATATGTGTTGTAACACTAAAAGGAATATAATGAAAAATCGAGCTGGTCGTCTCGATTTGGGATACAGGGGAAAATCTCTGTGTTTATCTGTTTTATGTTTTATGCTCTCGCTATTGTTTATTTTCTGTTATAAGATTCGTGTGTAGATAATTTCTGTTCAGGGTTAAAACCTACATAATGGAACCATGAATTGAATAATTTTCGCAAGGAGGTAAAAATTCGTTTGATCACAATGGGATCGAATTTATAGTCAAACTTCATGAAATTTTGCAGGGAACACAATGGAAATATAAAATTCGGCATTTGAGCAATGCATTTCCAGTCATCCCATGGAGCAGAATATTTGGAGAATCATGAGAAATATAAAAGATTCCCTAAGGCCCAGGTTTTGACAGTGTCATAATTTGATGAATGGATAGTCGATTTTACGCCTCTCGACTCTAGAAATTTAGTGGTGCAATAAGATGTTGCAGCTGAGCATTTCATTTTTCAGCCAAATTCAGGAGTAAAGGCACATGAAGCAACCATGCTTTCCTTTCATTATTGCTAAGATGATGTATTATATTTGGTGATCCCTGTTTGATGCTATGTTGCGGGATCTTTATTTCCACATTTTGTGAGATGTATTTAGATTTTCATGCTATGTATTGTTGTTGAGATCCCTATGTAACTATGATGAAGGGATACTCATTGCCACATTGTATGAGATCATGTTAGTTTTTTATGTTGAGAGGAAACCTTCTTGAGTGAGAGTTCCTGTAAGCAGAACGTATCGTGGAGATACAAGCCACTCTGTTTGAAGGCATATTTCCTTGCTATGACAAAGTGTTTTCCATGTACATCATCATCTATTACAACATTATATGAAGTGACTGCCACTATCTTGACACCGGGTCGGAGGCATAGTCCACACAGACGGTGAACTCTGTTATCAAATGTATCGTTTTCTTGTGTTTCTGATTGTCACCATGTTTCCTCTTGCTTAAATCATGCATATGTGTTCATTTATGCTATTTTGAAATGCAATTCTAACAACATCACATAAGTAAAAGATCATGGATAAATCCAATAGCTGATGGAACCTGGATCAAGTTTGGTATCAGAGCAGTCTTCTTGCTAATGTGAATTGTGAGCATGAACAACGATTGAACATGAAACAAGGGAGGATGAAAAAGATATGTACGAGGCCATGCTCATGATGTCCAAAATTGTGGAATAATGTATGAATCTTATGAGAGACAGGAGGAAGAATAAGCATGAAACAATGTTTCATCCACATCTTCTAGTAAAATTTCATCACCCTCGTCGTCTTTTTGTCATTCGAATGAGGAGATAAATAAGAGCCTTCAAGAAAATAATGCTGAATTGAAGAGACGTCTATGAGAGGAGAAATAGGATAAGCAGAGAGTGCAACTTAAGTTGCAAGATGCAAAGGCATCCTTGGAAGAATTGAAGTGAAATGACCAAAGCTTTCAAGAAAATGATGCTAAATTAAGGAGGCGTCTACAAGAAGAGAAAGAGGAAAAAAAGAGGTTGTTGCTTCAGCTACGAGTCATGGAAGAGGCCTTGGAGGAGTTGAAGTGCAATGAAGGCTTAGAGAAGCCCTCATCACCTGTTTCAGAATCGACAATTAAGCTAAACAAATTTGATCGTTCTTCAGTTTCTTCTTCACATTTTATTTCTGTTGGAAATGTGGAGGTACCCATTACAAGAACTAGCATGAGACTCCTTACCAAGATGGGGTACAAAAGAGGGGGACTTGGTGTTAATGGCCAAGGCATGACTCAACCTTTGGAGGTCATGCAAAGACCTTGATTCATAGGTTTGGGATACACTGAAGGACAATTCTCAAAGGTGTCAGAATATTCCAAGACATTGTTGAGACTGTCGAGGAAAGATATTGATGGGAACACTTCACCATCATCCCATGATAGTGCATATTGCAGAGGAAGAGTTGAGGCAAGCTCTCATCGCCATAATGACACCAGATACAACCAAAAAAGGTATAATAAATCTTGGTATTCTAGTGTTCATTTTTATTACAAGCATGTTGCTAATAATCAAATAAATCATGGCATCGAAAAACATGTAGATTTTGTGGATTACATAACCATGTGTTTGTTGAGTGCTGGAAGAGAATCGCAGCATGAAAGAGGATGAGGTGTGAAAGGCCTTCTCCACGGCAGGGAATGAAGAAGGTAAAGAATGTATGGAGGAAGAAGACTTATTGCAGTCATTGCAATAGAAGTGGTCATCAAAGAGCCACGTGTTGGAGGCTCCATCTAGAGCAACATCTCAAGGACGAAGTGTCCATGCATGAACCGGTTGAAACAATTTTTCGACAAGCGAGTGTGCCACAAAGAAAATTCACTATGATAAGTGAGAGATGGTTTTTCTAAGTGTGGTAGTGTGACATGGCCTTACTTTGTAAATCATGTGTTGCAATTTTAAATGTAAAAGTGATGGTGTGTTTTCCATCACTTGTTGAAGAAAAAATGATGTTTTGGCCTTGCATTGATAGCTAGGGCATTGTTTCCATTCTAATGTAAACTTGACCGCAACGTATGTGTTGTAAAATTGTCGCAATTATGGGATGCTTGGGTCATAGTTGGTCATGAAATTGAACATGTAATTTGCAAAATATTGTGGGATGTTTGGGTCATAGTTGGTCATGAAATTGAGCATGTAATTTGCAAAATATTGTACTACAAGTTTGTAGAGGATGCAAGTGTTGGCTCATTGCTTATGGCTCCGAAGAACAAAGGTGAAGGAGAAGGAAGGGTGAATTGTTAGTACGCCTGTGGTGTAGACAAGGTACAAAGAAGCTAAAGATTATGTTCATGATTTTGGAAGAAAAAAAACTCCTTATTGGGGAGGAATGATCTAGGTGACTCCATACTCACTGAGAAGTCTAAGAGGACCCAGTATTGGTCAAAATTCAAAGTGGCTATATTGCTTTCGAACTAGGTCCAAATTGAAGTGCTCGTCGGCCTTATTCCAATGGTGTGAATGACACTCCAGTCTGAGTTCGTATGAGGGAGATAGAGCTCTTTAAATTTTGACATGAAAGGGTTAAAAGGGAGCCCACAGTGTGCCACATAAGAATCCCAGTGAGTAGGTGGGACCCACGGATTACATGGAAGTGGACATGTGGCCTATCAACTATTGAAACTTGGCCCCTAGCCATTGGCTCCTTACCCTGCATAAAAGACAAAAAAATATAATATATAAAACATGGTTTAAAAATCCCATATAAAAAAAAAATATATATATAAGACATAAATATATTAAAAAATATATACATATAACCATAGGAAAATATGGTTAATGAAAACCCAAACAAAAAAATTAATTTTCAAAATACAAGTTGGTTATATAATATATGGTGCCAATCCAAACCTTATTTATGGTGAAGGGTTAACAAACCAATGAATTGTTGGTAGGAAAAACTTCATTAAACCATGTTACAAACCATATGCATCCAATACAACAAATTATTGCAATGACCCAATACAATGGGCTATGCCCCCAACACAACTATAACATATCAAAATATTAACCACCAAAGTTTTATAACAAAACACGCTATGTTAAAACAACAAGTTTAAAAAAGGGTGGGGTCGGGTTTGGAACCTGGAACCACCTGCCAACAACTCTGATTTATATATCACGTGCCAACCAAGAAGACAATGACTTATGCATTGGTAAATCTGTCTCATCATATATATTTTAACTCAGTTGTTTTTCCATGGGAGCCAACGGAGGCTGAACGAAGGGAGGACTATAAGCGGAATGACGAGTTTGGAAGTCAGAAATTTGATGGCAGAACCATGCCTAGAGGGGAACCCAGATGATGTGGAATCACGATGCAGTTCCAAGAGGTGGAACCATACCTAGGCAAAGAGGCAGTGGAACCATGAACTGAAGAATTTTCCCAAGGAGGTAAAAATTTATTTTATCAAAATGGTATCAAATTTATAGTAAAATTTCATGAAATTTTGCAGGGAACACAATGGCCATATCAGATTCACCATTTGAGTAGTCAATTTCTAGTCAACCCATGGATAAGAATCTTTAAAGAATCACGGGGAATCTAAAATATTCCCTAAGGCCCAGATTTTGACAATGCCAGAATTTGATGAATGGATAGTCAATTTTACACCTTTCGATGCCAACAATTCAGCGGCGCAGTTAGATTTTGTAGCTGAAAATTTTATTTTTCAGCCAAATTCAGGAGTGAAGGTACATGAAACAGTCGTGTATGTTTTCCTTTCATTACTGCTGAGATGATGTTTTATTTTTGGAGATCCCTATTTGATGTTATGTTGCGGGATCTTTATTTCCACATTTTGTGAGATATATTTAGTTTTTCATGCTATGTATTGTTGTTAAGTTCCCTATGTAACTATGTTAAAGGGATACTCATTGCCACATTGTGTGAGATCATGTTATTTTTTCATGTTGAGAGGAAGCCTTCTTGAGTGAGAGTTCCTATAAGCGGAACGTCTCGTGGAGAGAAAAAACACTTTGTTTGAGGGCATATCCTTGCTATGAAAAAGTGTTGTCCATGTACATCATCATATCTTACAACATTATATGAAGTGACTGCCACTATCTTGACACCAACCCCAGAGACGTAGCCCACACTGGGTGAACTCTGTTATTAGATGTCTCGTGTTCTTGTGTTGTTGATTGTCGCCATGTTTCCACTTGCTTAAAGCATGCATATGTGTTCGTTTATGGTATTTTAAAATGCAATTCTAACAACATCACATAAGTAAAAAATAATGGGTAAATTCGGTAGCTGATGGAACCTGGATCACATACATGCATCATGAAGAGCATAACACAAGATTTGGTGATGGAGTTCACCCCTCCTAGGCTACATCTCTGGCCCTTCCAACATAGCTAGACCGCTGCATATATTCAGTATAGAAAGGAGTACATAAATTTTGTTGATGAAAACATGTGGCTATTACCCCTACAAGGTAATGTTCTCCTATAAATAACTCTCACATAAAGCAACAACACAAGGAATCTCCTACAAAGATCCTATACTCCAACTGAAAAGAGATTATATGAGCATATGATCACTTCAATTCCACATTGAAGTGAATAAGCAAAACTTCCCTCAACATGACATAATGATAAAAGTAAACGAGAGCTAAACCCTGCAAGTAAAAACTGCTACAATAGACTTCTGAAGGTGAGAAACCCCTACAAGGCCTTCTTCATGCTCAAACACCTTCCAGAAATTCTTCAAAAACTTAATTAATCCATACACCCTTGGTCCTCAACCTGCAAAAATACTCATTAGATGTGCTCAAATCAATAAATAGAGGTTACCATATGATCCAAAAAATCTAAAAACCCATAATTAGACACTTTTTGAGCTCAATTTTTCCAAAAAGTCCAAAAAATATGGCTCCCAAAGATCTCCCATGAATTTACTATTAACTTTCCTACATATGAGATCAACAGTCTAACTATCCTACAAATCCGCCCTATATTTCGCTAATAGAGCAACAATTTCGCCCTTCGTCGGTGCATTTTGTTGGATGATTAAATTTTCTAATGACCCATTAAGGTAAAAAATTCCGGCCATATGGCCACATAAGGCTGTGGGTTGGGCCTTAACGCCCACCCCTGCTGGACTAGCCCTTAAACACTGGGTGTGTGGCCACGTAGGGTGCCATGGGACCAAGGGTTGGGCTAACAACCTGCCCTTCCCGCTAGGCCCCTTTATCTCCTGGCGCGCAATTTTATGTGTGGTAAAAAGACCTGGGGTTGTTCCCCACTCTTTCGCGCCTCCACATTCCGCCTTTAGCCATAGTCCTCTGTAGGTAAGGTGACCATGGTTCAGGCTTTCGCTAAACCCCCTCGGCATAAAATATGGTTTGATCGGTGGTGGTCCTGTGGTAAACCATGGGACTGGGGGCTAGGGATCTGACCCAGCCCCCTCGCTTGTAGTGCCAACTCATGATTTTGCGTGGTTCTGTGGGCGTATAGTGACCAGGGGCTAGGGGCTTAGCCCTGACCCCTTCCTCCAAAAGGACATTAATTAAACTTCAAATAGAAGTTTGGTCGATTGAATTATAAGAGCCATCACTAGGGAAGTTGGTTAGGCGATGCATCTATGACTATGAGGTTGAGGATTCGAACCTATCATACCTCACTCCTTCCACAACCATAATTTTACTTGGCCCTCAAGGTGCCATGTAGTAGCCCATGACTGGGTCACGTGGCACCATTTCATTAGTCCACATAGAAACACAATCAACCAATAAAATTTGACCTTTAATCGATGAACCATAGAAGGAAAAGTGGTAGCTCCTTGTTGGCTCGTATCCTGCATAAGCACCATGTTGACTCAGTTGTATGGTCACCCAGTTAGCAAACCTGCTAAAATTTTAACTATTGGGCCAAACAGTCAGCACACGATAACTTGATCATACAATGTCAGATTGAGGTGAAAAGAGCGTTGTTGGATTTAGAATTAAAAACACTTCGACTTGGTGCCAATTTTAAGACTTTATGGGCACTTTCATTTTTGAGCTAAAATTTGATCACCTAATCACACCTCCCCACTAGGAACTTTTGGACTCCAAAATTTACTTCCCTAGTAAATATAATGAGGCTAAAACTAAAAAACACCAAAAAACTCAATCCAAAATTCTTACTTTTCAATTGGTGCCCTTCAAGCCCCAATCAAGGCACTTCACATATCTTCTTTGTGAAGACCTATTATCATGTTAAGAATTAACCCAATATTCTTATCATTGTTGGAGGAAAAAAATAATGATGAATGGAATCTGAACATTCTCTTTAATCTCATCTTTTCAAGGCTAAAAAAAAACTTCATCTTGAAATTAAACTGTTGAATAAAAACTTGACTCCATCTTGGAAATTAGAAGCAACATAAACTTGCTTTACCGTCCTCAAACTAAGCTTGTACATAAAAAGTACATTGCTAGAAAATTTCAATGATATAATTGGCCTTTCCTACAAAACATAGTCATCTTGTACAATCTTAAAAGTAAATATTATATTCACACAAGTTTCATCTTGAATACTTGCATCAGTGAGTACATGACAAACTTGTAGACAATCTTGTAATTTTCAAAATTCCTTGAACATGTGGACTTATAAACAAGCCAATACATACATCAATGAAAAACACACACTTGTTTTACATAGTGACAATTATTGTTCACTTTAAAAAAGTACCTAAACAGGTAAACAACAAAAAGCAATTTCAAAATTTACATAGCAATTTTACAAACAAGTCTACGCAATCTTTGCCTCTCTTAGGCTTATGGGTTCTCTTTTTGCATCATCTTTTCCTTGAAGGTTTTTGATCACTGGTTGTCATTGATGTCAACCCAAGCAGCACCAGGGGATACCCTAATCTTGCATAGGAACTTTTGACCTACCAAATTACTATATTCTGAGTCAAGGATATTTTTTATGGTTTCTACTTTTTGAGATGTATCCGTTGATATATGGCACACCACGTAATTGATATATGACACACCAGTTAGTGGGATAAAACCCCATGGGGTTGTGGCATGACACTAATAATTGGTTGTGGTCATTGAAAAGTCAATTATTAATATTTTTTAAGCTCCTAAAATCCCTCCCACGTTCACTTGTTGAATACCCTCTCAAGCTAAGAATTTATATAAATTGTGATCCTCATATCCTCCTCATGTATGGATTTCGCTACTTGAAATAGGTCATCATGGAAATTTTTTCTATAACCTTTTTTCTACGAAGGTTCAAAAGCTGAAATTTTTATGAGGCAAAGCCAAAATCTTGAGGAAGCTTGTGTAAAAATTTCAGATCATGGTGCGCGATATTTTCGGAGATATGATCTGTGGAAGTTAGGGTTTTTGCAAGCTCCTAAAATTCATCTCAAAGAGGTGACCTTGGGAAAATCGTCATAACTCTCTCTCTACGTATCAGATTGCAATTCTGTAAATAGTGGCAGATAGTGCACAGACTTTAATTTTCTGTATATCAATTTCGGAGCCGAATGAGGAAACAATGACACTTGACACACCGTACAAGTTAGCTATACTGAATCAATCCATAATTAGGTCATTGTGAGATATTGTGCATAAATTTGTCTTGAATAATCCAAATTGGGTTAGACCTATGGCATTGGAAAGAAGACTCAGAGGACTACTACAGGACCAAAAATCACATATTGGGGATGCGAAAGAATAGAGATAAACCAGATTCAATATCGAGCTCCTAGAAGGCAAGAAAAAGCTAGATCATGTGTTGTCAGGGACCAGACTTTCTAGGACAACAAAGCAAAGCAAGGTGCAGTAGAGGTAAGCTCCAGGTAATTATATTCTTTATATAAATGTTCATCTCTTAATTGCATTAGGTTCTTTGTATTCTAATTTTTTTGTTTTGTTTAGCACTGACATATGCTCTACAGGATGAGGTAAGTTTTGCTATTATCATGTCATGGGTATTTCCTTCAAGAATTTTTGTAGGTATTATATATTCATCAACATAAGACTCAATGCATGATCTAATGTTGTGAAGAGTGAGAAAGGGTAGCAATCAAGGTGCAGAAGAGCAGCAAGAAGTTCACCACGTGAAGTCTTCACGAGGGCAACATTGCATACAGTCATTGTAAAGGTATCATTGTACTGAGTCATTGTAAAATTTTTACAAGTGTCTATCTGCCAAGAATTGAAGAGGTAGTGTCAATAGGTCTAGGATCATCATTAGGTATTTGTGTCATAGTTGGGGTTATGGTCTAGTGTGTCTTCTTCTTCTACATCATTCTATATCATTGTAAAGTGGACCATTTTCCTTGGTATGGGGATCCATTATTCTTTAATTCTTCTATACGGTGGTCGGGTGGTAATAGGATGGTGCATGAAGTCACCAACAAGTTCAAGCCTGTGAAAACTTCAGGGTGGTAGGGTGGTGCTAGGGTGAGTTGTAGCTTATTGGGTGCTAGGGAATCCATTCAATTGACTACTGAATAATCTCAGGCATTGGAGAGTCCATCCATTGGGAGTTGGAGAAGAATGATTTTCTAGATTCTAGGAAGTTGGAGCTTTATTTTCAATTGGAGTTGAATATTAAAGAATTATTAGAAAAAATTTCAAGTGGTTTTTTTCCTGGAGGGGGTTTCCACCTTAAAAATTGTGTGCTTTTGTGTTCCTTTTGTTTACTGCTATCATTGTAAAAACACTGATAATAATTAAAGATTAACTAATGCTCTGAAAGATTGATAATAATACTAATTGAAAGAAATACTGATTCACCCCCCTCTGAGAATTTGCAAAAATTGGTATCAGAGCTTGGTTCCTTTAATAGAAGTTTAACAACTGGAAGGAGGTCATGGAGGTTACCAATAATGGTGTACCTCTGTTCAATGAAAATAATTATTCACTCTGGAAAGGAAGAATTGAGGTCTATCTCTTGGTGCAAGGTTATGAAGTATGGGACATTGCTCAAAATGGATTTACACCAACTGCGGATGAAAAAGGTAAGAATAATTTTGTAAATGATGCAAAAGTAAAGAATATTATTATCAGTGGACTTATTGAATATGCTTATCATAAGGTGTTTGGTTGTAAAACCCCCAAAAATGTATGGGACAAGTTAAGTGACTCAAATGTCAAAGAAGAAAAGCTTCAAATCTACAAAGAAAATTTTTTGCAACTCATAATGAAAGAAGATGGCAACATTGTTGCATACTTCCAACACGTTGATGAAATAACCAACACTCTGGAAGGATTGGGAGAGCCTGTTGACAAGAATACTATTATATGAAAGGTTCTTAGAACCTTACCAGGGAGATTCAACCCAAAGGTATCGGTCTTAGAATACAGTACAAATCTGGACACACTCAACAAAGAGGAATTACATGGAGTTCTCATAGCATATGAAATGAGACTTGATGAAGAAGAGGGTAATTCGCATCTAGAAGTTGCATTCGTTGCATCTAAGAAAACCAATAAGGACAAAAAACCTTCAAAGGAAAATACCTACACCTGCAAGTGTGAAGAAAAGGAAGATGATGAAGAAGGTATTTCATAAGGAGAATATGCTTCCTTTATGAGAAAAATAAAAATTGGTAAGGGAAAATTCAAAGGTAAAATTCCATTGATATGTTTCGGCTGTGGTGAGGTTGGGAATTTCACAGCAAAATGTATGAACATAAGTGATGCCAGCTCAAAAGGAAAGAAAGGCTTTAAGAAATTCAACAAGCAAGGAAAAAAGAAAGGATTCAAAAGGAACTTTCTCTCTAAAGAATATAGTTCATCATTTGATGAAGACAGTGGCAAAAAATAAGAAGCCAATCATAGAGTATTGTGGCCAAGCAAAATTAACAAGAGGTATCAAACAATGAAGAAGAAAGGTTGACCATAGAAGAATTTTCTAAGGAGGCAATCAGGCTTATAAAAGAGCTCAAGGCTGAGAAGATTTGTTCCAATAATCTTAAAGAACAAGTTCAAGGTCTCAAAATTGAAGAAGAACACAAATTTATTGAAGAGTCACTTCAAAATAAGTTGGAAGAAGTAAACCAAGAAATGGAAGCATTAAAAGCCGAATTAGTCTCGCTGCGTAAGAAAGTGAAGAAGGGAAAAATTGTCCAAAACTATGCCAACAACTCAAGGGAATTGGAATAACTCATCAACAATCAACAATCTTACAACGATAGAACTGGCCTCGGTTACAAAGAAGAATAAGCAGGACCTTCTACAACAAAATACAATGAACCTATGAGATCTGACATGCATGTAGAATTCAATAGACAAGATTCACAAGAACAACCTTGGAAGAAAATTCCTCAACGAATATTTCCATCTAGGTACCAACATATTTTTCATTGCTATTGTTATTCATGTGGAAAATTTGGTCATAAAGCTATAGAATGTCACACGTACCCTAGGAACCAATACAATTATAGGAGGTCTTTCAAATATGAACCTCCCAGGGCTCAACGAAACATCAATAGATTTGAGCATTTAAGAATTAATATGGAATGTTACAAATTTCGAAATTTTGGACACATAGCCAGAGACTGCAAACTTGAAAATCCTCTAGAAGAATCTTCAAAGCCACAGAATGAACGAACATGGAAGAAGAAGAAGACTGATAATTGTGCTCTCGCTCTCAAGGCTCAAAACAACAAAGATGTGTGGTATGTTGATAGTGGTTGCTCAATGCATATGACTGGGGATAGAAATAAATTTGTATCTCTGAAAGAAAAGAAGGATGGAACTGTATCCTTTGGAAATTATGGATCTTCAAATGTTATAGGATCATGTACCGTCACTCTCGGAAGAAAATATGTTCTAGCCAAGAGTGTTCTATTGCTTGAAAACATGAATTAGAATCTACTTAGTGTTGGAAAAATGTGTGATCAAGGACACACAATGCTATTCAACTCCACAAAATATGAAATCAAGAAAGGCAAGTATGGTAAAATTGTGGCTACAACAAGTTGAGCTCCAAACGACATATATGTTTTGGATGAAGCAACTAAAGAATGTCTACTAGCTAAAGAAGATGAAATCCGGTTATGGAACAAACGAATGGGTCACATAAACTTTGACAATATTTTCAGTATAAGCAAAAAGGAAGCAGTACGAGAAATTTCGAAAATCTCAAAACCTTCCAACAGACTATGTGAGGCCCGTCGACACGAAAAACAGACAAAATTCGAATTTAAAACAAAAGAACACTTTGCATCACATCCATTGGAATTGATACATACTGATCTATGTGGTCCTGTGAGAACAAAAGGCTTAGATGGATAATTATATTTCATGTTAATGATAGATGAATATACCAGGATGACAGTCGTTAGTTTCCTAAAGAAAAAAATGTGAAGCATTTGAGTGCTTTAAGATCTACAAGGAGTTGGTCGAAAAAGAAACTGATTTGAAAATAAAGTGTCTAAGATCAGATAATAGCGAAGAATTTACTTCCAAATTATTTCAGCAATACTATGATGAAAATGGAATAAAAATAAAATTTTCAACAACACGAACACCTTAGAAAAATGGAGTTGATGAAAGAAATAACATAACTGTATAGGAAATGGGTAGAACAATGTTGTAGGACTCAAAATTGGATGAAAAATTCTGGGTTCAAGAAATTGATACGACAGTCTTCATTATCAACCGAAGTCTTCTCAGAAATAATTGCAACAAGTCCCCATATGAATTATGGAAAGGAAATCCGGCTATTGGAAAATATTTCAGAATCTTCGGAAGCAAATGTTATATCAAAAGAGAAGATCAAAAGTTGGGTAAGTTTGAATCACGTGTTGACGAAGGTATATTTTTTGGTTACTAAAGCAAAATAAAGGCCTATAAATGTTATAATATAAGACAAAATAGATAGTGGAGAGCATAAATGTTACATTTGACGAAGATGGTGTTCTAACGAATAATGATGAGGATCTAGAATCTTTGAAACTTGAGACAGAGGATGAAAAAGACAGAGAAAATTCTAGAACATGAAGAAACTATCAACCAGGAAGAAGTAAATAATGATCATCAAGATATACCAGAACAAAAACAAGAAGCTCCTCCAAAGAGAACAAAAGAATGTATTCAAAGAACCATCCATCAAATCAAATCATTGGTGACATAAATGAAGGTCGATAGCTTTGTTCATCACAACAAGCTCACATTTCTTTTTTAACAACCTTTGAGCCTAGTAGTTTTTAGGAAACTAGCCCGAATGAAAATTGGATAGCATCTATGAATGAAGAATTGCATCAAATCGAGAAGAATAACACCTGCGAATTAGTTCCACAACCAAAAGATAAAAATGTAATTGGGAATAAATGGGTGTTCAGGAACAAATTGAATGAAGATGGACAGGTTACCAGAAACAAAGCAAGATTGGTTTACAAAGGCTATGAACAAGTGGAAGGAATTGATTTCGACGAAACATTTGCACCAGTTGCTAGAATGGAATCCATCTGAATTTTTCTCGCCTATGCATGTTCAAGAAAAAAAAAAATTCTACCAAATGGATGTTAAGTCATCATTTCTGAATGGCAAATTAGAAGAAGAAGTTTAAATTGAACAACCTGAAGGTTTTCTACTATCAGAAAAAGAAGACTATGTTTTCATGTTAAAGAAGGCTCTATATGGTCTCAAGCAGGCTCCCTGAGCATGGTATGCTTGTCTTGATGGATATCTACGTCAACAAGGGTTCAATAAAGGCACTGCTGATAGAAATATTTATGTACAAATAGATTAAGATAATTTAAAAATCGTTGAGGTATATGTGGATGGTAGAATATTTGATAGCAATGATGATCGAATAAGTAAGAACTTTGCTACAAATATGCAAAGTGAGTTCGAGATGTCTTTACTTGGTGAGCTGAAATACTTCTTAGGGCTTCAAATATCTCAGTAAGAGAAAGGAATATTTATATGTCAAGCCAAGTACATCAAGGAAATTCTCAAGAAATTCAAAATGGAAGATTGCAAACCCGTCCTTACTCCGATGGTAACAGGTTTCAAATTGAGCATAGAAGACTCATCTAAGGATGTGGATCAGAGGTTTTACAGATCTATGATTGGAAGTCTTCTATATGTAACAGCCTCCTGGCCAGATGTTATGTGAGCAGTTGGACAAGTAGCAAGATTCCAGGCAGCACCAAAAGAATCACATATTATTGTCATCAAAAGAATTCTTCGATATCTAAAGGGCACAATAGAATATGGCTTGTGGTATCCCAAGGGTAACAATCTCATTATTCAAGCCTTTATAGATGCAGATTGGGCAGGAAGCGTTAATGATCATAAGAGTACTAGTGGAGTAGCATTTTATCTAGGTGGTTGTCTCATATCATGGTTGAGAAAGCAAAAAACCTCAATCTCATTATCTACAGCGAAGGAGAACACATTGCAGCGACAACTTGTTGTACTCAAGTCCTTTGGATGAAACAAAATTTGCAAGATGTTCAAGTACAATTCAGTGAGCCTATTCCCATATTTTGTGATAACACTAGTGCCATCAACATCTCCAAGAATCCTAGCATGTATTAAAAAACAAAACACATTCCGATCAAATATCATTTTGTTAGAGAACAAGTTGCTAAAAAGAATATAAAACTTGAATATGTTGGTACAAAAGAACAAATCGCTGATATATTCACTAAACCTTTACCTCGTGAATCATTTGAATATCTTCTCCAGAAGCTTGTGATTCTCCCAAGTTCTCATTAGATTTTCCTTATTCAGAAAATAAAGGGGGATTGGAAGTGTGTACAGGTCCGCAGGATGGTTGTGTATCAGGGGGAGTTACCCTTTGCCATTGATGTCAAAGAGGGAGAGAATGTTGTAGGAAGAGGTGTCATGATATCAGGGGGAGTACTTGTGTTTCCATCAATTCCAACGGGGGATATTGTTGTTCAGTGGTTGTCATTGATGTCAACCCAAGCAGCACCAGGGGCTACCCCAATCTTGCATGGGAATATTTAACCTACCAAATTACTATATTCTAATTCAAAGATATTTTTGATGGTTTCTAATTTTTGAGATGTTTTTTTTGATATATGGCACACCACGCAATTCTTCACGATTTGAGAGATATTCATGTTTGAATTTAGTAACCCTGGTTAGTGGGATAAACCCCCATGGGGTTGTGGCATGACACTAATAATTTGTTATGGTCATTGAACAGTCAATTATTGATACTTTTTAAGCTCCTAAAATCCCTCCCATGTTCACTTATTGAAGACCCTCTCAACCTAAGCATTTATATAAATTGTGATCCTCATATCTTCCTCATGTAGGGATTTCACTACTTGAAACATGTCATCGTGGAATTTTCACTATAATTTTTTTTCTACGAAGGTTCAGAGGCTGAAATTGTTATGAGGTGAAGACAAAATCTCGAGGAAGCTCATGTAAATGTTTTAGATCATGGTGTGCAACATTTTCAGGGATATGATCTATGGAAGTTAGGGCTTTTGCAGGCTCCTGAAATTCATCTCAAAGCGGTGACCTTGGTAAAATAACCATAACTCTCTCTCTGAGTATCGGATTGGAATTCTGTAAAAAGAGGCAGATATTGCATGGACTTCAGTTTTTTTTATATCAATTTTAGAGCTGAATGAGGAAACAGTGACATGTGATACATTGTACAAGTTCACTCTATTAAATCAGTCCATAATTAGGTCATTGTGAGAGATTGGGAATTACTTTGTATTGAAGAATCCAAATTGGGTCAGACCTATGGCATTGGAAAGAAGACTCAGAGGAATACTATATGACCAAAAATAACATATTTTGGATCTAAAATAACATAGATACACCAGATTCAATATCGAGCTCCTAGAAGGCAAGAAAAATCTAGATCATGTGTTGTGAAGGGCTGCAAAGAACCAGAATTTCTAGGACAACAAAGAAAAGCAAGGTGCAACAGAGGTAAGCTCTAGGTAAGTATATTATGTATATGCATGTTCATCTCTTAATTTCATTAGGTTCTTTGTATTCTAATTTCTGTTTTTTTTGTTTAGCACTGACATATGCTCTGCAGGATGAGGTAAGTTTTTATATTATCATGTCATGGGTATTTCCTTGAAGACTTTTTGCAGGTATTATATATTCATCAACATAAGACTCAATGCATGATATAATTTTCTGAAGAGTGAGAAAGGGTAGCATGATAAGATCAGATTCAAGGTGTAGAACAACAGCAAGAAGTTCACCACATGAAGTCTTCATGAGGGCAACACTTCATACAGTCATTGTAAGGGTATCATTGTACTGAGTCATTGTAAAAGCATCATTGTAAAATTTTTATAAGTGTCTATCTACCAAGAATTGAAGAGGTAGTGCCAGGAGGTCTAGGATCATCATTAGGTATTTGTGTCATAGTTGGGGTTATGGTCTAGTGTGTGTTCTTCTTCTACATCATTCTATATCATTGTAAAGTGGACCATTTTCCCTGGTACATGATTCCATTCTTCTTTCATTCTTCTATAGGGTGGTAGGGTGGTGCTAGGCTGGTGCATGAAGTCACTAATAGGTTCAAGCCTGTGAAAATTTTATGGTGGTAGGGTGGTGCTAGGGTGAGTTGTAGCTCATTGGGTGTTGGGGCATCTGTTCAGGTGACTACTGAAGAATCTCGGGCGTTGGAGCGTCCATCTAGTGGGATCTGGAGAAGAATGATTTTCTAGATTCTAGGAATTTGGGGCTTTATTTTCAATTTGAGTTGAATATTAAATAATTATTAGAAAATCATTCAGGTGGTTTTTGTCCCGGAGGGGGTTTCCACCTTAAAAAATGTGTGCATATGTGTTTCTTTTGTTTACTACTATCATTGTAAAAAAAATAACAATAATTGAAGATTAACTAATGCTCTGAAAGGTTAATAATAATACTAATTGAAATAGATATTGATTCAACCCCCCTCTTAGTATTTCCAACAAAGGTTTCTTAGGATTACTGTGAGTCCTATTTTCCACCTCTTGATTCCATTGCATTGGGTTGCACAATCTCTTTTACCTTCTTAGAATGAAGCTCTGAATGTAACTTCCAACATCATTCATTGCCATGCCCATGCATATTGCAATAGGTACAAAATAAATTTCTCTTGCTTGTTGACAAAGAGGTCCTCTCATGCGAAGAAGAATCATTATGCTTGATGCCTAGAAACCTATCCATTATTTTAACCATTATCATGCGTTGCTCATAGACAACCACATAATGGTCAAATGAATCACAAAAATTACAAGGTAGATATTCCACAAATATTCAAAATTACCATGCATTTGAAAACATCCATGAGATTTATACCTGTCTCTTAGGCTGCTTTTTTGAAGGAGTGGAGTGGACGATGACATACATGGTCCCTTCAAGCACTCATCTCACTTGGGAGACAAATGAACATTGTCACAAGGCGGTGGTGACATCTCACCATCAGATGGTTGTTGTGACTCAAACCATTTAGAGAATTCTCCAAACTCCCTTTGACTATATCCCAATCCCTGATACTTTGGTATCTCCTCAACCATAATTGGATTGGTAATACCTTTTCCATTGGTTAAAGCAGCTTCATACATATGTCTTTGGTATATTTCTAAAATGCTACAAAAGAGGTGTTATGCACATAAACATAAGGAATTGTACTTGAAATGCTTATTACCTCCTTAAACTTTCCATTCATATTTTTAGCTTCCAATGATGGTGATGATGGCCAACTTGTAGATGACTATAGCCACCCACTCTTACCAATTGGCATATGGTGTGAATCTTGGATATGCTTGCAAAATGCACATGCATCATCTTCCTCATAAGGTCCATAACCATTGTTTGAACCATGACCACATGTTGGTTTCATTCGGGAGGTGTCTTTTGCTATCACATGAGTGGAACTTTATCAAATTTTTCCTCAAGCACTTGCTTCAATATAAGGCGCATAAGAATCTTCTCTGCTTCAACCATTTCTAGCATTCTTCTCAATTAATTGTTCTCCATATGAAGAACCAAATTGAACTCCTCTAAATCTTGGAGACTCTTCTTGCCCATTCTCGAAACTTGGTCAGATGGAGCTTTGATACCACTCGATCTGAAAATGGAAGGGGTGTTCTATTTTCCCTTCTCCAAAATCAAATAAACAAATGAGGATTGTTCTGATGCTTTGTAAGGTACAATGGGTTTTGACACAAAACATGTTTTTCAATTGTCTCTTCAAGTCATGAGTTAGTATTCACATTTAAACTTAACATAAGCAACATAATATCACATAACTCATACAAGAATCATGAAGAGCATAAGAAAATATTTGGTGATGGAGTTCATCCTCATGGGCTACATCTCCGAGTCTGCCAACATAGGTAGACCACTCCATATATTCAGTATAGAAAGGAGTACATAAATTTTTTTGATGAATACATGTGGCTATAACTCCTGCAAGGTAATGTTCTCTTGCAAATGACTCTCACATAAATAAAAAACACAAGGCATCTGCTACAAATACTATAATCCAACTGAAAATAGCTTATATGAGCATATGAGCACTTAAATTCCACATTGAAGAGCATAACCAAAACTTCCCTCAACATGAAATAATGAGAAAATTAAACCTGAGTTGAACCCTACAAGTAACAAATGTTGTAGTAGACTTATGAAGGTGAGAAAATCCCTACAAGGCCTTTTCCTACTCAAACACCTTCCAGAACTGCTTTAAAAACTTGATTGATCCATACACCATTGATATTCAACCTGAAAAATGACTCCTTAAATATGCTCAAATAAGTAATAGAGGTCACCATTAGATCTAGAACATCCAAAAACCCCGAAGTAGACTCTTTTTTAGGTCAATTTAGACAAAAATGCCAAAATATATGGCTCCCAAAGCTCTCCCATGAGTGTTATTGTTAATTGTCCTACAAATCATACCAAAAATCTAATCGTGCTACAAATTTTCCCTATTTTTCACTTATGAAGCGACCTTTTTGCCCTCCACCGGTGCATTTTTTTGGAAAATTAAAATTTCTAAAGACCCCTTATGGTAAAAAATTTAGGCCCTATAGCCACATAAGGTTGTGGGTTGGGCCTTAACACTCTCCCTTGCTGGCCTAGCCCATAAACACCAAGCGTGTGGTCATGTAGGGTTCCAAGGGACCAAGGGTCAGGCTACCAACCCACCCTTTCCGTCGGGCCCCTTTATCTCTTGACACTCGATCTTATGGGCAGTCAAAAGACCTGGGGCTGGTCCCCACTCTTCCACACCTCTACTTTACTCCTTTAGCCATGGTCCTCCGTAGGTAAGGTGACCATGCATCAGGATTTTTCCAAACCCCCTCGACATAAAATTGGGTTTCGGCGGCGGTGATCCTGTTGTAAACCATGGGCCTGGGGGATACGGATCTGACCCAACCCCCTCGCTTATAGTGCCAAATCCTTCTTGTCCGTGGTTATGTGGGAGTATAGTGACCAGGGTCCAGTGGCTTAGCCCCAACCCCTTCCTCCAAATGAGCTCCAATTAAGCCTCAAATAGAAGCTCGACCCATAGAATCATAAGAATCACCGCTAGGAAATTTGGTAAGGTGTTGCATCTATGACTATGAGGTCGAGGGTTTGAACCTCTCGGACCTCACTCCTTCCATAACCATAATTTTTCTTGACCCCTGGGGTGCCACGTGGCACAAATACATTGGTCCACACAGAAACACAATCAACCAATAAAATTAGAACTCCAATCGATGAACGAGAGAAGGAAAAGTGTCAAAAATTGGTTGTCTTGTACCCTGCACAATCACCATGCTGTCTTAGATGTATGGTTATCCAGTAAACTTACAATCAACTGACTTGCTAAAATTTTATTTTTTGGGCCAAACAGTCAACACACGATAAATTGGGCATACGATGTTGCATTCAGGTGAAACGAACATCGTTGGATTCAGAACACTGAGCAATTTGACTGGGTTCTAGTTTAAAGACTTTCTTGGCACTTTTATTTTTGAGCTAAAACTTGATCACCTAATTAGGAGGTGTGGTAGGGAGATGGAGAGTTGTTTGAGAGTCAGGGGAAGTATACCTCTGAAATAATTCAAAGATTCCATATGTAGGACTGCAAGCCTATGGAGACTCCTCTAGCTACCAACTAGAGGAAGGAGGATGCCTCTATCGGAGAGGCAGTAGATGCCACCATATATAAACAACTAGTGGGGTCCTTGAAGTATCTGGTTAACACAAGGACCAACATATGTTATGCAGTGTTGAGATTGCAACAAGATGATGAGCTTAGTGAAAAGAGTCGCCTTCACTAAGTGGGCCCGCAGGCTATTTTTGGTGCAAGTCTATTTTTAGACTATGTCTATTTTTAGACATGTCGATCATATTCTATGAGTTTTAGGATGTTATTTGTGGATGGTTGGTCAAGTTTGAAAAAATAGATGGACTTCTATTTTTAGACATACTGGGCGGAATCTAGTTTTAGATTTCCAGTCTAAAAATAGATATGTCGAATATTATTAGCTCTTAATAATATTTGGACTATAAACATTATCTTATTCTCTTGGAGCACTTCAGTTAAGTGCAAAGATGTGGCACAGGAGCTGACAGAAGGAATTACACTATTCCTGAGGGTTAAATGGAGCTATTGCATGGAGACTTCAGTTAGAACTCATGTGACAGATTTTGGTGGAGTTATTGAGGTAGTTGGTGGAGTTGTGTTCAGTTTAACTTAGTTAAACATAGTTGAGCTAGTTGTATCTAGTTTAACTAATTGATACACTAGTGAGAGTGGTGTGAATTAATTATTAATTAATTCACTAATTATTAACTCATTAATCAACTGAAGAATACACTAGTCAACTACAGTGCATGGACAGTTTCAGTGGAGACCAGTGGAGAGGTAGGTGAAAGAGCAGGTTGACTATCAGTTGTGACTATAGTGTTGCATGATTTGCAACACACAGTGGTTGGAGATGCCAATGAGGATTTCGTGAGCAAGGCTAGACCAATTTGAGTTCATTCAGAGCCATTCTTCAGCAGTGATTGCGCCGTAGAGGTAGGCTAGCAGGTGGCAGAGATCGGTGCATGGGATTTGCTAGATCAGACCTGATTAGTGTGTAGCAATAGGAGATTATACTGAGAGATTGTGATAAGCTTTGTATGATGATTGTTACATGATCTCTATGACATATATTATATACATATAGTTGGGGTTTTCAGCTTTAATCTTTCCTGTTAAAACACTGTGTTCATATGTGTGAATTTTTATGGTTTCAATGTGTGCATGCAATTGATTTAATTTCCGCAAGTAATGACCAATAGTAGAAGAGATTATGTATTGTGCATGAAGTCAAATAGTGTGTGATCAGGAGAATCTTGGATGTATAACGCATTAGTTATATAATTTCTACATGCAGTTAATCAGTTGAGTCAATTTATGGTGAAGTCTACCAAGCTTCACTGCAAAGCAACAAAACATGTGCTTAGATACCTCTGAGGCACAACATATGTGGGGTTATTATATAGAAGGATTGATGGTGGGAAGCTCCAAGGCTTCACTGATGCATATTGGGTAGGGATTCCATAGACAAGAAGAGCACTTCAGGAGCTATCTTCAGTTATGGGTCAGTAGCTATTTGCTGGTATAGCAGGAAACATATATCTTTAGTGCTTAGGTCAACATAGGGCGAGTATATGGATGCTAGTCAAGCAACATGCGAGGTGATATGGATGAAGAAAATTATTAGTGATCTTTTCAATCATGAGATGGATCCTATTCTGATTTACTGCTATAATAAAAGTTGAATCAAACTCTCTGAAAACCAATATTTCATGATAGGTCCAAGTACATTGATATTGGGTACCATCACTTGAGAGATCATGTGTGGAGGAGAATCATGATGTTGCATTACATTTCCACAAAGGATCAAGATGAAAATATTTTGACAAAGGCATTGTGAAGAGGAAAATTCGAGTTCCACAGGTGCAGGATAGGGGCGGTGCAAAACCCTTTTCTTGTGAAGAGGGAGTAAAAAATGTAGTAAGAAAAGGCTTCATTTGACTTGTTCCTTAGGCAAATGGAAAAACTCGATTATCCACATCAGCAATATGACTTGGATTTCATTTAGTTGGAGTGACATGGCCTTGTATCCTTGTTAAGTCAGTAAAATCGAGTTATAGGCTAGAAGTAGAGTTGCACAGGGGTTGATTGCTAAATTTAGCAATCTAATGGAGTTATTGTTAGTTAAAATCAAATAAATGAACCCTAGTCTTTGGTGGAGTCAGTAGGAGTTCAATTGAGTAGTTATACCAGTTGTTAACTCACTAATCCCTTAGTTAACTAATCAATTTACTAAAAGTAAGGTCAGTCATGCATGGAATTCAAATTGCCTAGTTGGAGTGGAGGAAAAGGAACATTGTAATTATCAATTGTATACTAGTTGAGTGTACAATGTTTTTTCATTGAGCAGCTGGTCAATTCCTTCAGGATTTATTCATGGAAATAGGGAATTCTCTTATTTTTTAGGGCGCTAATTTCCTCAAGTATTTCACAAGAAAATAGGAGGATAGAAGAGACTTATTTTGACTATGTGTTGGTTAGAGAGAGTAAGTGAGAAAGAGATCAAAATTGCAGTGCAGGGTGTGCTTCAAGTGTGAAGCAATCATTATAATTGATCCATATTCTCACTTGAATTAATGAAAAGCAGCGAAGGGGTTTTTCCCATTTGGGTTCCCTTGTAAGATCATAGTGTTCATTGTGTTTTGATGGGTGCATGTCATTTCATATGTTTCTATCACGTGTTTTCCTTTGTGCAAAATAGTAGAAGAAATGTGTTTCTCTTGTTTTCAGTTCGAATTTATTAGCAATAGAAAATGTCTTGCAATTTCTACAAGAGTATTCTATGTATTGTGAAGATAGACCATTTCCCATTTAAATGTATTCGTTGTTATGATGTGTCAAATGATATGAATGTTTTCTTGTGCACCATGTGAATTTGTTTGTGTGTTTATAAAGTAACTCTTTGTGTTTACGTGTTCTACGTTAATAATATCCATTCATGATTGATCATAGAATCCCCATGTTTTTGCTTGAATACATATTATTGACTATATGTTGAACTCGGTAATACTCTGACTATATTCTTTGCAATATCCAACTTTATGTCCATAGTTAGAACATGCATTGAAGTAACCTTAAAATGTTCCTTCATACTTAGCTTTATAGGGTGATGATTTCCTAAATGTATCTCACCTTTGAGAATATCCAAGGCTTTACTTCTCTATACTATTTAATTATCTTCTATGATTTAGCGTCTTGAATACAACAACTTTATTTCTTGAGGCATTGATCTTCTAGCTTCCACTGTTAGTTGACTTGTGCACAACTTTGACTTTGGGATTCTCTTCATCTTTGGCATGAGGCTTCAATTTATTTTCTTCTTTGACATGTTGCTTCTCTTGATCTTTTTCTTGAGGCTTCTCTTCATGAGGCTTCTTTCCATATTTTTCATGTGACTTCTCTTCATCTTTGGAATATTCATAATTGAAAAATAAGGACTCACCAACATATCCAAGACCTGTCTTAATAAGTGGTGATATTTGGAAATTGAGAATATCATCCAAGACCCGCAATCTCCTAAATATTTGATTCGTCTTGTCCACTTATGCTCTAAAGGTGACAATTTCATGTTCATATTCGAAATCCTCTTCCTTCTACTTCATTTTACTTCTTACGACTTCCTTAATCCTTTTGGATCCTTCAAGTTCCCTCTTCAAGGTTGTGATTTGCTTGCCAAGTTCTTTATCTTGCTTATTCCATTTATTTGGATTTTCCTTGAGCTAGATTGTCAAGGTACTTTCTCTATTGTTAGCCTCTTGGATCAATCTTTTGAGACGGTCCACTTCCTTCTTTACTTCATCAAGTTCATGATCCTTTTCTAACATTTTCATTTTCTCATGCAATTCAATTTCTCTTATTATCTCGTTTATTTTACAAAGATCCCAATCATATATAGAATCCTTCTTCTCACTATATCTCTTTAGATATTTGAATTTGAAACTAAGAGTATCATACAAACTCCTTCTCATCCTCTCTTCATTTTCAGCCTTCTTAATTTGGATTTTGAGAGATGCAACTTCGTTGGAATAAATTTCCATCTTATCTTCAATTATAAGCTCTTCACTGATAAAATCCCAACTATGGATCTACCTTCAAGCAATTAAGATTCAAAATAAGGATCTAATCTGATTCCAATTGTTGGAAATACTAAAAGGGGGGGTGAATCAATATTTATTTTATTTTTTACATAATTTGTTATATTCCTTTAATTATTCAGAGCATCAAAACAAATATGAAAAATCATCACATCATAGGATATGTACACAAGATATCTCACTCAACAAGCTTTGTTATGTATGGCTTACATACTGTTATCACTATCAAAATTTTCTAAACTTGGTCAGTTTATACTTGCTCCTAAGTCATGGTATTAGATAGGGTTTGAGTCATTTTTACGTTTTATAGGGTCTAAGCCATAGGTTACAAGTCTCATTTCATCACCAAATAAAGTGCATAAACCTTGCTTTATTCTTTAGAAGTCTCATGCCACGTTTTGAAAACCATATTTTAAGTCTTTTTCAAAAAAAATTTGAATAAGCCACGAAACCACGTTTTTGTAGCACGCTGAGTGTAAAAAATTGCTTCTACGCTATGAAAACGTTGGTCTTTTCGTAGCGTAAAATCCCAAAATCACATCACCAACACTACGAAATCGAGGTTTCAATTTTTTTCGATTTAGCTGTCACATCTGTCAGTTTGGGTTAAATTTTCATGATTATGGTGTCAGTCCACGAATCCTCCCTCACGCATGCAACCATCCAAAGCAGTTATGAAGTCATTATGGGATTCGTTAGGGGTCATTTGTCATTGGTCCTTTGCAAATTTGAAAAGGGGTTGGTTATCATTGATTTTATGTCATGCAAAGAAAGCATTGCATGCATATCTATTGCTGAAAGAGAAGCTCATGATAAGAAACTAAAGCTCTCATTAAGTTTTCAAGCGAGGCAAATTTTTCAATCAAGCGAGGCAGAATCCAATTGATATTATGTCAGCAGTTTCGATACTTGCTAATCCAGTGAGTTTTGAAAATAATTGCTGACTGAAACAAGGTTCCTAATCAAGCGAGGCTGAGTTTTCCATCAAGCGAGGCTGAACTAAATTTTCAAGCGAGCCAGTTCATCCAACAAGGAGGTCTATTACAGGTTTGTAGAAGACATAGGGTTTTCAGGAAGAATATGACAGAAGAAAAGAGAAATCACAGGTCTGGTCATTGTCTGAGAACAAAACCTGAAGGTTTAGAAGCTCTCACAAGAGATAAATCTGTTGAAGAAGCCTTCAAGAAGGTAGGGTGCTGGAGGTTCTGCGAAAAGCTTCAAGGAGGGCATAATCAGGATAACAAAGAGTTTCCATGAACTTCACAAGGTCAAACACAAAGGTTTGTCTTCTCAATTTACCAATTTCTCCTGAAGTTATATCAGAAGTCACAAAAATTCTGTTGATCAGCGGTTGTCATTGATGTCAACCCAAGCAACACCAAGGGCTAACCCAATATTGCATGGGAATTTTTACCCACCAAATTAATATATTCTGGGTCAATAATGATTTTTATGGTTTCTACTTGTCGAGATGTTTCCATTGATATATGGCACGCCATGTAATTCTTCACGGTTTGAGAGATATTCATGTTTGAAGTTTGTAACCCCAGTTAATGGGCTAAAACCCCATGGGGTTGGGGCATGGGTCATTGAAAAGTCATAATTAATATTTTTTTTATGCTCCTAAAATCCCTCCCACGTTCACTTGTTGAAGCCCCTGTCAACTTAAACATTCATATAAATTGTGATCTTCATTTCCTCAGGCAAGGGATTCGACCATCTGAAACAGGTCATCGTGGAATTTTCGATCTAACTTTTTTTCTACGAAGGCTCAGAAGCTAAAATTTTTACGAGGTGAATCTGAAATCTTGAGGAAGCTGCAGTAAAAATTTCAGATCAAGTTACGCAATATGTTTGGATATATGATCTGTGGAAGCAAGGGTTTTTGCAGGCTCCTGAAATTCATCTCAAAGAAGTGACCTTGGTAAAATCATCATAACTCTCTCTCTGAGAATCGGATTGGAATTCCATAAAAAGTCAAAGATAGTGCATAGTCTTTAGTTTTTTATCTATCAATTTTAGAGTGAAATGAAGAAAAATGACACGTGGCATGTCATACAAGTGCGCTCTATTGAAACAATCCATAATTAGGGCATTGTGAGAAATTGGGTATAACTCTCTCTTGAAGAATCCAAATTGGGTCAGACCTATGGCATTGGAAAGATGACTCATAGGAAAACTACGAGACCAAAAATCAGATATTGAGGATTTGAAATAACAGAGATACACCAGATTCAATATCGAGCTCCTAGAAGGAAAGAAAAAGCTAGATCATGTGTTGTCAAAGATTGCAAAGGACCAGACTTTCTATGGAAAAAAAGCAAAGCAAGGTGTAGTAGAGGGTAGCATGACAAGAGCAGCAACCAAGGTGCACAACAACAGCAAGAAGTTCATCATATGAAGTCTTCAAGTGGGCAGCACTGCATACACTCATTGTAAAGGTATCATTGTACTTAGTCATTGTAAATACATTATTGTACAAATTGTACTAGTGTCTATCTGCCAAGGGTTGAAGAGGCAGTGTTGGGAGGTCTAGAATCATCATTAGGTGGTTGTGTCAAAGTTGGGGTTATGGTCTAGTATATCTTCTTCTTCTACATCATTCTATATCATTGTAAAGTGGACCATTTTCCCTGGTACGAGAGTCCATTCTTCTTTTATTCTTCTATAGGGTGGTAGGGTGGTGCTAGGGTGAGTTGTAGCTCATTGGGTGTTAGGGCATCCATTCAGTTACTACTGAAGAATCTCGGGCATTGGAGCGTCCATCCAGTGGGAGCTAGAGAAGAATGATTTTCTAGATTCTAGGAAGTTGGAGATTTATTTTCAATTGAAGTTGAATATTAAAGAATTATTAGAAAAACATTAGGTGGTTTTTGTCCCGAAATGGGTTTCCACCTTAAAAACTGTGTGCATTTGTGTTCCTCTTGTTTGTTGCTATCATTGTACAAACAATGATAATAATTGAAGATTAACTAATGCTATAATTGAAAGGAATACTGATTCACCACCCCCCCCCCCCCTCTCAGTATTTCCAACAATTGGTATCATAGCTTGGTTCCTTCAATAGCAGTTTAACAGCTGGAAGGAGGTCATGGAGAATACCAAGAATGGTGTACCTCTGTTCAATGAAAATAATTATGCACTCTGGAAAGGAAGAATGGAGGTCTATCTCTTGGCGCAAGGTTACGGAGTATGGGACACTGTTCAAAATGGATTTACATCCTTGGCAGGATGAACAAGGTAAGAAGAATTTGGTAAATGATGCAAGAAAATATATTGAATCTACTTATCATAAGGTGTTGGGTTTTAAAACTGCCAAAAATGTATGGGACAAGCTTCAGAATATATATGCAGGTGACTCAAATGTCAAAGAAGCAAAGCTTCAAATCTATAGAGAAAAATTTGAGCAACTCAGAATGGAAGAAGATTACAACATTGCTGCATAATTTCAATACGTTGATGAAATAACCAATACTTTGGAAGGATTGGGAGAGCCAGTTGTTGAAAAGACTATTATACGAAATATTCTTAGAACGTTACCAGGGAGATTCAACCCAAAGGTATCAGACTCAGAATACAATGCAAATCTAGACAAACTCAGCAAAGAGGAATTACACCGAGTTCTCATAGCATATGAAATGAGACTTGATGAAGAAGAGGGAAATTCGCATCTAGAAACTACGTTCATTGCGTCTAAGAAAACCAATAAGGATAAACAACCTTCAATTGACCTGAAACTGTGCCCCACCAAGTACGAAGAAAAAGGAGATGATGAAGAGAAGGACACAGGATGAAGAATATTCTTACTTCACGAGAAAACTACAAGTCAGTAAGGGAAAATTCAATGTTAAACTTCCATCGATATGTTTCAGTCGTAATGAGGTTGGACATTTTGCAGCAAAATGTCCAAAAAAAAGTAATGGCAACTCAAAAATAAAGAAAGGCTTTAAGAAATTCAACAAGCAAGGATCCAAAACGAACTTTCTCTCTAAAGAAGATAGCTCATCATCCGATGAAGACAATGATAGCGAAGAGGAAGCCAATGAGAGAGTATTGTTTATGGCCAAGCGCAATGGCTTAAGCACGATAAGCTTAAAGGTATCAAACAACAAAGAAGAAGGATGGATACGCAAGCGAATTTTATGAGGAAGCAATCAAGCTTATAAAAGATCTCAAGGCGGAGAATATATGTTCCAATACTCTTGAAGAACAAGTTCAAGGTCTCAAAATTGAAGTTGAAGAAAACAAATGCATTGAAGAGTCACTTCAAAAGAAGTTGGAAGAAAGCAACCAAGAAAGGGAAGAATTAGAAGCCGAAGTAGTCTCGTTGCGTGAGGAAGTGAAGAAAAGAAAAACTATTCAAAACTATGCCAACAACTCAAGGGCATTGGAAGAACTCATCAACAATCAATGATCTTACAACAACAAAACTGACATCGGTTACAAAGAAGAATAAGCAGGACCTTCTACAACAAAATACAATGAACCTATGAGATATGGCATGCATGTAGACTTCATTGGACAAGATTAGAACAACCTTGGAAGACAATTCCTCGATGAAAATTTCCATCCAGGTACGAACATATTTTGTATGGCTACTATTATTCATGTGGAAAATTTGGTCATAAAGTTGTAGAATTTCGAACGTACCCTAGGAACGAATACAATTCCAAGAGATCTGTCAAATATGAACCTCCCAGGGCTCAGTGAAACATCAATAGATTTGAACATTTAAGAAATAATATTGAATGTTACAAATGTAAAAACTTTGGACACATAGCCAAAGACTGCAGACTTAAAAATCCTCTAGAAGAATCTTCGAAGCCACCGAATGAACAAACATGGAAGAAGAAGAAGAATGATAATTGTGCTCTCGTTCTCTAGGCTCAAAAGAGAAAATATGTGTGGTATGTTCATAGTGGTTGCTCAATGCATATGACTAGAGATAGAAATAAATTTGTATCTTTGAAAGAGAAGAAGGATTGAACCGTGTCCTTTGGAAATGATGGATCTTCAAATGTTATAGGATCAAGTACTGTCACTCACTAAAGCAAAGATTTTCTAGAAAAGAATGTTCTATTGGTTGAAAACATAAATCACAATCTGCTCAGTGTTGGACAAATGTGTGATCAAGGACACACAATATTATTCAACTCCATGAAATGTGAAATCAGGAAAGGCGTGTATGGTGAAATTGTGGCTATATGAAGTCAAAATCCAAACGAAATATGTGTTACGGATGAAGCAACTAAAGCTTATTCTAATGGCTAAAGAGGATGATACAATAATTGGTAGCAATGATGATCGACTAAGTAAGAATTTTCTACAAAGGTGCAAAGTGATTTAGAGATGTCTTTACTTGGTTGCAAACTGAGCATAGATGACTCATCTAAGGATGTGGATAAAAGGTTGTATAGATCTATGATTAGTAGTCTTCTATATGTAACAGCCTCCTGACCAAATGTTATGCAAGAGGTTGGACAAGTAGCAAGATTCCAAGTAGCACCAAAATAATCACATATTAAATATTCGCTAGCATTGGAATATCTTCGCCAGAAGCTTAGGATTCTCCCAAGTTCTCATTAGAGATTACAGGTCTGAGGACGGTTGTGTGTCGGGGGGAGTGGAAGTGTGTACGGGTACGCGATGGTTGTGTGGAAACGTGAGTGGAAGTGTGTACGGAGTCGCGGGGATGGTTGTGTGTCAGGGGTAGTTACCCTTTTCTATTGATGTCAAAGGGGTAGAGAATGTTGTAGGAAGAGGTGTAATGATCATAGGGGGAGTACTTGTCTTGCCCTTAATGCCAAAGGGGGAGATTGTTGATCAGCGATTGTCATTGATGTCAACCCAAGTAGCACCGGGGGCTACCCCAACATTTCATGGGAATTTTGACCTACCAAATTACTATATTCTGGGTCAAGAATTCTTTTGATGGTTTCTACTTGTCGAGATGATTCCGTTGATATATGGCACACCACGTAATTCCTCACAGTTTGAGAGATATTCATGTTTAAAGTTTGTAACCCCAGTTAGTGGGCTAAAACCCCATGGGGTTGGGGCATGGGTCATTGAAAAGTCATAATTAATATTTTTTTTTTCTCCTAAAATCCCTCCCACATTCACTTGTTGAAGCCCCTCTCAAATTAAGCATTCATATAAATCGTGATCTTCATTTCCTCCTTATGCAAGGGATTCAACCATCTGAAACAGGTCATCGTGGAATTTTCGATCTAACATTTTTTCTACGAAGCCTCAAAAGATGAAATTTTTATGAGCTGAAGCCAAAATCCTGAGGAAGCTGCAGTAAAAATTTTATATCAAGTTACGCAACATGTTTGGAGATATGATCTGTGGAAGTAAGGGTTTTTGTAGGCTCCTGAAATTCATCTCAAAGAAGTGACCTTAGTAAAAGGCAGAAGATAGTGGACAATATTTTGTTTTCTCTCTATCAATTTCAGAGCCAAATGAAGAAACAGTGACACGTGGCATGTCGTACAAGTGCGCTATTTCCTAGAAGCAGGTCCATAATTAGGGTTTTGTGATAAATTGGGTATAACTCTCTCTTGGAGAATCAGGGTGGGTCCTTCTATGGCATTAGAAAAGACAACTCGGAGGAATACTACGAGCCGAAAATCGAGATATTGAGGATCTCAAATAACAGAGATACACCAGATTCAATATCGAGCTCCTAGAAGGCAAGAAGAAGCTAGATCATGTGCTGTCAAGGGTTGCAAAGGACCAGACTTTCTACGGTAGAAAAGAAAAGCAAGGTGCATCAGAGGGTAGCATGACAAGAGTGGCAACCAAGGTGCATAACAGCATCAAGAAGTTCATCATATGAAGTCTTCAAGTGGGCAACACTCCATACAATCATTGTAAAGGTATCATTGTACTTAGTCATTGTAAATACATTATTGTACAAATTGTACTAGTGTCTATCTACCAAGGGTTGAAGAGGCATTGTTGGGAGGTCTAGGATCATCATTAGGTGGTTGTGTCAAAGTCGAGGTTATGGTCTAGAGTATCTTTAACTATTACGCATCATTCTATATCATTGTAAAGTGGACCATTTTTCACACGGTACGGGAGTCATTCTTCTTTTATTCTTCTATAGGGTGGTAGAATTGGTGCTAGGGTGAGTTGTAGCTCATTCGGTGTTGGGGCATACGATTACTTGCTGCGAAGAATCTCGGGCATTGGAGCGTCCATCCGATTGCAACTAGAGGAAAGAATGCTTTTCTAGATTCTAGGAAGTTGGAGCTTTATTTTTCAATTGGAGTTGAATATTAAAGAATTATTAGAAAATCATTAGGTGGTTTTTGTCCTGGAGTGGGTTTCCACCTTAAAAACTGTGTGCATTTGTGTTCCTCTTGTTTGCTGCTATCATTGTACAAACACTGATAATAGTTGAAGATTAACTAATTCTATAATTGAAAGGAATACTGATTCACCCCCCCTCTCAGTATTTCCAACAAATTCCAAGGGGGGAAGATAGATGGTTCAAGAATTTTAGGTTTGAAATGCAACCCTGCAAAATATTTTTGAAACCAGAGTTTATGGATATTGATTTGAAAAAAGTTGTGCCAAGAATTTATGTCAAGGATGCATTTTCCAATCTTCTTTACAACATCCAAAGGTACTTCACCTGAGAAGGGAGATACCACAAGGTGTACACTTATCCCTTTAATCTCTTATTGCATTTCACAGCAATAATCTCTCTAGACTTACCTTTCTTTCTATTTCGAAGTATGGCCAATATGGAAAATAAACAACAGATGAAAACTCAGGCATGTGAAACCTCATTATTTCATCATGGTCTATTCAAGTTAATAGTTTTTCATGAGCTTCAGAAAGTGAATAGAGAATGGTCTACATTTCTCTTTGTGAGTGGAATAGGAGTTGAAGGAATAGGTGCTAGCCCTCAGGTCAAAGAAAATTCTTCGTCAAAGACTACTGAACCTGCAAAAAAAAAATCAAGAAGGTTTGTTAAGCTTAAGCCCAGGAAACAGGTTAAGGAACCAATGTTAAATACATCACTGAATATCCAAAGGACTCATCAATCTGCACAGAAGAAGAGAACTCATGTCAAAGAGACAATTAAGAAACAGTCAACTAGTAAAACAACTCATAAGAAGTTGACTAGGAGTCAAAGGTCAAAGGAGAAGGGTAAGGCTATGGTCACAGATGGAAACTTGGAATTAAGAGGTGATTTGAATGATATATTACAAGCTATTGACATTGAAGAGTCTCCCCTAGTTCAAGCAGATTTCATCAAACTGGATACAGGTGGCAAATAAAAGAAATTGAGAACATCTAAAAAATTAGATTTTGAGGATGAAGTGTCAGAGTTTGTCTTTAAACCTAGAAAACCCTTGACAAGGCAGTCTAAGAAATTCCAGCAGCTAGACATGGAGATACACCAAACAAGAGGTGAGGATGTGAATGTTTTTGAAGAACCCATAAATATATCATCTCAAATACTTGAAGAAGACAAAAACAGAGGTTTTAATACTCAGAGAGAAAAAAATAGTTATGAGGAGGTTAAAGACAAACTCATACTTGAAAACATTGAAATTGAAATATTGAAGAAGAAAGTGAGAATGCATGTTGTAGAAAGGTCAAACTTTGAGAGGATGAAAGGTCTGTGGGAGCTAGAAAATATTTCAAACATTGAGTCAATCAACAGTCAGGATCAATTCTTCATATGGACCGTCCCTACAATCAAGGAAGAAAAGTTCATAAGGATGGTTAATACCAAATTAAGAGCTAACAATAGAAGGCATAAAAGGCAGGTTGAAGATCTTGAGATACAACTAGCAAAGCCTGAAGATCAACCACAGCCAAAATAAGTGTAAACAATAAGTGACATCTCCTAACACATTTTTGAGGTTATGTGGAAATATTTCATTTTTGAAAGCAGTTCAGAGTTGGTTTTTGTTGAGTATGAGAGCTTATATATAAATGAAAGGATGGCAGTAAAGGTTGGAAACTCAATTTTTTTGAAAAAGCTGTGAAAAGATAGACACAACAGTTTCGTAGTGTGGTACGAAATTGTTGTAGGTGTCATACACAAAAGTTTCATAGCGCGCTACGAAATTGTTGAAGGATGCAATTTGAACAATTTTGCAAAGTTTCAAAGGGATAAAGGGATTTTTTTTTAAACTTTGATGCTGTTAAAGAATGTATAAAGATCACAAGTGAAGATCCAATGGAAAAGCATAGAAAATTGAAGGTTTCAAATGAAGTTTTCAAAGGTGAAGTTCCGCGCTACGAAAACAACAGACAGTTTCATAGTGTAGAAATGTTAACAGTTTTTGGCACTTCTTCAAAGGTTTGGTTTGGGCACATCTGGAAGGACGAAGTCACAAGAGATTAATAATACTTTGCCACATGTTTTGAGCACAAGTTGGTTAGCAGTTGGTTTGAAGAAACATAATGAAGCATTATAACTATTTTTCAGGGAGAATGTTCCTATCTTTCAGGGCAGATAAGAGGCAAATAAATATAGTCAAATAGCAAGGAGATGGACATCATCAAGGTTGAAGTTTAGGAGGAGAAGCTGTCAGATAGAAGATTTAATATTTGGATAAGGTTGTTAAGTTATAATAAAGAGTTTTAATCCTATTTGTATTAGGACTCTAGAAGAGACAATTTAAACTGTCAGATGTAATTAAAGTTTGTTTTAGCATTTGATAGGTGTCAAGATAGCAAATTTGAATTTTTCTCAAGTGATTGGAGAGAATCCAAGAAATGTAATGATGACTTTATAAAATACAAGAAGTCGAATTGCATAGGGTTGGAAATTTTCATTAACAAGCATACTGTTTTGTTGTAGAAAAGACTGTGTTTTTATTATTAATATAGAGATATTGGTTTCATCACTTAGGATTCAGAAAGGGTTATTGATGTTTGATATTCTCATGGTTTTCCTCTTTCAATTACTTGTAGTGGCATGAATGTATGTTACTTAGAATTCACTGAAGGTGCTCTAAATTCCTTCATATGTTCATGAACTGTGTTTATTTTCTGTCCTACTATTATGTTTATGCATCTAAACCCTGAAATTACCTGACTTCCATATGAAGCTGATATTCATGTTTTGTGAAAACACATTTGACTCCATAATCCCAATAGGTGTTTGTTGATTAGTAGTACAACCAATTATCCATTTTTATCCATTTTACTCATAGAGTTAGCCATCTAATCCTTATTTGAAGATCATAAACCTATTGAGAGAGCCCTCTCAGGTTGAGGAGGCTAGGCCTCAACTAAAAGTCTGGTTTGAAATAGTTACACTGAAGTAGCCTAACCAGCAGCCTATCAGGACCTATTTTGGTGCGTCTGCCGGGAGCCTGAAGATCAATCATTCCCGAAATCAAGAAAGCTAAACTTCTGAAGGTAGCAGGAGCTCAGAAGCTTTTTCGAGGCTGCAATCTACCTTGGTGACTCCATACATTTTCAAAGTTTAAAGGTGGCTTCGAGAAGGAGATACACACAGAGAAATCCTGATCCCAATCCACCTACCATTGTGGACAATCTAAACACTATTTCAAAAAGTCAAATAATTTTAGAAATATCAGGTACTCCATCTCATTCAAAATCTTTGTCCGATGAAATATTAAGAAGTCTCGAAGATAAGAAAGTTGATGACAAGATTCATGAAGTGTTGTTTAGATCAGAAAGTGAAAAAGAACTCATTGATATTATCTTAGACTTGCAAAAAAGAGGAATTGACACTTCAGCCTTAGTGACATAAGAAGACAAGGAACAGTTTTGGGAAGCTGTTACCTCTGAACTACTGCTAGAAAAAGAGTCTTTAGATAAACTCAAAGAAACTGATTCTTTCGAAGTTTTGATGAAATCCAAAGCTGGTTTATCCCTTTCAAATTGGAGTTCTATTGTCAGTGGCTTACAAAAACCAAGCAGTCCTCCTCATAGCAGTTCTTCATCTTCTTTTTCTACTTCTCCTAAAACTACTGTTCATCCTCCAGTCATGGCTGCTCCTACTAGGTGTGCACCACTTCTACTTCCCGTTGTTCTGCATGACCTTCCTACTAAATATGCTGCTAGGATTCCTACTTGGGGTAGTGATGAGGAAATTTCAGCAGAGGAATTTGTGGACAGATTTAATGATTTTATAGACAGGGAAGAAGTTGATGATGAGGATGTGAAGTTAAGGTTATTTTCACTGAGTTTTATTGGTGAAGCTAGAAAATGGTTTAAGGCCCTTGCACCGGGAAGCATTAGAACTTGGAATGATTTTGAAGACAAATTCTTACGAAAATGGGGTAATAGAACCAATATATTCCAAGCACTCATTGAATACAACAACCTTAGAAGGGCAGTTGATGAATCTGTCCAAAACTTTTCAAAAAGATTCAATAAAGTTTTTGACTCAATTCCAGCCCATTTGAAACCTCTGTAAGCCTTAGCACAAATGAGATATGCTGAAGCATTTGATTATGAATTTTCTATCTTTTTGAGAGAAAGAGAATCACCTTCACTTGCTGAAATGCAAAGTGATGCAGTTAAGGTTGAGGTAAACATGACAGCTGCTAAAAAGTCAAAAATGGGAAAAACTAAATTGAAAGAAGAAGAGAAACCATCCACCTCAACTTCTGAAGGCAAATTTGATTCAATGATGAAAACCATGGAGAAGTTGATGGACAGGTTAGGTCTCGGTAACACTTCTACTCCTCCTATGCAACATGAACCTCAATTCAGAAATCCACAATTTAGGAGACCTCAAAATCAGCAAAGGCCAATAGAGAATAGAAATCAGCGAGCTGAACCTCTAGTGAGACCACATTTTCAGCAAAATTTGGTAGATGAAGAAGATGAGCCTGAGATTCCTAAAGAATCCATCCATTGTCTTGACAAAGAAATTTTAGGAATCTTCTTGACTAAAGAAGAGCATGATGAGTCAGATTTGGCTAATCAAGGAGAAGAACCATCATATTATTTTAAAGGGTATCAACATGCTATTTTCCAGATGCAAAAGCAATATAATCTCAGAAATAGAAATGTGCCTATCATTGCAAACAAAGCGCAACCCAAGAAATATGCTCCAAAGGCTGCTGAAGCTAAGAGTGATACCCCAAATATGGCTGAAGGTAAAAAGGATACTCCACCTGTTTAGAAACACACTCAACTTCCTCCTCTTGTCAAAGATGCTGAAAAATCTGTTTCTGTTTTCAACCTTGAGAATGAAATTTCAAAGATTAAAATATCAGTCCCTTTCAGTGAAATTCTCAAGGTGAATGAATATAGAAGAAAGATACCTAAGATGTTGAATTCACAACCAGGGGCTGCTGATATCTTGAATGTCCAAGAAGATAATCCTACTATATATTTGGGTCCAAGGTTAGAAGATGATCAAAATTAAGAGTTTCCTCTTTTTTATGTAAGCATTAGTATTCATGATACGACTTTACATAAGGTTATGCTAGATTTCAGGGCTTCACATAACCTTATGCCCAAAGTAATCATGGAAATGATGGGATTACAAATCACAAGACCATATAAGGATTTGTTTTCTTTTGATTCAAAGAGAGTTCAATGTATTGGTCTAATCAAGGATGTTGTTGTTGGTCTAACGCAAATCCTAGCAAAGAAAGTTGTTATGGACATTGTTGTGGCTGATGTTCCTCCAATGTTTGATATGCTATTGTCAAGATCATGGGCAGCGAAAATCAAAGGCACAATGCAGATGGATCTTACCTATGCTACTATTCCAGTTTTTGGTGAAGAAAGGAGATTGTATTGGGAGACTAGAATGGCTTATATGGTAAGTAGCAAAGATAAGCCTGAGAATTTTCCTATTTATGCCTTTGATACTGAACTTGGATCTTCCATTCTTTTCAATGAATCAGATGATAGTTTTGAGGAAGAAATAAGAATAGAAAATCAGCATTCAAAAAATCAACCCTCAGAAAATCAGCATGCAGAAAATCGACAAGTAAATGAAGAAGAGATGGAGGAATGGCGGTCATTGTACTTTGATGGATCAGCAGGAAAAGAAGGGGTAGGAGTGGGGATTTGGATTACAAATCCAAATGAAGAGAGTAAGTTTTACTCTTACAAACTGAATTTTGATTGCACAAACAACATGGTTGAATATGAATCTTTGATTTTGGGTCTAGATGTTTTGAAAAAGATGAAGGCTCGAATTTTTTTTGTTTTTGGAGATTCTGAATTGGTTATTAGACAAGTTGAAGGTGTCTATCAAACGAAGGATGTAAGAATGAGGGCTTACAGAAATTTAGTCTTAGACATGTTGGAAAACTTTTAGTCTTATTCCTTCATAGTCAAAACTAGAGAGCATAATTCTATTGTTGACTCCCTTGCTGTTTCTGCAAGTCTTTTCATCATTCTTATGCATTCAAATGAAAAATATGAGATTGAAGTTCGTCATAGGCCAGCTATACCGGACAATATCATAAACTGGCAAGTTTTTGAAGATGATCAGCAGGTAAAGAATTTTATTGAGCTGAAAGAAGAATTTGAAAATACACACGTAGATCAACAAAATCTGTTTGTTGAGTCTAAAGGTAATTCTGAAGTTTTTCAATTGAATAATAATGCAATACCAAAGGGTATTATTCCTCTTGAGAAGCTTTTTGATCATAATGATGTTTTTAAAGCACCAAAATTACAAGCTGATGAAGAGGAAGTAGAGAGCTGTAATCTTGGTACATTATCTTTGCCTAAAATGATAAAAATTTTGAAGTTTCTTTCAGCTGATGTGAAATTCAAATATATTGAGATGATGAGAGGGTTTATGGATGTCTTTGCTTGGAGTTATGCTGATTTAAAGCAATATGATCCTTCCATTATTCAACATACTATTCCTATCAAGGAAAATGAGAAGCCTTTCAAGCAAAAATTGAGGATAATTAATCCTCTTCTCATGCAATTGATTGAAAAGGAGGTTAAGAAACTCTTTGATGCAAAGATCATTGTTCCAATCAGATTTTCAAATTGGCTTGCAAACTTAGTTCTGGTAAGGAAGAAGAGTGGAGAAATCATAATTTGTATTAACTTTAGAAATTTGAACAAGGCTTCACTAAAGGATAACTATCCTCTTCCTAAGATGGATTTAATTTTGCAAAATATTTTTGTTCACAAAGGATGTCTATGCTTGATGGTTTTTCAGGTTATAATCAGATTCTTTGCATCCAGATGATCAAGAAAAAACAGCCTTCACAACACCATGGGGTACATTCATGTACGCTAAAATGCCTTTTGGTATCATGAATGCGGGAGCCACTTTCCAAAGAGCAATGGACATTGTTTTTTCTGAAGAAAAGGATAAGTTAGTAGTTGTTTATCTTGATGATATCACAATCTATTCAAAGAAAGAAGAAGATCATTTGAAACACCTAGAAATTTTTTTGTTGAAATGTAGAAGGTTTGGTATTTCTCTTAATCCTACTAAAAGCATCTTTTTTTTAACTTCAGGAAAATTACTTGGTCATATAATTTCTGAAGATGGAATTAGGATTGATCCTAATAGAGTTAATGCAATTCAAAAAGTATATTTTCCAAGAAGTAGGAAAGATATTCAATATTTTCTTGGGAAAGTGAATTTTGTTAGGTGTTTCATTCCTAACTTTGCTGGGATTGTCAAAGATATAACAAGGATGTTCAAGAAAGGAGTTGACATTAAATGGACATCTGAAGCAAAGAAATATTTTGAAGAAATCAAGAAGGCACTCACACAAGCACCAGTACTCATCAGTCTGGATTTTTCCAAAGAATTTCTGGTTTTTACATTTGCTTCCGAAAACACAATTGGTGGAGTTTTGCTACAAAAAGGAGAGCAAGGTATTGAATAGCCTATTTCTTTCTTTAGTAGGACATTAGAAAATGTTGAACTGAAGTATAATATTCTAGAGAAGCAGGCCTATGCTTTGGTGAAAGTTATAAAATATTTCAGAATTTATATTTTGCATTCGCACATCATAGCATATGTTCTTAGTGCTGCGATAAAAGACATTCTAACTCAGGCAGATCTGGATGGCAAGAGGGGAAAATGGATCGCCAAATTGCTGGAATATGATATAGACATCAAACTAACGAAGTTGGTGAAGGGACAAGGCTTGGAAAAAATAATGACTCAGTCAAATCTGGACTGTCTTGACATAAATCTGAATGCAGAAATATCAGAAATTTCTAAAAATGAAGAAGAATTGGTCCAAATTGAAGAGAAATTTCTTACTTCAGAGTGGTATAAGGATGTGGTTTTTGTCCTACAACATAATAAATCTCCCGCTAATCTATCAAAGTCCAAAGCAAGGTTTGTTAAGCTGAAATCATTGCGATATTTTGTTTATGACAGAAATATGTTTTGGAAAGATGCAGGAGGAATTTTGCTGAATTGTCTACTTGAAAAAGAGGCTGAAAAGATCATTGAAGAATTCCATAAAGGTGATTGCGGAGGACATCATTATTGGAAAGCTACAACAAACAAGATCCTAAGAGCTGGATATTTTTGGCCAAAAATGTTTAAAGACATTTACAAAAAGATCGATGCATGTCATGAGTGCTAAATTTTTGAAGGAAGAAGAAAGCTTGTACATCTACTTTTAGTTCCTATCTATGTTGAAGCTCATTTTCAGCAATGGGGGTTAGATTTTACTGGAGAGATACATCCATATTCATTAGGGCAGCATCGCTAGATTCTTATGGCAACAGACTACTTCACCAAATGGATAGAGGCAATACCAACAAGGCAAGCTAATGATTCTGTTATTATTTCTTTTTAGAGAATAATGTATTGTCAAGATTTAGCTGTCCCTTGAAGATTATAATAGATAATGCTCAAGCATTTAAGTCCAAGAAGATGATAAATTTCTGCCATCAATATCACATCACTCTTGGACACTCTACAACATACTATCTGCAAGGTAATGGTCTTGTTGAATCATCAAACAAGAGCAGAGTAAGAATCATAAAAAGGGTATTGCAGGAGAACAAGAAAGCTTGGCACTTAAAGTTGAAGTATGCCTTATGGGCTGATAGGATTTGTACAAATATATCAATTGGAACTTCGCCATATGAATTAGTCTATGGGGCTGAAGCTATTTTCCCAACATCACTTGGGGTACCAGTTATGAAGTTAATTCAAGGACTTGAAGAAGAATCAAATGCCATCCAAAGGAGAATAAACCAGCTGATAGCCTTGCAATAAAAGAGAAATGAAGTTTATGACAATAATCAACATGCTCAAAATAGAATTAAGAATACATTTGATAGGAATATCAAAGAGGACAATTTTCAGATTCATGACAAAGTGTTGAAATGGGAGGCCAAAATTCAAGAAAAGGGCAAGAATGGTAAGTTTGAAAATTTATGGAACGGTCCTTTTATAATTGCTGGTTTTCATGGGAACAACACTTACATATTGCAGGAAATTGATGGAGGATCATATGTTGGAGGGCCTGTTAATGGCAGGTTCCTAAAGAATTATGTTTTTTGAAGTATTATAATCACTCATGACATTGTATATATTCATCTTTGTCAGTTTTTGCTAATAAATGACAAGATGAAACAGAAATATTAAGCTCGAGGTCGAGGCCCAATAGTTTGAAGAGGATTCTTGTCAAAAAAAATTCTGTTTTTATCAAAAAATGGATAGCACTGGAGCTGTGAGTTCTCAGTGTACCACAGGGGCACACTATCCCAAGTGGAGCCACTGTTATCACTATCAAAATTTTCTAAACTTGGTCAGTTTATACTTGCTCCTAAGTCATGGTATTAGATAGGGTTCGAGTCATTTTTATGTTTTATAGGGTCTAAGCCATAGGATACAAGTCTCATTTCATCACCAAATAAAGTGCATAAACCTTGCTTTACTCTTTAGAAGTCTCATGCCACGTTTTGAAAACCATATTTTAAGTATTTTTCAAAAAAAATTTGAATAAGCCACGAAACCATGTTTTCATAGCGCGCTCACTTTAAAAAATTTCTTCTGCACTATGAAAAATTTGGTCTTTTCATAGCGCAAATTCCCGAAATCACATTACCAATGCTACGAAATCGAGGTTTCAAATTTTTTCGGTTTAGCTGTCACATCCATCAGTTTGGGTTAAATTTTCATGATTATGGTGTCAATCTACGAATCCTCCCTCACGCATGCAACCATCCAAAGCAGTTATGAAGTCATTATGGGATTCGTAAGGGGTCATTTGTCATTGGTCCTTTGCAAAATTGAAAAAGGGTTGGTTATCATTGATTTTATCTCATGCAAAGAAAGCACTGCATGCATATCTATTTCTGAAAGAGAAGCTCATGATAAGAAACCAGAGATCTCATTAATTTTTCAAGCGAGGCAGAGTTTTCAATCAAGCGAGGCAGAATCCAATTGATATTATGTCAGCAGTTTCGATACTTGATAATCCAGTGAGTTTTGAAAATAATTGCTGACTGAAACAATGTTCCTAATCAAGCGAGGCTGAACTAAATTTTCAAGTGAGCCAGCTCATCCAACAAGGAGGTCTATTACAGGTTTGTTGAAGACATATGGTTTTCAGGAAGAAGATGATAGAGAAAAGAGAAATCACAGGTCTGGTCACTCTCTAAGAACAGAACCTGAAGGTTTAGAAGCTCTCACAAGAGGGCATAATCAGGTTCTGAAGGTTCTGCAAAAAGCTTCAAGGAGGGCATAATCAGGTTACCAAAGAGTTTGCCATGACCTTCACAGGGTCAAACACAAAGGTTGGTTTTCTCAATTTACCAATTTCTCCTGAAGTTATATCAGAAGTCATAGAAATTCCAAGGGGGGAAGATAGATGGTTCAAAAATTTTAGGTTTTAAATGCAACCTTGCAAAATCTTTTTGAAACCAGAGTTTATGGATACTGATTTGAACAAAGCTGTGCCAAGAAGTTATGTCAAGGATGCATTTGCCAATCTTCTTTACAACATCCAAAGGTACCTCACCTGTGAAGGGAGATACCACAAGGTGTACACTTATCACTTTAAACTCTTATTTCATTTCACAGGAATAATCTCTCTAGACTTACCTTTCTTTCTATTTCGAAGTCTGGCCAAGATGGCAGATAAAGTACAGATGAAAACTCGGGCATGTGAAACCTCATTATTTCATCATGGTCTAGTAAAGTTAATATTTTTTCATGAGCTTCAAAAAGTGAATAGAGAATGGTCTGCATTTCTCTTTGTGAGTGGAATAGGAGTTGAAGGAATAGGTGCTAGCCCTCAAGTCAAAGAAACATCTTCATCAAATACTACTGAACCTGCAAAAACAAAATCAAGAAGGTTTGTTAAGATTAAGCCCAGGAAATAGGTTAAGGAACCAATGTTAAATACATCACTGAATATCCAAAGGACTCCTCAATCTACACAGAAGAATAGAACTCATGTCAAAGAGACAATTAAGAAAAAATTAACTAGTAAAACAACTCAGAAGAAGTTGACTAGGAGTCAAAGGTCAAAGGAGAAGGGTAAGGCTGTTGTCACAGATGGAAACTTGGAATTAAGAGGTGATTTGAATGATATATTACAAGCTATTGACATTGAAGAGTCTCCCATGGTTCAAGAATATTTCATCAAACTAGACACAGGTGGCAAATCAAAGAAATTGAGAACATCCAAAAAATTAGATTTTGAGGATGAAATGTCAGAGTTTGTCTTTAAACCTAGAAAACCCTTGACTAGGTAGTCTAAGAAATTGCAGCAACCAGACATGGAGATAGACCAAACAGGAGGTGAGTATGAAAATGTTTTTGAAGAACCCATAAATATATCATCTCAAATACTTGAAGAATACATAAACAAAGTTTTTAATACTCATAGAGAAAAAAGTAGTTATGAGGAGGTTAAAGACAAACTCAAACTTGCAAACATTGAAATTGAAAAATTGAAGAAGAAAGTGAGAATGCATGCTTTATAAAGGTCAAAATTTGAGAGGATGAAAGGTATGTGGGAGTTAGAAAAGGTTTCAAACATTGAGTCAATCAGCAGTCAGGATCAATTCTTCATATGGACCGTCCCTGCAATCAAGGAATAAAAGTTCATAAGGATGGTTAATACCAAATTAAGAGCTAACAATAGAAGGCTTAAAAGGCAGGTTGAAGATCTTGAGATATAGCTAGCAAAGCCTAAAGATAAACTACAACCAAAATAAGTGTAAATAGTAAGTGACATCTACTAACACATTTTTGAGGTTATGTGGAAAGATTTCATTTTTGAAAGCAGTTCAGAGTTGGTTTTTGTTGAGTATGAGAGCTTATATATAAATGAAAGGATGGCAGTAAAGGTTGGAAACTCAAATTTTTGGAAAAAGCTGTGAAAAGATAGACACAGCAGTTTCGTAGCGCGCTACGAAACTGTTGTAGGTGTCATACACAACAGTTTCGTAGTGCGCTACGAAACTGCTGATGGAGGCAATTTGAACAATTTTGCAAAGTTTCAAAGGGAGAAAGGGCTTGTTTTTTAAACTTTGATGCTGTTAAAGAATGTATAAAGATCACAAGTGAAGATCCAATGGCAAAACATAGAAAATTGAAGGTTTCAAATGAAGTTTTCAAAGGTGAAGTTCTGCGCTACGAAAACAACAGACAGTTTCGTAGCGCAGCAATGTTAACAGTTTTTGGCACTTCTTCAAATTTTTGGTTTGGGCATAGCTAGAAGGAAGAAGTCACAAGAGCTTAATAATACTTTGCCACATGTTTTGAGCACAAGTTGGTTAGCAGTTGGTTTGAAGAAACATAAATGAAGCATTATAGCTATTTTGCAGGGAGCATGTTCCTATCTTTCAGGGCAGATAAGAGGAAAATCAATACAGTCAAACAACAAGGAGATGGACATCATCAAGGTCAAAGTTTAGGAGGAGCAGCTGTCAAAGAGAATATTTAATATTTTGATAAGGTTGTTAAGTTATAATAAAGATTTTTAATCCTAGTTGTATTAGGACTCTATAACAGACAGTTTAAACTGTCAGATGTAATTAAAGTTTGTTTTAGCAATTGATAGGTATCAAGCTAGCAAATTCATTTTTTTCTCAAGTGATTGGAGAGAATCCAAGAAATGTAATGATGAATTTATAAAATTCAAGAAGTCGAATTGCATAGGGTTGGCAATTTTCATTAACAAGCATACTATTTTGTTGTAGAAAAGATTTTATTTTTATTATTAATGTAGAGATATTGGTTTCATCACTCGGGATTTAGAAAGGGTTATTGATGTTTGATATTCTCATGGTTTTCCTCTTTTAATTACTTGTAGTGGCATGAATGTATGTTACTAATAATTCACTGAAGGTGCTCTAACTTCCTTCATATGTTCATGAACTGTGTTTATTTTCTATCCTATTGTTCTGTTGATGCATCTAAACCCTGAAATGCCCTGACTTCCATATGAAGTTGATATTCATGTTTTGTGATAACACATTTGATTCCATAAGCCCAATAGATGTTTTTTGATTAGTAGTACAACCAATTATCCATTTTTATCCATTTTACTCATAGAGTTAGCCATCTAATCCTTATTTGAAGATCATAAACCTATTGAGAGATTCCTCTCAGGTTGAGGAGGCTAAGCCTCAAATAAAAGTCTGGTTTGAAATAGTTACACTGAAGTAGCTTGACCAGCAGCCTATCAAGACCTATTTTGGTGATAACACATAAAAATTTTGATAGATGAACTGGAAGGAAGTAATAGAATCCCCAAAATTTTCTAAATTTTTTATAGATACAATCTGAAGGGATCTTTAGTCCCCTTGTGAAATTAAAATTTCTTGCTCCACACTTCAACTTATACTTCTTGTTGTTGTTGTTGCTACTGTAATTCACTACTATCACTATCCATTGCTTACCTTGATGTCGTTATTGTGGTTCCTCAATGCTACCTCTATTTGTTACCACGCCTACTGCCACTGTTGTTGTACTTCAACTCAAGACTTTTTTGCACACTAACACTCTTATTATTAAATGAAAATAATGATATAATCTAAGCTAGGCCTCACGTACCAGGCATAATAGCCCACATACAAAGTTATTTTGTTAGAAACTCAACAAAACACAAATGACATTATAATGCCCCAACTTAAAACAATTCACATTGTTTTTGGAGGATGCACAACAGTAGTTACTACTAATAAGTATACCTACTAGTGTAGCAGGAATTTTTAATCACTTACAGTTTGCTTGTGTTTTACTTCTTTTTTCGACCATTGTTTGATACTTTCCAACTCTATTTGATACCTCTTCATGAATCTTTAATATTTCTAGTTTTTGATGCAATTATCCTCTTTTGTAGTAATATCATTGCTCAATCCTCTTTTGTAGATGACACCTCAAGCACACATCTTCAATGCACCAACAATGTATATTTACTTTCATTTGGTCCTGTTGTGTTATTCAACAACCCCATTATTCGTGTGTAAATACCTTAGGAAATAATGGGACCCTTTTAAAATTTTAAAGTTAGAACAATAATTTTTTTTTTATAGCTTACAGGTCAGGAATATGATATTCTAAGGATTAACTCATATCCTATTGGTCAAAGGACTTAAGTGGAAAACCCAAATAAACCCATCACATAATGAAAATTACAAATGCAACAAGCGTCACACAAAGTGCTCCACTCAAAATTTGCTATGCGATACATATGAATGCATAAAACAAGGCGCAAAGGATTTTAGGCAAAGAAAAGAGTACCAAAGGAAAATCTTCCTGATGGTCATTCTCATTAAAAAACCATTGGTAGGACCCGCTCGCTACCACGTCATCTTTCGAAAATCACAAATCGCAATTCTATTTGGTTATTGTCTACCATGTCTCCTTTCAAAATCCCGGATGTGATACGTGGCATCGCATTTCCGCCAACCATCAATACATCCATACAATCCATCGATCTTGCGTTTGCGATATGAATATCGCATCACAAAACTCTTAGCACTCTTTCACCTCCAATGTTCCCATAGCTCTAATCTGCTAATAAAAGAACTTAAGGATTATTTTTAAGTAAATACTTGATTTCATATTGGTAATATTAACACATCACATGTTTTTAATTCATGCGTCCAAACAAATTAGCGATGTGAGATTTTAATTAAAATCCATGTGCCTAGTCAATCACATGAACCCACATTTCTCGTAATTTCTCAGCCATAACGGTATGATAGTTTCAAGCCTCCAAAGTGATTTTATGGTCTGATATTTAATGTTACAGTTTTTTTTGGTGCACTTAAACTATATTCTCCATCACTTCAAGTTTTGTTGCTAATCGCTCCTGTATGGCTAGTATTGTTCTTCATTCTTTGTCATTCATATTACAGCCTACTCCCGAGAAACATAACTCTTGTGAGATGAATAAGGCTACAAATAATGGGAAAAAATCCACAGCTCCTCCAAACCTAACACCTCCTACTTCAGAAGTAACGGAGATGCCTCCACTATTTTCTGACACAACGTGCGCTCCAAAAAGTGGTTGTTCCTCATGGGAATTCATGTACATGTTATTTGAGGATGAAAACCCAAAATAATTCAAATATTAGCCACAACTGATGTTGTAACTTCTTCCCAAACCTCTATCAGTGAAGTTGCCAACACCTTTCTCCACAGAATTATTGTTCGCCCAAAGATTATTCCATATAGTGATATGATCAAATGGGTAATGGAAAATCTTAATATCAATGATAAGACATTTATAACCTCAAGAGATATAGTGATAGGGTCTTTTAAGGTAGAGAATTTGAAGAAAATGTATCATGTACTTGATCCACAGAAGGTATATGACAAGAGTTTCCTTGAGAAGTTTTCAAAGGTAAATAAGCTGCAGTCAGACCCAATAAGACAATGGAGGCACAACCCTAGCAAACAAAAACATGATGATAATGGTATGTATTCTTTATCTTCTATCGATGGTACCTATTTCTATATTGATGCTATGATATGTAGGATTTTCGATTCCCCTAATACAAATAAATTCTCAATGAACGGGTCCCTCTCATGGAGGTTGTATCAGACTCATGCATTACGGATTGGGGAACCATTCTTTCCAATAATATTTCCTCACAAATCCTAAACTATAGAAAGAATCATATAGTCATCTCCAGGACAATTCCCCCATTTTTTATGAGTTCTTATATCATGGAAGTAGTGTGTTTTACTTCATATTCCCCAAACATGGGATGGAAATGGACCATTCAAGACCCTACTCGTAAATCTTGGAATCCAAATATGAGTCTCATTTCTATAGAAGTTTCCATGGAATCATTTTACAAATCCACCAAGTTGTTTTTAGTGATAAAGCCCCAATATTGTCAAACGAAGCCCGAGATGATTTCACGTCCATAGGAAAATGGTTTGGGGAAGAACTATTTACATATGTCAGATTTTATGGAAGTCTTTCCAAACCCCATGTTCTCCCACTGTATGTACCATACAAGCTCTTGGCATGGGAAATTTCCTATCAAACAGTTGGGAATGGGTTAACCAAAGCTTTGAAGGAAGCTAAAAAGGCTTCCTGGCCTTCTTTCCCTATCCATTATGGTGTTTATTCTCTAGAAAACTACAAACATGTTGGATAGGAAATTAATTAGATTCAATGCTTAAAGCTATCTACTATTCCCGGTAGACAGTTTGATCCTAATAAAATATCCCAAAACTATACAACTCAAGTAAACACTAGGAAATTCATTCATGAAAATGATGTCTATGATGATTTGTTTGAATATGCTGAGACTTATTTACAAGTTGAAAATCTAGCATCAATTCTTCTTAACTATGAACAATTTTTCCATTTTAAAGAATACAGGAAAAAATTTTTGGAGAGTACTTAAAGGTGTATTAACCTATTTTACAGAAAGAAAAAAAGCTGGAACAACCTCTCAAGGACACTGAGGTACTACAGGGAGAAAAGGAAGTTAAATCAACTAAAAAACAAACTAGTAATTCATTGTTGAGTAGTGAATTGGATACAGTCTGGAACCAATTTGACCAACAACTTAAAGGACAACAAGAGGAGAAAATCATTGATCTTAAAGAGACATTCAACACACCTCCAGACAAAAGTCAGAGCCCACCCACCGTTGGAGCTTCTGATAAGGTGGTCAATATAGAGGAAATTAAATTCATCCTGGCCTTCCCTTCATATGATATTGTTCTAAATATAGAAGAAATTCATCCTCTCAACATATTTTACAATCCCAGACATAGGGCTGTAATGAGCAGGCAAAGAAAGAGAAGGAGAGCTGATCAATCACATGCATTAATCCCTGGTGACATACCAATGGAAGTGGTATGGAAAAGGCCAAAATTTGATCCATTTTAAGATCTGACAAGGTTGAAACAGTTTGCAGGTGCTTATGCATCTTCCACAATTGATAAGGCATCATAGGTCTAACAAATAGTCAAACATAAGGATGAAATAATCCTACAAATGGAACAAGAATTATTAGCATAGAAACATAGTGCTAATAATCAATTGCAGTCTCAATTGTCACGACTCCAACAAAGATTTGATCAATTAAAATTACAACATCATTCTGACAACAATACCAAAGAAACTCAAATTCAACAACTCCAATTCACATTGGAGAAATTGAAGGATAATCCGAAGATAGAGGAATTTAAAAAGGAAGCTTTGGAATTGAACACCATGTTGGCTCAAAACAAGTAGTATTTTGTCAAAATTTGAAAATAATCAATGATCTGTGTAATAAAAGTGATTCACTAATGAATCAATCGACCGAACAAAGGAAGGACTTTGATGATATTTATGAAAATATCACAGAATTTATTACTTGGCAGGACAATGCAGAGGGAAGGAAAGAAAATCTTGCTAAGATAGAGGATTCCAGAAAGGAAATCGTCATGGAAAATTTTAGGGGCCAATATTCATAAGTGGGCTAATTTTTCATGGTTTTAGCAAAAAAAAGATTCGCCAATTTCCATTTTTTTATACAAGTGATTCGCCCAAATTTTACAATATACAATTATTTTAACTTAAAAATCACCAAAATTATATAGAGAATATATATAATATCATTATAAATTTGAATAATTTTACAAATACATCAATAAAAAATTTATATTCTTCATATTAGGGACTAGTAAGATTCGCCAATTTTTTAAACTTCAAAATAATTTTCCATCCTTAAAATTTTCCCTGGAAATCATGTTTATTGATTGGGACATATAACTAAAGAAAGTGGAAAGAGAAATATTTAGATCAAGATATATGGCTAACAATATTGTTGAAATTGTCAGCAATAATATATTTGGTGCCAATATAATCCATGAATGTCCATTTGGTTCCCTTCCTTATAATGTCAGAGATTTAATAAATGTAAAAGACAAAGGAAGAAAGCATCAGGAAGTTAGCAAAACTTGACTAGGAGAAATACTAGAAATATCTGGTGAAGCCACATAGCCAGTGGTTGAAGTTGCGATGCCTAACTGACATCTCATCCCTTATGCTTACTGCACTATCAGATGGGGTTTACACTAGACAGCTGCACATTAGGTCAGCTTAGCCTCCTAAAGTATAACCAATGTTGGATACTAATCAACTTAAGCAGTGAATGGGAAATGACACAACATTGCACTCCTGAGCTAGTCACACAAAAAATTCTATTTCTGTCTTATTTTCACTTATTTTA